>QVTF01000626.1:0-323239 GCA_003573665.1 Oxygymnocypris stewartii
CAGCTGGGTCTGCACCATTAACGCCTGTCGTGTCCGTCTGCATCTTTCGTGTGATTTTAGCGCCAGTTTCTTCTTCTGCCCATTATTTGCTGCAGTTGTTTCCACGGAGCGATTTTTTTTTTACTCAGTAACGAATGTGTTTTAAAATGTAGCGAAGTACAATACTTCACACAAAATATACTTAAGTAAAAGTAAAATTACAGATTAAAAAAATTACTTAAAAAAGTACAAGTACACAAAAAAGCTACTCAATTACAGTAACGCGAGTAAATGTAATTCGTTACTTTCCACCTCTGGTAAAATCATTACCAAAATTCGTACTACTTCAAAGACATCCTAAAATGTTAAAGGGATAGTTCACCCAAAAATGAAAATCCTGTCATACTCACCCTCAAGTAGTTCCAAACTTGTATGCATCTCTTTGTTCTGCCGAACACATAGGAAGATATTTTGAAGAAAGTTTGTAACGAGGCTGTTTTGAGGCACCATTAACTTCCATAGTAGTAAAAAACATACTATGGAATAGTTGTGTGAGTATCACACATCACACATCACATATATCTAATGTGATCACATATAACATATCACACAGACAAATACATTAAAGGGGTCATGTGATGCTATTTTAAAGCATAATGTAATGCTATTTTAAAGATCATTATTTTGTGTTTTTGGTGTAACAGAATATGTTGACATGCTTTAATGTTCAAAAATAATGTACATTATTGAGGTTTATCTATGCCCCACCTCTCTCAAACGTGTTGATTTCTGCAAAGCCCCTCCTTCCAACAAGTGCAGTCTGCTCTGATTGGCCAACTGACCCAGTGCAATGCCCCATAATGTAACTCCCCTTAAAATAATTGCGAGCTTCAGCTTTCAAAGTAAATAATAAGACCGATAATAATGTCCTTAGTTTTACCATCAGTTCAAGTCCGAAAGGGTAACAGAGTCGTGTGACAGACACAGTGATGATGCGTGGATGTATTTGCACACAAGCAAATACGATTTAGAAAGCTGACTCCATTGTGATGTGACCCGGTCTCTGTCTCTTACACACGCGCGTGCACACACACATACACACACGATGCGCAAAACTCCGCATTTGAACAGTCAATAGCAAATACTTAAGAATATATCTTACTACTTTAGGAATCTCATCTTTGCACAATCAGCTTGTAACACTCCAAGGAGAAATGAAAAGCTGAAATCGCATCATATGACCCCTTTAAATACAACAGTGTCAATGAGATGTACAGATGGACACACACGGCAACGGCAAACACGCTGATTTACTTCCGGTTTGTCGTTGACGCGTGTTCTGAGCTGAATCTCCGCCAAGCCAATTGTTTATCGTCTATTTTCTATCTTAAATTCCGATTTGATACACAATAATTTGTGTTTCTATAACGTGTGAATATATTCCCGGTCGCATTCTGCAACGAGAATAATCAGAGCGGCTTGTTATCGCAAGTTTTATTTTGATTTCCCAAGTCCGCTATTAGCTTATAGCCCGTTAGCAAAGCCAGCGCGGGTTCCGCTAACACAGCTAATACCCCTATTTCACACACGCATACACACATTTAACATTGTTTCACTGTTACTTGCTTAAATGGCAGATTCGTGTCTACCTTTGTGTGCAGGTGAGGACACGTTCGAGCTGCATTCGGCGCAGCTGGAGCTGGAGGCCGTGGAGACACGGATCCGCGAGCTGCTTGGGAAACAGGCCCAGCTGAGGAAACGGATAGCAACGCTGGAAACATCTCGGGCTGACGCTCATAAGTCCGGGGTAAGTATGCAACGCGCTGCTAACGCTCCCACCACCTCTACTCCGTGTGTTTCTCTGCACAGGCCCCGTGCACCCGGGACGCGATCGTCACAGATGGCCTTCACTCCGGCGCCGGGAAACCACGGACCCTGGGTGCAGCAGCGGAAGACGCGATCCAGGCCCCGGGCGACGACTTCTCCCCCCCCGGTCTTCGACATCTCATCCCAGAACCGCTTCGCCCCTCTCTGCGAGACTGATCGTGACGCTGTGGTCATCGGAGACTCAATCGTCCGGCATGTCCGTGCTACATTAGCTGAAGGTAAAGTGCACACTCATTGTCTCCCTGGTGCTCGTGTTCTTGATGTTTCTGTGCAGATACCCGCGATCCTGAAGGATGACGAGAGCGTTGCAGCTGTTGTGATTCATGCGGGGGCTAACGACACCAAGCTGCGGCAGACGGAGACACTGAAGAGGGACTTCAGGAGCCTGATAGAGACGGTACGCAGCACATCGCCAGCGACGACGATCATTGTGTCAGGACCTCTTCCCACGTATCGACGAGGACACGAACGGTTCAGTAGACTGTTTGCTTTAAATGAATGGTTGTTTTCATGGTGTACAGAGCAGAAAATTCTCTTTGTCAATAATTGGAATCTTTTCTGGGAGCGTCCTAGGCTATTTCGTGCTGATGGCCTGCACCCCAGCAGAGTCGGTGCGGAACTCCTGTCAGACAACATCACCAGGACGCTACGCTCTATCTGACTAGTAAGCCAATTCTCCAATAACAGCTATGATGACTTTTGTTCTACCCACTTAAAAGATAAAGGTACTTGCAGTGTCCAATCTATACAGACTGTGTCTGTTCCCCGAATATTGAGTTCAAAATATAAATTTAATGCAGGATCTAGAACAAATCTGATCGTGATTAAACCAGAAAAATGCAAAATAAATGAACAAAAACAATTTTTAAAACTTGGGCTCCTAAATATCCGATCACTCACACCGAAAGCAGTTATTGTAAATGAAATAATCACAGATAATAGTTTTGATGTACTGTGTCTGACTGAAACCTGGCTTAAAACAAATGATTATTTTGGTCTAAATGAATCTACTCCACCAAGCTACTGTTATAAGCATGAGCCCCGTCAGACTGGTCGTGGCGGCGGTGTCGCAACAATATATAGTGATATTCTCAATGTTACTCAGAAAACAGGATACAGGTTTGACTCATTCGAAATACTTATGCTTAATGTTAAACTGTCAGATAAGCAAAATAAATCTGTCCTATCGCTTGCTCTGGCTACTGTGTATAGACCGCCAGGGCCATATACAGATTTTCTAAAAGAATTTGCAGATTTCCTCTCAGACCTATTGGTTACTGTTGATAAAGCACTAATTGTTGGAGATTTTAACATTCACGTTGATAATACAAATGATGCGTTAGGACTTGCGTTTACTGACCTAATAAACTCTTTTGGTGTCAAGCAAAATGTCACCGGGCCCACGCATCGTTTTAATCATACGCTAGATTTAATAATATTGCATGGAATTGATCTAACTGATATAGATATCATACCTCAAAGTGATGATGTTACTGACCATTTCCTTGTATCGTGCATGCTGCATATTACTGATATTAACTATATGGCTCCGCGTTATCGCCCAGGCAGAATTATTATTCCAGCCACTAAAGACAGATTCACAAATAACCTGCCTGATTTATCTCAACTGCTCTGTGTACCCATAAATACAGATGAACTAGACACAATTACTAGCAACATGGGAACTATTTTCTCCAATACGTTAGAAACTGTTGCACCCATCAAATTAAAAAAGGTTAGAGAAAAACGTGCCGCGCCATGGTACAACAGTTATACCCATTCTCTCAAGAAAGATACTCGTATTCTTGAGCGCAAATGGAGAAAAAGTAACTTGGAAGTCTTTAGAATTGCGTGGAAAAACAGTATGTCCAGCTATAGACAGGCTCTAAAAACTGCAAGAACCGAGTATATCCACAAACTCATAGATAATCACCAAAACAATCCAAGGTTTTTATTTAGCACAGTGGCTAGATTAACAAATAAACAGATGTCACCCGATCTAAATATTCCCTCACAGTTTAATAGTAATGACTTTATGAATTTCTTTACTGATAAAATAGATAATATCAGAAATACAATAACAAACGTAGATTCTACAGCGTCTAGTACTTCAGCATCATTCATCGCACCCAAAGAAAAACTGCAGTGCTTTAGAACTATAGGACAGGATGAGCTAAATAAACTTATCACTGCATCTAAACCAACAACATGTTTATTAGATCCTGTACCAACTAAACTATTGAAAGAGTTGTTACCTGTTGCAGAACAACCGCTTCTCAATATTATTAACTCCTCGCTATCTTTAGGTCACGTCCCAAAACCATTTAAGCTGGCAGTTATTAAGCCTCTTATTAAGAAACCAAAATTAGATCCTTGTGAACTGGCAAATTACAGACCCATTTCAAATCTTCCGTTTATGTCGAAAATATTAGAAAAAGTAGTGTCTGCTCAATTGTGTTCCTTTTTGCAAAAAAATGATATCTATGAAGAATTTCAGTCAGGTTTCAGGCCCCGCCATAGCACAGAAACTGCACTTGTTAAAATTACAAATGACTTGCTTCTTGCGTCAGACAAAGGCTGTATCTCGTTGCTAGTTTTACTTGATCTTAGTGCTGCGTTCGACACTATAGATCATGACATACTGATAGATCGATTACAAAACTGTACAGGTATTCAAGGGCAGGCTCTAAGATGGTTTAGATCCTACCTGTCCGATCGCTACCACTTTGTTTATTTAAACGGGGAGTCATCTCAATTATCACCAGTAAAGTATGGAGTACCACAAGGATCTGTCCTAGGTCCTCTATTATTTTCATTATATATGCTGCCCCTTGGTAATATTATTAGAAAATACGGGATTAGTTTCCATTGTTATGCTGATGACACTCAACTATATATCTCAACAAAACCAGATGAAACTTCGAAACTATCTAAGCTAACAGAGTGTGTTAAAAATATAAAAGATTGGATGACCAGTAATTTTCTTCTATTAAATTCAGATAAGACCGAGATATTACTTGTTGGACCTAAAAACAGTACACAGAATCTCTTGGATTACAATTTGCAACTAGACGGATGTACTGTTACTTCCTCTACAGTTAAAAATCTGGGTGTTATATTAGACAGCAACCTATCTTTTGAAAATCATATTTCCAATGTTACAAAAACAGCATTCTTCCATCTTAGAAACATTTCCAAGCTACGGAACATGTTAAGTGTTTCTGATGCAGAAAAGTTAGTTCATGCATTCATGACCTCTAGACTGGACTATTGTAACGCACTGCTAGGTGGTTGTCCTGCATCTTCAATAAACAAGCTACAGATAGTACAAAATGCTGCGGCTAGAGTCCTTACCAGGTCAAGAAAATATGACCATATTACTCCAATTTTACAGTCTCTGCACTGGCTACCTATTAAGTTTCGTATCAGTTACAAAATATTATTACTTGCCTATAAGGCCCTAAATGATTTAGCTCCTGCGTACCTAACTAATCTTTTATCACGCTACAATCCAACCCGCTCCCTAAGGTCGCAAAACTCTGGACTCTTGGTAGTACCTAGGATAGCAAAGTCCACTAAAGGAGGTAGAACTTTTTCATATATGGCTCCTAAACTCTGGAATAGCCTTCCTGAAAACGTTCGGGGTTCAGACACACTCTCTCTGTTTAAATCTAGATTAAAGACGCATCTCTTTAGCCAAGCATTCATATAATGCATCTCACAATCTTGTACTGCCAGTCCATCTGAACACATGCACATTATTATGCTTTAGCTTGGGTTATACTGATAATTTCATCCAGGGTTATTCCTGGATGGAGCCGCTGCTACGCTAATTGTCTTACTGTTTCTATGTTACTGCCACGGGATTAACATCCCGTGGTAGTTAGGAATTACACAAGCCTCAGTCTGGATCCTACCCTTAAACGATAGAGATGACCGAACACCTGAGAAGAGACGATGACAACCCCTCCGAGGACCTCCGAGATGAGCCCCCAGAGACAGAGCTCCAGTGAGGACCTCGTCACCTAGACATCCATCGGGGAAAGACCCCTGGAACCAGTGGACCACTTACACTCTGACTTTGCTACAGTTGGAACAAACTACTGATTTGTCTGGCCGGAGGGGAACTGGCCCCCCGACTGAGCCTGGTTTCTCCCAAGGTTTTTTCTCCATTCTGTCACCGATGGAGTTTTCGTTCCTTGCCGCTGTCGCCTCTGGCTTGCTCAGTTGGGGACACTTCATTTCCAGCACAATCATCGACTTGATTGCACAGATATTATTTAAAGTGAACTAAGCTGGACAATGCCACTACTAAATTCAATAATGAAATACATTCAGCAGATAATTGAGTGTTAAATCCTGTCATTTTACATTATTGACAAATTTGCCTATTTTGATATTGTGCAGTGCTTTGTTACAATTTGTATTGTTAAAGGCGCTATATAAATAAAGGTGACTTGACTTGACTTGACATATACCTCAACACAAAAATCCCAAACAGGGGTGATGATCAACAAATGTTAATTTAGCAAAAATGTGATCTCTGAGATATATGACTTCCTAAAGCTTGAAGCCCTTCCCAAGTCCCCACCCTTGAAAGGGACAATGTTTCAAAGCTCATTTGTGGTGCTTTTTCTTCATGTAAAACTAGCATGGGGATACTAACAGTGGCAACAGCAGTAGCATAAATGAAGCCAGTAAAATGTACAGTAAAGGAATTTACATTTTTAATAATAGCCGACATACATGCTGGTTGTCAATTTTTTTGTTAAGATTACACAGTGCGGAACAATGAGACAACATTTGAACAGTTTTAATAAAATACTTGAGATGATCAAATAATGGTGAAATAAGCTGACAATATAACTTTTTGTTGGAAAAATGTTTAAAGTGTTCTTGTTCAGCTCACAGAAGAAAAAAAGACTACTAAAGAAAAATATTTGTTCAAGCTACTTTTCTAATTTTTTTAGAATAACATTTTTGCAAGTTCCCAAAAATACTTTGGGACTTCCGAAAGGATTTAACTGAATGAATGCTATCATTTCCTTCGTCCATCCCTTTCTTTCTGTTCTGAGAACCGGACATCGTTGTAAGGTCACCCAGTACAAAGCTGCAATCACTGTAGGTTGTCCACCTCCACTTATTAAAAACAGTACAGAGCATCGCTCTAATGAACTCAAGACAATGCTAATTACTGTCTAAAAACAAAAGGTGCACAAAAGATTTGATCCTTGGGGCACGTTTGTTCTCAACACTAGCTCAGCCATCTTAATCCATTAGCAATATGATGTGGAGGTGCAGCACGTGTTGAGGGCAGTGCCAGGGTGGGTCATAAGGACTGGTGGTCTCAGAACTGCAGATATATTCACCTGTGACAATCCTTTATGGATGCAATGAAATAAAGAAAGTCTCTCAAGGACCCAGAGAGCTGACTCTGCTCCCAAATGTCCCTAGAGACGAAGTGTCAGAGTTGTCTATCAACAGCTTGAAAAGAAAAAAGAAGCATGTTAGCGGGAGCTATTGTGCTGCCGTTGTCATTGACTGATCGGGCCTATTTAACTGGCTTTCACAGAGAATGAAAGCACCTGAATGAATGAAAGGGACAGACTCCCCAACAAACAAGAGTCCACGGAATATTCATGGAGGATCTGCACAGGAAAGATTAATGTATTAGAAATTAAAATGGGGCTCAGACGTTATGATCTTGCTCTAACACTTGGCCAGACCCATGTCACCCACATTCACGCTAACACCTGAAGTCAGCACGCCGCCGCTGCCAAGGTGGAGAGAAAGCATTAAACGACCCGCTATTGTATGAGGAGAATAATCTAACTTCACCCCAGCCCAGCTGACAATGAATAATTCCAGAGCCATTTGCAATGTTAACAGCACCTATCGGAGCCATCCGTGCCGTTACGATAAGAGTGGCAAATATGCATTTCAACAGTTGGAACAGACGCCACCTCACCGGGATTTCAAAGGACACCTGTCATTCATCTGAAAGACCTGTCACTCTGTGTCTGGCACCTGAGCCAAGAAGAGAGACACAAAGATAATCTTGAAATCCTCTCCCATTTTTTGAACCCTCTCTTTCTCTTGCTGAGTTGTTTATAAACAAAGCTGTTTCTAGTAACGTGATAGAATAGATAGATGCAGTGATCATTGATTCCAACTGACAAAATAGGTTGTGTACATGGTTCATGTAAATTAAGCATTTCAAAATATTTAATTTGAATTCCTGTACTGCATTTTTTTGTAGCTAAGTATAAAGTTATATTGTTTAGCCATATATTTTTAACTAAGTAATATAATTATTTATTTTTGCTCTCTTACTATCAAATGGCCAGAGTTTTGAGATCGTAGTGGACGTGGAGGACTATAATGTGATGAAAGTTCGCTCAAGTACTGAGCAGCTAAGCCATTCAGGGCATTATAAGTAATTAACAAGATTTTAAAATCTATACGATGTTTAAAAGAGAGCCAGTGCAGTGTTGACATAACCGGACTAATGTGGTCATACTTCCTGGTTCTAGTAAGAACTCTAGCTGCTGCATTTTGGACCATCTGTAGTTTGTTTATTAAGCGTGCAGAACAACCACCTAATAAAGCATTACAATAATCTAACCTTGAGGTCATAAACGCATGAATTAACATTTCTGCATTTGACATTGAGAGCATAGGTCTCAGTTTAGATATATTTTTAAGATGAAAAAAGGCAAAAGGTTTTACAAATGCTAGAAACGTGGCTGTCAAAGGAGAGATTGCTATCAAATAGCACACTTAGGTTCCTGACTGATGATGAAGAATCGAGAGAGCAGCCATCAAGTGTTAGACAGTCTTCTAGGTTATTACTTGGTTTATACTGTGGTGTTTAGGTCCGATAATTAACTCCTCTGTTTTTTTCAGAATTTAGTAGTAAGAATTTATTCATCATCCAGTTTTTTATATCGACCATGCATTCCATAAGTTTCTCAATTTGGTGTGTTTCACCGGGCTGTGAAGAAATATAGAGCTGAGTATCATCAGCCTAACTCAAAAGCTAACCCCATGTTTCCTGATGATATTTCCCAAGGATAACATGTAATGCGTGAAAAGTAACGGCCCTAGTACTGAGCCTTGAGGTACTCCATACTGCACTTGTGATTGATATGATACCTCTTCATTCACTGCTACGAATTGATGGCGGTCAGATAAGTATGAGTTGAACCATGCTAATGCACTTCCACTAATGCCAACAGAGTTTTCAAGTCTATTCAAAAGAATGTTGTGATCGATAGTGTCATCACAGATATCCTCACAGATATATTTTTTCTCTAAGAAGGAATATAATTGTGAGGATGCTACCTTTTCCAATATATTTGACAGAAAATGGAGATTCGAGATTGGTCTGTAATTAACTAGATATTTGGAGTCAAGTTGTGTTTTTTTAATGAGAGGCTTAATAAAAGCCAGTTTAAAGGTTTTGGGGGGCATACCCTAATGACAATGATGAATTAATAATAGCCAAAAGAGGATCTATGACTTCTGGAAGCACCTCTTTTAGATGGAATAGGGTCTAACATACATGTTTGTTGGTTTAGCTGATTTAACAAGTTTATACAATTCTTCCTCTCCTATTGTAGAGAATGAGTGGAATTGTTCCTCAGGGGATCTATAGTGCACAATTTGATGTGATACTGCAGCTGGCAGCTGCATGGTTACAGTTTGATCTCTAATAGTATTGATTTTGGAAGTAAAATAGTTCATAAAGTCATTACTGCTGTGTTGTTGGGAAATGTCAACACCAGTTGATGTTTTATTTTTTGTTAATTTTGCCACTGTATTGAATAAATACCTGGGGTTAGGAATGAAGTGTCTGCCTACGTCCCAATGTGCATACTATCCAGTGGTGTAGTCAATGTGATACGCAGGTATATGCCGTATACCCACTAGGGAAGGCCAAGGATTTGTGTATACCCACATAAAAAGCATGCATATACGTAACAACATTGTTAGGGACAGACCTTTCACAAGTTCATTCATAAATTCACCCAGTCTGTTTTGCGAAGCACCATCTTTCTGATAATCACGCCGTATTTCTGTTGACGACTGCTGCTAAGCTTGAAATTAACTAACAAAGGGGATATGAAATGAACTACACCCTTTCGGTGTTATTGTAAGCAGCCTGCCCCTGAAGCTGCTGCTGCAAACAGATGACAGGAATGTTAACGTTATAGAAACTACAGAAAATGAGCCAGAAGGATGATACAATTCTACGCGGAACAGAAAATGAGGCCAATGCTATCGTAACATTACCTGGTACGTGGTAGAGTTGTCATTAACTTAACTGTAACAGCAGGGGATTGTTGGCATATAAGAACAATGAGTGATTTAAATAAACAAAAAGTTAATATTTAGTGATTTACATTGTCTGGCTATAACAGTATTGCATGATTTTGCTCTATTTTGTCAACTAAAATAGTTTCAAATAAACTCACAACTGAGCTGCTGAACATCTCCATTCAAACACAGCATTGTGTCGTTTATGAATGAATCTGCGCTTAAACGAATCTAGTGAGTCAATTAAATTATTCATTCATAAAGACTGAGTCCCAATGTGCAAACTATCCATCCTAAATGTGATATTAGTAATTGTCAATACTATTTTGAGCATATAGGGTGGATAGTATGCACATTGGGACGCAGGGACTTGCTCTGTTCCCGAATGAATGAGCCGTTCAAACGAATCAATTGAATTAATGATTCAGTGATAAAATCAGTAACTTGCTGTCCTCCTTTCATTTCATTTAATTTCAAAAGTATAATTTCAGTCATTTAAATCATTGCATATTTCTATATTCAAAATGTAATATTTAAAAATGTTATCTCAACATGAACCATCAGGCAGATGGTACCGCAGCACATGCAGCTCCATCTTCTCTTCTGCACTAACAACACAGTAAAACACTAACAGTATGCATCACTGTAAGTCATATTTAAAAGCCATACATACATCCATAAGCCTTGAGAATACAGTTTACTATGTGTATGTAAGTGTATATACACATAGTATATAAGCACAAGTACTCCTAAAAATAAAAGTAGGCATAGAGCCCTGTTTAGTGAGTGTAGCGGTGCTTATGAGAGGCTGCTCTGGTACGGGTGAGTATGAGACTGGGAAGGAAAAAAATCACAGTATACTCACTAAAAATAGACTACACCACTGATACTATCCATTCTAAATTATATGTGTTATTAGTCGTTTTCAATACTATTTAGGGCAGATATGGTGGATAGACATCCTATGTTAGTTTCTGTGAGGACATGTGTGTACCCACCAGGACATATTTAACATTTAACAACGACAAACCTTGGTTCAGTACAAAACACAAACAGCTTCGCCAGGCCAAAGAGGACGCCTACAGGAGTGGGGACAAAGCCTTGTACAAACAGGCCAAATACACACTGAATAGGGAGATAAGAGTGGCAAGAAAAACTCCTCTGAAAAGCTAAAAAAACAGCTTTCAAACAACGACCCTACATCAGTGTGGAAAGGCCTGAAAGCCATCATCAGCTACAAGACCCCACCCCCCAGCACTGAGGCCAATCAACAACTGGCTGAAGACCTGAACAAGTTCTCCTGACACCAGCTTCCTGACAGATAGGTAGCAGCTTGTGAGGCTGGGAGAACTCACATCCAACAGTTGGACCATCAGCACTGGATCTCCTCAGGGCTGTGTTCTCTTCCCACTTCTATTCTCTCTCTACACAAATGACTGCACCTCTATTGACCCCTCTGTCGGATCCTGAAGTTTGCAGATGACACCACAGTCATCGGTCTCATTCAGGACGGAGACGAGTCTGCTTACAGACAAGAGGTTGAGCAGCTGGCTGTCTGGTGCAGTCACAATAACCTGGAGCTGAACACGCTCAAAACTGTAGAGATGATAGTGGACTTCAGGAGAAACCCCCCTGCACTCCCCCCACTCACTATAATGAACAGCACCATGACTGCAGTGGAGTCATTCAGGTTCCTGGGAACCACCATCTCCCAAGACCTGAAGTGGGACAATCACATTGACTGGTTGTTCTTCCTTCGTCAACTGAAAAGGTTCAACCTGCCACCGGCGCATATGACATAGTTTTACTCCGCTGTTATTGAGTCGGTTCTGTGCTCCTCTATAACTGTCTGGTTTGGGTCAGTTAGCAAATCAGATATAAGAAGACTGCAGAAGACTGTTAGGACAGCAGAAAGGATCAATGGTGTCCACCTGCCCAGCCTTCAGGACTTGTACAACTCCAGAGTGAAGAAACGGGCAGGTAACATCGTCACAGACCCCTCTCACCCCGGACACAACCTGTTTGCACTTCTCCCCTCAGGCAGATGCTACAGATCTCTGTGCACTTGAACATCTACGCATTAAAACATGTTTTTTCCCCATGCCATCTCTAGCTTAAACAGCAAACACAGGAATTACCTGTGTTCTGTAATTCATGCCTGGAATTCATTACATATTGCCTCTCTCTCAAGTAATATGTAAATACATATGTATATGTTCTTTACAGCTGTATATATATAGAGTCAATTATGCACAAATCTGTACAGAAATCTTCTGTTCCAGTTTCATACACATTATTATTATTATTTGTTGTTGTTGTTGTTAAGCCTCTTTAAATGTTTGTGTTTTCCTGTCAGATAGGTATGCATGTATGTATGTATGTATTTGTGTATGTACCAAGAGCTATTTAAAAACCACAACAAATTCCTTGTGTGTTTGCACATACTTGGCGAATAAAACTGATTCTGATTCTGATTCTGATATGCACATTGGAATGCAGGGTCTGTCTTTATGAATGGGTTATTGCATCGCTTTCTCACTATATTAATTTAAAAACCCGGATTCATTCACAAATTAAACACCGCTGTGTTTGAATGGAGATGCGCAGCAGCTCGGCTGTGACTAAAACTAATTTCCTTGATGAAACAGAGCAAAATCAGGCAATGTTGTTTAAGTCATACAATGTACATCACTTAATATTAACTTATTGTTTATTGAATTGTTGTGTTAATTTATTATAACATTTGCAAACTCCCATGATAATCTTTAAAAGCTGTCACACACTTCAGATCATCGCGATCTCACAAAGCTCCATTATAATCAAAGAAGCTCTCCACACTGCACAACGAATCCATTTATGAATAAATATGCTGGACTCTGGGGGAAATGCGCGCATATATTTTATATTCTTTTGGTATTTATTGTATCATTAACTGTTCATTTTCTATGCATCAGCATCTCTTACAGCAAAATAATGTATGTATTTATACAAAACATTACAAATATTTTTAAAGTCTAGTCATTTTCTTAATCACTTGGTGCCTCCCTATTGGCTGGTACCCCAGGGCACTTGCCCAATCCCCTCTATGGATAATCCGGCCCTGCATGTACCCAGATTGTGCATGTAATGTGATCTAGAGATACGTTTTTGTTTCAAAGAGCTATGACACTACTGAGCTGATATTTCTGTAGACATCTGTTTAACCCATAATTTGTTGAGGACACCTGTTGATGTTAAACTAATTATAAAAAAAAAAAATGGTTTTGCAATACAGATACCGAGACCCAAAATAAAATAAGGAAAATTAAAAAATCTATTTCTTCTTTTCAATTTTTGGACCACCAGAGAGAATGACCCAAAGACAAATGATGTCAAGACGACATTTCACACAAAAACTGACCCGAGCCTTGTTATTATAATCTCACTGCTGTCAATCCGTGAAGCTTACTGTTTATGCATTTAATAGATTTTTTATAAAATGTTCCATACTGTAGTTTTAAGACGATTTACAACATTTACTGTAGAACATTTGCTGTATCAACAATATCAATGGAAACTTATAAATCATAACATACTTTTACATTGGGTACATTTTTACATAAATGCCTATGTCTAAATTAAAAAAATAAAATAAAAACTTAAGTAAATAAATAAATAAAAACACTGAAGAAGTGTTCCAGTGTTTCTGAGATGCGCTCATGGCTTCAGTGCTGTATGCCACCAGCAGCACCTGGCATTTACACTCCATTGCAGTCAGCACACAGTCTGGGTTTGGGCCCAGTCACTTAAACCCTACCAGCCTGTCCACAGGCTCTTCTCACTAGGGAGGATGGGCTGGTCACAACGTGTTTGAGATGCTAGTGTCAATCCTAAAGGCATGCGCACACGCTTGGGCAAACATATACGAGGACATACATTGTGTGGAGAACCTTGTAAAATTACTTTATCCAGCTATACAAACAAAAAACAAATGCATATACAGTATTATTATATAAAGTGTCTGAGCTAAATACTATTAAATCAGAGCAAATGGAGACCTTTACTGAAGTTTCCAGCTCCTTGCATGTTTCTCTTGAGAAAAAGGTTGTATTAATCTCGTATGTGTCTCTTTTATAAACATATATACTAAGATATGCCCAAAATCTGTAAAAATTGTTACAAATAGCAGAAGCAACATCACATTCACATTTAGCGGGTCTCAAATGTAACTCAGTTTTCTCTGTTTGGACAGTCTCATTTCTGTACATTTAAATTATGGATACAAATTCGGAAACAGCACATTCAGTCCATGATGAGCTAATTTCAATTTGCTGCATTTACATTAGTTTGCTCACACTCGGCTCCGCATTGGGAGATGTGGTACACATTGCAGCCTTTTGGTATCCATTAAAATTAGCATATGGACCTGCCAACAACAAATCACGGAAGTGTGTTGTAATGATGTCATTTAGCTGCACAGACTGGCCTGCCAGTAGAATAAATGTGTGCGGCTGATGACACTGCCCTCAGACATCCAGCAGCAGTGAGACATGCTAGGACATATCCTGCCCATGCAGCTCCAAATCAGTCTATTTAAGCACTAAGCTTTTTATTAAATGCTTTTTTTCTGCATTTTCTGAGATACTGCGTAGGAGATAAAAGAAACTAAAGGATGATATAATTTTCTTCTATGGTTGATGTCCGTCTTTTTCTTTGACATCATAGGATTGGGAAAATATTCTAATATTGACTGTGTAAACACTAAGGAGTGATATCTATTTTAGTTAAAGCTTTAATACTTTGGAACAAAATAAACTATAACCACCCACCACAGCCTTTGGTGGCATGTTTTGCGCAGACAAGCACTGTTAAGATTTTCTTTCGAAAATGTGAAACCTACTGTCTTCACGCAAATTACTATTTTTTCAGTTTGTACTTTGTACTTTTTGCTTAAAACAAGTACAATTATCTGCCAGTGGGGTAAGTAAAATCATCTTGTTATAATAATATTTTACTTACCCCTCTGGCAGATAATTTTACTTGTTTTAAGCTAAATTGTTTTAATTTATTTTATTTTCCCCCCTGGAAAAAGTTTTTTTTGCAGTGTAAGTGTTTTGGTATAAAAACTCTTTGGCTGTACAGAGCTGCACAAAGCTGCCAACACACACAGGCAGCAAGGATTTTGTTGTGGTGTGATTGTTTGTGATGTGTGCTGAGAGGAGATATTTTTGTGCAGTGGGGCACAGCAGGGCAAGCAGCTATTGTTCAGGGTGGGTTTAAAAACACAAGCCTGGTTATCAATAACACACAGCCTCTCTTCAAGTGGTCTACTGTGGCTGTCAAGCCAGCACACCTCACCTCAGACAGAATTTACAATTTCTTCAAAGATCCTTCTGCTGTTTGCTGAAAGCACACTCATGTGTTTGATTGTTATAGGCCTGTTGACAAAAACATGAATGATCAACCTAAAAATTCAGTCAGATTTTCACATACAATTGCTATTTTCAGACCCATGCATAAAGAACAGGCGGGCTGAATGCTGAAATGCAGATTCACTCTCTGAAAGTAGGTGGCGCTTATAGAAAAGCATAAAATCCTGGTTACTCCAGGACACACAAGGGCAGAAATACAATATGTATGGGCTTTTTCTGATCTTCTTTTTTAATATTGCAATATAAGCTTGCGCACGTTACATAAAAATGTGAGAAGACACAATGGAAAAAGGATACGAAGAGCAGCAGATTTGCTTCTGATCTGATAACTGCATAATTACGCCGAACTTTGTAGGTTTGTCTTTAGAATCAGCACTAGTAAAATTACTTTTATTTTATATGCTTTCAAACCAGATTTACAATTTCAACCGGTAGAGTTTAAATATGTAGCTAATGTTTAAGAATTAGGTCAGTAGGCAGATATGAAGAGGTCTTTTGTGGCTGGTCAAATGCAGCAGGAATTACAAAAGCAATTCAAATGAATGTGTTTTCAACTACAGTGGGAAAAAAACATATTTGATCCCCTGCTGATTTTGTACGTTTGTCCACTGACAAATACATTATCAGTCTATAATTGTAATAGTTTATTTGAACAGTGAGAGACAGAATAACAACAAAAAAAATCCAGAAAACGCATTTAAAAAAGGTTATATATTTATTTGCATTTTAATGAGTAAAATAAGTATTTGATCCCCTATCAATCAGCAAGATTTCAAGTTTCCATTTGTCTTTTATACAGGTAAGAAGCTTTTTTGAGTTTTTTTTTTTTTGCTGAGGGGACAGGACAACTGTAACCTATGACGTATTACTGTTCCCTTTGAAGTTATAACTAATATTTAGTTTCATACAAATGGTCATGATAAATGAACTATATGTCTATTCTCAGCATTGTACGAATGATGAATACTTTTATAAGTTATTAGAGGTATTTTCCTTCATGTGATGAATTGACTATCAGATAATGTAGGCGTGACAAAAGAAGCCGAGCGGAGCGGGGCTCCGCCCCCACAAGAACAATCTGATTTGGACAGCCGCCCGTGGGTGGACCCAAACCAAGCTGTTTAAAATGAACACTACAGCTATGAGCTTGAGCTTTTTCTTCTCGCTCGCTGACTTGCAAAGACTTTGGCTTCGGCTCACTGATTGCGCTTCAAGGCGCCCATGACCGTATCATTTGGTCGATAACATAAACAACACTACGAATACTTAGTCAAACTCCTGAAGAAACCTTGAAACCCTGAAACTACGTGGAAGGAAGAGAAGAACTTCAAGGTTCATCGTGTCACAAAGGAACCAGGCAACCGCCAATCGCAGGAGGGGTTCCCTCAGTGACATCATGTAAGGAGCCAATCAGCCACCGGGCTTCCCTCAGCCATTTGAAGGAAACACGCGGGAAGATCTGCGGCCAACTCAGCTGAAAGCAAGTAGACCGAACAAATCTCTATACTTACTGAACTGAAAGAACATCATCCCCACAATGAAACATGGAGCTGGAAACATTATGCTTTTTTGGGGGTGTTTTTTTGCTGAGGGGACAGGACAACTGCACCGTATCAAAGGGACGATAGACTGGGCCATGTACAGTCAGGGCCAGGGCATTGAAGCCAGCCAGAGCATTGGAAATGGGTCGTGGATGGGTATTCCAACATGACAATGACCCAAAACACATGACAAAGGCAACAAAAGAGTGGCACGAGATGGTCCTGGAGTGACCTAGCCAGTCTCCAGACCTTAATACCATATTCATTTATAACTTTTTTTAAATGCGTTTGTCTGGATTTTTTAGTTGTTATTCTGTCTCTCATTGTTCATATAAACCAACCTTAAAAATTATAGAATGATCATTTATTTTTCAGTGGGCAAACGTACAAAATCAACAGGGGATCAAATATTTTTTTACTCCACTGTACCTCTGGAAGCAGTCAATAGTGAACAGGCTCAAAACATTTCAGACAACATTTACACCTGTAATCTGTTACACTTGTAGGATGGCGTTATCCACTTGTAATCAGATTGACAAAAACACTTCTTGAAATCAGGTGTAAATCGGGCCTTTCTGTTTCTGACACTCACTGGTCATGGAGAAGAAATAGGTCAAACCGTATTTACATATAACAATTTCCTTAAAAATATAATTTGCATTGACAGTATGCAAATGTTTGTGTCAGTTTTATTACATTGACAGATAGATTGTGCATTAAGAAATCTAACTATCTCTTCTGAGAAAGAACCATCCTAAAATAACCATCCTAAGCCTGCTTTGTTACAATTGTCCTCAATCAGCATGTTGATAAATGCTTTAAAGCATACTTGCATTCTGTAATGATGAGGAGCATTCTCCCATTTTTAATTCACCTGTATACTTTTTAAATAAATTACTGTTGTAATAGAGCAGAGAAGAGTTGCATCAATATCCGTTCAGCCCTACAAACCCAGTTTTGAGAGAAAGACGGGTGCTTTCTGCATATTAAAGGGGGGGGGGGGGGGTTGGATTAATATACATAACTTTGTATCCTATTTTTTTTCTTGTTTTGTGTACATATTATGTACAATTTACAATCAGGATAACTTTTTATCTCAGAACAAATTCAGAATGAAAGTCCTTATTTGTGTAGTGCCTCGTCGAGATAGAAGACGCACAAAAAGATTGAGAAACAGCACATTCCTAAGGAAGTCGTAAAAGGTTAATACATGAGTGATCCACATTTAACTGGCTGGACGATTTCCTGCCCTAAGTCTCCTTATCTGGAGAGTTACTCACCACCAGAGGTAACTCGCTCACCACATGGACTCCTGCACCACACTAACGGTTGCACATCACCTAAGACTACATTTCCCATAACCCATTGCACTGATGTCACACAGCTGATCGCATTAATCACACTCTACATAACCCTTGGACTTCCTCTCTATCATCGCCGAGTATTGCATAGCGTATATCCTAGCGATAGCTACTCTACAGAGCCCTCGCCGTTGTTATAGCCTTGCCTTGCCTTGCCTTGCCTTCAAGTGTTTTGATACCTGCTCGTGTACCTGGATTCTCTCTCTGCCTTGCCCTATTGGATATTGTACGCAGATCGCAGACCCACGCTTGCCCTAAGATGACTCTTTGCCTTGCCATATACATACCTGTTTGTCAATGTGGCAAACATTTGTTTAAAATGTTTATTTTTAGTGGGTATTAGTTTAATAGCTGGTGGTTTTATTAGAAAATAATTTAGGTACTACCTCATTACCTTGATAACACGGTGATTTAATTGAATTATAACTGCTCTTCTGATTTTAAAGACATCAGTGGATTGTTATTGTTAGGCATTTGAAATTGTTAATTTAATGTCATAATTAATTGAAAATTTGAAATCCTACCCCTCCAAGTTAAAGCAGGTCAACGAGAAGATAGGCGCCTGCAAAATTTTAAGCACGCACAAGGGACATGCTAACCAGCGTTGTGGTGTCAATTTTTCCATTAAGGGACCAGTACTGTTATTGCTATTGTTTTCTTCCACCCAGGAGAACATTTTAATAGCAATCACAGTCCTATACCCATTCTCTCAAGAAAGAAACTCGTATTCTTGAGCGCAAATGGAGAAAAACTAACTTGGAAGTGTAAAGGAATTTTTCCTTTTGGGCAGTAATCAAACAGTGAAACATATATTCAAGATGTATGCATTATATGTTTTCTCACTTGCAGTTAGATAAGCATTCTTTGTATGATGATTTACTATGATTGGGAAGTGATAGAGGTAAGGAAACGCAGATGGTCAGGGGGTCAAGGGGGCATTTGCCTGCCTTTTCTGTATAACATTAATCGGTAAACAAACTGGTATCCCTCCTGATGAGAGGGGGAGGAAGAAGGCCTTGAAGCAAAGGACTATAAAAACAGGCTGGCAACTGTGACTCCTTATCTCTCTCGCTCCTGACTGACTCACAGCTATGTGTGTTAGTGACGAGGGATCTTCTCTTGCAAGGGAATAAATACTTTATTATTATAATTTGGACTCAGAGTTGTCTCTTACTCAGTGATGATGTTTGTTAGAAAGAAATTGCCACAACAATTTGGTGTCAGAATAGTGGGATTCCTTGGACGTGACTTCTGGACCTGACAGCGGACGGAGGCTGATCACCTTGGGGCTGAAAGTTCCAACCCTACCTCGCAAAAAATATTGAGAGACGAGGGACCGTTTCCGCTGTTGGGACCGGAGGGATCGACCACTGGAATCAAAAAGAACCCAGGTGGCACAAAACGACATCTCTGGTAAGAAACAATTAAATTCAATTTAATTAGGGGGGAAAGAGTGAAATTGAACCATATTGGCTGAAACCTGTTTCTGTGGTAGTAATCTGGGCACGAACGTTCAGATTAGGTAACCTGAGATTAACTTGAGATCTGTACGGATCAAGATAGGTTTCAAACAGGTACCGAGGACTCTGGGCACGAACGTTCAGATTAGGTAACCTGAGATTAATTTGAGATTTGTACAGATCAAGATAGGTTTCAAACAGGTGCCGAGGTTGATTGGGGTTGACTAAAAATCGAAAGATTTTGGTAAATCACAATTAAGAGGGCACTGATAGTGCAACCCGAACCGATTGCGGGATAAGAGAAAATCGGATCTGCTGGAGACGTCTAGCAGATTAAAGAAACGCGCGTGAATAAATCCACAGAAAGCAGAAAACAGCCAGTATGGGGAAGTCTCAAAGCAAGCTTGTGAAATATGATACACCGGTGTACTACCAAATGAAAAAAATATTATGGTCAGAAAAATACCTCAGATATTGAAAAAATTAATCAAGCATCATGATTTTCCCGAAGAGGGAACATTGAGCCTCACAAGACTGAAAGTGGTGAGGGACTCAGTTGAACGAAGTAGCGACAAACAACCAGGTTGTTGTTGCAAATGTGTTAAAAATGTGAACAAACAGTAGATTGTTGGCTCAAGGAAGTAGATGGTTGGCTCAAGGAAGTAGATAAAAGAGAAAGAAAGCAAGTGCAGAAAGAGTTAACAGGGAAAGGAAAAATGAAAAGTGTGAAAGTCTATTTGTGTGTGTCTGCACCACCAGAACCGACTAACAAAGTATGTTTGTGTTTCCCACATGAAAATACGGTGAGGTCGGCACCGCCAGAATATAAAACATACATCTACCCAATGGCTCAGCTGAATGCATTGAAATTCGACCCGACCTCGACTGTTCTCCGTCCAAGACAACCGCAGCAGGACGCACAAGCAGCGCAGGCAGCGCCGCGAAAGCGGAGGGGGAGAGAGAGATGCAGCTGGCTGTTGTACAGATTAAAGCAGCACGAGCAGCGCAGGCAGCGCATGAAATGTGGACTGTGTGTAAAGTAATGAACATGACTTTTCTAGCTGCACGAAGTGCAGGTTGTGCAAGAACCATGGACACTGGGCACAGGATTGTCCAGAGGCGCGTAAGGCGGATTGAAACGAGAGGAACGGAGAACAGGAGAGGAGAGGGCGGGTGACAGGCATTCAGCCAGCTACGAAAAAGGGAAGTAAAATTTTCAGCAAAAATGTATTGACAAACACACACAACACGCTCACATACACTGATTCAAATAATGCTGTCTGCAATGAAGAAATGCTTGCAAACCCTTTATGTGTGATTGTTGAAGTTTTGAATAAGGCTATCTGCAATGAAGAAATGCTTGCAAACTGTTTATGTGTGACTGCTGAAATTTTGAATAATGCTGTTACTGATGAATGTCTGAGAATGTACAAAAGTTTAGGGTTTTTAAGGCTACCGAGATATCCCATGTTAGTTAACGGGACAATGATAGACTTTATGGTTGATTCGAGGGAAGCTCGATCCACCATAAGACCATGTGACTTGCCATGTGAACCAAGAATGATGGATTTAGTGTTTGAAAGCACTTGAAGTCAGGGCATATAATTTCAGAAAACTATACTGTGCCGTTGAAATGTGAGACGGAGGGGGGCAGGGCATTAAAACATACGTTTTTGTGCTCTGAAACCTGTCCGATTCCGTTAATGGCCAGAGATCTAATGTGTAAATTAAATCTGAAACTGGGCATACAGTGGCAGATAAAAGATTCTGATTGGGCACAAATGATTTTGAAATGGGCAAAAGATCGAACAGTATCAGCTAACACAGAAAGTATGTTGCCTGACAGATTGCATTGCACGTCAAATGTTGTAATTGAGCGAACCAGAATATGAGGAAGAGTGGTTTAACGGGGTAGAAAATGAGAAAAGGTTTGATAAGATTTTCTGGAATGAAAATGTGTGTGCGCTTTCAGCTTGCCTGTCAGGAAAAACAAATGCAGCTGTTTCTGATAACGGGGAAGTCTGCGCCACGCTTATCAGTAACCAAGGGCACAGAGCAGAGACATGGGCCGCTTTAGGCCTGTTTGTGAGAAAATACATGAGAGCCACAGTTGGGCTGAAAAGCTGAACGGCGCTATTGCAGTATGTAGATGATTTATTGATTTGTGCACGAGATGAGGTTATGTGCGTGGCTGACACTGTAACTCTCTTGAACCACCTGGCGAGAGAGGGTCACAAGGTCAGTCTGACCAAAACTACAGTTTGTAAAGCAGGAAATAACTTTTTTGGGTCACACGATAACACCAAACAGTAAAGCTATCTCTGAGAAACGCATAAAAGCTATCAAAGATGTACCAAGACCTTTAACAAAGAAAGAATTGTTATCATTTTTGGGAATGTGTGCATATTGTCGAACATTTATTCCAAATTATGCATTTCTTGAAAAGCCCTTGAGAGCCCTGACAACAGGGAAAGGGCTAAGGTCATGTGACAAGATTTATTGGCCCACAGAAGCACAGGAGGCGTTTGCAAACATGAAACTGCAACTGGCTCAGGCTCCAACGTTGGGCCTGCCTGTGCTTGAACGGCCTTTTACACAGATGGTAGACGCAGTCTCCATGATTTTGCAAGAACAGAGAACGTCACATTTATCAAACAGCCCGATGGCTGAGGTATCACACGATTTTGCTTGACATGCCAAATGTAACGGTGAAAAGATGCACAACTTTGAATCCTGCCACACTCCTCCCTACAGCGGAGGATGGGGAGGAACACCATTGTTGTCTATCAGTGTTGGAACAGGTGTGTACACCACGTCCAGACCTGTTGGACACACCTTTAGAGAACTGTGACAATGTCCTCTTTGTGGATGGGTCGGCGTCCAAAGATCCACAAACAGGCTTGAATAAGGTTGGTTTCGCGGTGACCACTGAATTTGAAGTCGTAAAGTCTGGCAAATTGCCATCAAATTATTCGGCTCAGGGAGCTGAATTGGTTGCTCTGACAGAGGCGTGTAAACTTATGGCAGACAAATGTGTGACAATTTACACAGACTCGCGTTATGCTTTTGGGGTCACACACGATTTTGGCGCACTTTGGAAGCACAGAAATTTTTTGAAGTCAGATGGACATCCGATATTAAACGCATCTCTTGTGTCTGAGCTTTTGGAGGCCATTCTTTTACCAGACAAGGTCGCGATCTGTAAATGCGCAGCGCATACTAACGATAAAGGTTTTATCTCCACAGGAAACGCGAGAGCAGACGCGGCAGCGAAGGCCGCGGCAGCACGGGAGACAAAAGAAACGACTTGTGCTTTAGTATCTGTGACTAACCCTGATATTTCCCCTTGTTTACAAAGAATGCAGACTTTTTCCACAGGAGCAGAAAAACAACAATGGAGGTCGTCTGGCTGCAGTCTCCAGGGGTGTGTATGGATGAGTGTTGATGACATTCCTTGTTTGCCCAAACACTTCTTTCAGCATTATGCTAAGTTGACACATGGGTTGGATCATGTGTCAAAAGGAGGTATGATAATGCAGATGAAGGAATTATGGTTTACAAAGGGATTTACGGTGGTTGCTGAAAATTTTTGCAAAAGATGTGTCACTTGCAACACACACAATGTGGCTAGAGGGATAAAAACACCCTTAGCATCTCAACCAGCACCGGCAGGCCCATTTGAATATCTAATGATGGATTTCATCGAATTAACCCCTTGTGGGAAACAGAAACACTGCCTGGTGATGGTTGACATGTGGTCAGAATGGGTTGAGGCCTTCCCAACCTCGAAACAAGATTCGGCAGCAGTGGCAAAGGCCCTGTTAAACGAGATTGTTCCGAGATGGGGAATTCCAAGAAAAATCAGTTCTGACAATGGCAGACACTTTGTCAATGATGCAATAAAGCAGGTGGGTCAGTTCTTGGGAATTGACATGAGAACACACTGCAGCTACACGCCCTCATCAGGAGGGGCAGTAGAGAGACAGAACCAGACAATTAAGAACAAATTGGCAAAATGTTGTGAAGAGACGGGTCTGACTTGGCTTAAAGCCCTCCCAATAGTACTGATGTACATGAGAATGAGAAAAAGAGTGAAAACAAATCTGAGCCCATTTGAAATTTTGTTTGGCAGGCCACCATTCATGGGCATGGAAGGGGGTAAACAAAGGCTGCCATCAACGGATGTGTGTGAGAATGACATGTTGAATTACTGCAAAGAAGTGTCTTGTCTGTTGTCAAATATTTCTGTGCAGGTAAAAGCTGCCCAGGGGAAGGTTGCTGAGAAATTCCTGCACGAGGTGAGACCTGGTGATTTTGTGGTGATTCGTGATCACAGGAGAAAGAGCTGGAAATCGAAAAGGTGGCTTGGGCCGTTCCAGGTGCTGCTGGTGACGCACACGGCGGTTAAGGTCGCAGAGAGGGCTACGTGGGTTCACGTAAACCATTGCAGGCAGCGCCGCCCATTGCGGAGGCGGAGCAATCGCTGGAGGAGGTTCGACGTGAGTGTCAGTAAACGCTAAGATCCAGTTTGAAAAGAAAAAAACCCTTGCATGCAGCTGTGTGTTTAAGCGGAACCAGATACCAGCAGCAAGGAGGGGACTGAAGGGAGGAGGCAACTTTGATTGCGCAACCGGCATACGGGTGAACACCATAATCAACAGAACAGATAATACTCTTAGTGTTTCAAAAACAGTACTTTCTCACATTCTTTGGTCATAACAGCACCTTTGAAACAGAGTAACTGAGAGAATGGAGCGTACAAGACCGTGGCACCCATTCAGAATGCCAGGAATGTGTGGGCTGTTTTAACCCATTTAATCCCACCGGTCACAATAGTGACCGTAAAAAAATGTTTCATTTCTAAGGCTATAAAAATGTTACTGAATGATCTATCAATGCATTTCCAGCAGATATTGAAATAATAAAGGGTCTCAATTAAATATGTGCAGTGTCGCATGTTTACTGTAAATTGTCACATGACCAGAGCTGTTTACTTCCTGTTTGCACCAAGAGAAGAGGATGGCAGCAAGAAAGCTCCCAAAGAAAAGGGTAGTAAAGTATGTTAACATAAAGATAGGACATAGATTTTTGGTACACATCATGTTTAAGGTGTCTAGTATTGATATATGCATTTGCAATTACTCAACTTTGTTTAATGTGTTCATAGAACTCACAAACATGTCACCGGCAACAATAGTGACCGGTGGGATAACCCATTGTATCTACATGGCCATTGTATCTACATGCTAATACACATAGGCTAACTGTTCTACCTTACTTTCTGCTGCTACCTAACTTTCTACCTAATTTTACACACACGGACCCAAGGAAGACTAGCTAGCTAGCAAATTATGCTGCTACCTAACTTCATACCTACTGCAACTTTCCACAAACACACACACACACACACACACACACAAAGTGGTTGCATACAGTTACAAACAAACAGTACTTTGGAGTCTAGGAAGAAAAGCTGAAAAAAAAAACATCAATATGTCCTAAATGTTCCAGGAAAATGTTATTTTTAGTCATTCAATGCATTGCTTTGCTCTTTGTTCTACAACCTATTTTATTTTGTTGTTCAGTCAGTCAGTGTAGGCCTATACTTGAAAGCATGTTCAGCCGGCTACCTCTATCCTAAATGTTTACCTTCATGTTCAGTGTGTTCAATGCATACTGCACTCAAAATGAACGTTTTCAAATGAATGTTGCACTAAAGTTGCACTAAAGTTACAATGTTGAAATACATTGATGATTGTTGCTGTTTTTTGTCCTAACCTCAATATTCATAACGGTGCTCCCAGTATTCATATTGCTAGCCGATAGTTTAAGGCTTATATGTAAAATATTCACACTACAATGAGAGAGCATTTAGAGGCAATGCTGGAACTTTTAAAAGTGATAATAACTAGCCTTTGATATAAGGATTTTATACTCTCTTACACACATGCACGCACATATGTTGTTTTTTATGGTTTACGGGGACTTTCCATAGGCGTAATGGTTTTTATACTGTACAAGCTGTATGTGCTATTGCCCTACACCTACCATACACCTAAACTTAGCCCTCACAGGAGACGGTGCATTTCTACTTTCCCCCCAAAAAACTCACTCTGTATGATTTATAAGCATTTTGAATTATGGGGACACTGAAAATGTCCTCATAAATCACCTTCTCCTTGTAATACCTATGTCATACCCATGTCATTATACAAATTTGTGTCCTCATAAACCACATAAACATGCCCCCACACACACACACACACAAGAAAACACACACAAAAACACACACACAAAAACACTGCACAGGTCAAATAGACCTATATTCAGTCTGCCCAATGGTTGATACAACACAGTATCCCACCGGTCACAATTGTGACCGATCATAAAACACACTTTTTCACACACTTTTCCATAAAAATTTCTAAAAATTATGATTGATTGTTTCAAAGGGATACTAATGACACATGATTTGGATATTTTTGAGTCTGGGAAAAATTTGGGATTAAATGGGTTAAGACCACATGCATAATGACTTTGTTGTCAGTAACAATTTGCTTGATAATACTACACTTCACAACAGGTCTGAAGGTGTTGCCAATTATAGTTATAGTAGTACTAATTTTGTTATGCATACCATGTATTATACAATGTGTGTCTAGCTTAGTACAGAGACTGGTTAAGGTCGGAATGTCTGTTCAATTGGTGAAAATGACAGTCTATCCGGATGATGATGTTAATGTTGATGACCAACAATGTGATGACACAAGTAGCGAAAGTTACAGTGAAATGTGTTAATTGAGTTATGATGTTTTTATTTTTCTTCTTGAGGATGATTGATATGTAAAGAAGGTTAAAAGCAGCAGTTATCCGTGTTACGAGATGACGTACAAGGAGAGGGGTGAAACTGAGGGATTTTTTACATACTTTTAATATTTACATTTTATATTACAGAAGTAACTCAACAGTGATAAATTGATATGTTTATTTCCTACTATGAACTATACTTTTTCTTGTTTATAATATGGTGACTGAGGGTTCGGTATAAACTGAGGGTGCGACAGCAGGGCCTGTCCATTCAGCCCGGCTATAGAATGAAGTCTTTACTATGCTTGCAAATATTAGGGTCTGACCCAACACAAAAAACAGCCTAAGCTTTTTTCAAATTTTCAAAAGCTTACTTCACAGGTTCAAGAAGAGTGATCATTTATGTGAAAATCAGAGATGAAGAGTATAAGTGTGATTAATGACTTGAACTTGTATTTATTATTATTTTTACTATTATTATTACAATGTTTGATTAATCAGTTATCAGATAATGATAAAGAGGGAGGAATTGTAAAGGAATTTTTCCTTTTGGGCAGTAATCAAACAGTGAAACATATATTCAAGATGTATGCATTATATGTTTTCTCACTTGCAGTTAGATAAGCATTCTTTGTGTGATGATTTACTATGATTGGGAAGTGATAGAGGTAAGGAAACGCAGATGGTCAGGGGGTCAAGGGGGCATTTGCCTGCCTTTTCTGTATAACCATTAATCGGTAAACAAACTGGTATCCCTCCTGATGAGAGGGGGAGGAAGAAGGCCTTGAAGCAAAGGACTATAAAAACAGGCTGGCAACTGTGACTCCTTATCTCTCTCGCTCCTGACTGACTCACAGCTATGTGTGTTAGTGACGAGGGATCTTCTCTTGCAAGGGAATAAATACTTTATTATTATAATTTGGACTCAGAGTTGTCTCTTACTCAGTGATGATGTTTGTTAGAAAGAAATTGCCACAACAGAAGTCTTTAGAATTGCGTGAAAAAACAGTATGTCCAGCTATAGACAGGCTCTAAAAACTGCAAGGACCAAGTATATCCGCAAACTCATAGATAATCACCAAAACAATCCAAGGTTTTTATTTAGCACAGTGGCTAGATTAACAAATAAACAGATGTCACCCGATCTAAATATTCCCTCACAGTTTAATAGAAATTACTTTATGAATTTCTTTACTGATAAAATAGATAATATCAGAAATACAATAAAAAAATTAGATTCTACAGCGTCTAGTACTTCAGCTTCATTCATCGCACCCAAATAAAAACTTAATTGCTTTACAAATATAGGACAGGATGAGCTAAATAAACTTATAACTGCATCTAAACCAACAACATGTTTATTAGATCCTGTACCCACTAAACTATTGAAAGAGTTGTTACCTGTAGCAGAAGAACCGCTTCTCAATATTATTAACTCCTCGTTATCTTTAGGTCATGTCCCAAAACCATTTAAGCTGGTGATTATTAAACCTCTTATTAAGAAACCACTTAAGAAACTAGATCCTTGTGAACTGGCAAATTACAGACCCATTTCAAATTTCCGTTTATGTCAAAAATAGTAGTGTCTGCTCAATTGTGCTCCTTTTTGCTAAAAAAATATATCTATGAAGAATTTCAGTCAGGTTTTAGGCCCTGCCATAGCACAGAAACGGCACTTGTTAAAATTACAAATGACTTACTTCTTGCGTCAGACCAAGCCTGCATCTCATTGCTAGTTTTACTTGATCTCAGTGCTGCGTTCGACACTATAGATCATGACATACTGATAGATCGATTACAAAACTATACAGGTATTCAAGTGCAGGCTCTAAGATGGTTTAGATCCTACCTGTCCGATCGCTACCACTTTGTTTATTTAAACGGGGAGGCATCTCAATTATCACCAGTAAAGTATGGAGTACCACAAGGATCTGTCCCAGGTCCTCTGTTATTTTCAATATACATGTTGCACCTTGGTAATATTATTAGAAAATACGAGATTAGTTTCCATTGTTATGCTGATGACACTCAACCATATATCTCAACAAGACCAGATGAAACTTCTAAACTATCTAAGCTAACAGAGTGTGTTAAAAATATAAAAGATTGGATGACCAATAATTTTCTCCAGAGAGACAGAGATATTACTTATTGGACCTAAAAAGAGTACACAGAATGTCTTGGATTACAATTTGCAACTCGACGGATGTACTGTTATTTCCTCTACAGTCAAAAATCTGGGTGTTATATTAGACAGCAACCTATCTTTTGAAAATCATATTTCCCATGTTACAAAAACATAATTCTTCCATCTTAGAAACATTGCCAAGCTACGGAACATGTTAACTGTTTCTGATGCAGAACAGTTAGTTCATGCATTCATGACCTCTAGACTGGACTATTGTAATGCACTGCTAGGTGGTTGTGTTGCATCTTCAATAAACAAGCTACAGATAGTACAAAATGCTGCGGCAAGAGTCCTTACCGCGGCAAGAGTCCTTACCAGGTCAAGAAAATATGATCATATTACTCCAATTTTACAGTCACTGCACTGGCTACCTATTAAGTTTCGTATCAGTTACAAAATAGTATTACTTGCTTATAAGGCCCTAAATGAATTAGCTCCTTCATACCTAACTAAAGTTCTATCATGCTACAATCCAACCCGCTCCCTAAGGTCGCAAAACTCTGGACTCTTGGTAGTACCTAGGATAGCAAAGTCCACTAAAGGAAGTAGAACTTTTTCATATTTGGCTCCCAAACTATGGAATAGCCTTCCTGATAACGTTCAGGGTTCAGACACACTCTCTCTGTTTAAATCTAGATTAAAGACACATATCTTTAGCCAAGCATTCATATAATGCATCTCACAATCTTGTACTGCCAGTCTATCTGAACAAATGCACATTATTATGCTTTAGCTTGGGTTATACTGATAATTTCATCCAGGGTTATTCCTGGATGGAACAACTGCTACGCTAATTGTCTTTATTGTTTCTCTGTTTCTGCCCAATATACTGCCTAGGAATTACATAAGCTTCAGTCTGGATCCAACCCTTAAACGATCTGAGATGACCGAACACCTGAGAAGAGACGATGACAACCCCTCGGAGGACCTCAGAGGAAGCCAACCATCAGCGATTATACTGACCAAATTTTGCCATTAATGGTGGATCAGCACCTAGAGACAACCTCTACAGCCCTGAACGTCAGTGGAGTCTAGGACACATAGATGAGCCCCAGAGACAGATCTCCAGTGAGGAACTCGTCACCTAGACAGCCATCGGGAAAAGACCCCTGGAACCAGTGGACCACTTACACTCTGACATTGCTGCAGTTGGAACAAACTACTGGTTCGTCTGGCCGGAGGGGAACTGGCTCTCTGGCCCTCTGGCCCCGACTGAGCCTGGTTTCTCCCAAGGTTTTTTCTCCATTCTGTCACCGATGGAGTTTTGGTTCCTTGCCGCTGTCGCCTCATGGCATGCTTAGTTGGGGAATCTTAATTTCCAGCAAAATCATCGACTTGATTGCACAGATATTATTTAAACTGAACTGAGCTGGACAATGCCATTACTAAATTCAATAATGAAATGCATTCAGCTGAAAATTGAGTGTTAAATCCTGTCATTTTACATTATTGACACAATTTGCCTATTTTAATTTTGTGCAGTGCTTTGTTAAGTTGGCTTGGGAAAGCCAACTTACTGTTGTAGCATTTAAACTTATACTTATTAAGTTGGCTTGGGAAAGCCAACTTACTGATGTAGCATTTAAACTTATACTTATTATTATTCTTCTGAGACAAAATTTCTGACTGCTACTCCTCCTAGAGCTTTAACTCGACAAACTCCAAACTCGCACCATATCTCCAAACTATTGTGACTCGAGTTGCTATATCTTTTCTAAGCGATCGGGTTTACGCTAATCGTACAATTCGCGAAAAATCGGACGAAAAAACACATCAACAATGCATGGCGGTGAACTTCGACGGGTCATAGCTATCTATCTATCTATCTATCTATCTATCTATCTATCTATCTATCTATCTATCTATCTATCTATCTACATATCTATCTATCTATCTATCTATCTATCTATCTATCTATCTATCTATCTATCTATCTATCTACTGACTCTATCTATCTATCTATCTATTGACTCTTTCTATCTACTGACTCTATCTATCTATCTATCTATCTATGAAACAGCATCTGAGCACATACGTTTTTACTACAATGGTAATTTACATAGGAAATGATCTATTGACTCTATCTATCTATGCTAACAACATGCTAGTCACTTGCTAATCATGCTGTCAAAAAGCTAGCAACATGCTAATCATGCTAAAATCATGCTAGCAATATGCTAGTCACATGTTAGTCACTTGCTAATCATGCTAAAAACATGCTAGCAACATGTTAGTCACATGCTAATCATACTAGCAACATGCTAGTAACATGTTAATCATGCTAAAAACATGCTAGCAACATGCTAGTCACATGATAATCATGCTAAAAACATGCTAGCAACATGCTAACCATGCGAAAAACATGCTAGCAAAATGCTAGTCACATAATAATCATGTTAGCAACATGTTAATCATGCTAGCAAAATGCTAGTCACTTGCTAATCATGCTAGCAACATGTTAGTCACTTGCTAATCATGCTAACAACATACTAGTCACTTGCTAATCATGCTACTGACTCTATCTATCTATCTATCTATCTATCTATCTATCTATCTATCTATTGACTCATTCTATCTACTGACTCTATCTATCTATCTATCTATCTATCTATCTATCTATCTATGAAACAGCATCTGAGCACATACGTTTTTACTACAATGGTATTTTACATAGGAAATGATCTATTGACTCTTTCTATCTACTGAATATATCATCTATCTATCTATCTATCTATCTATCTATCTATCTATCTATCTATCTATCTATCTATCTATCTATCTATGCTAGCAACAGGCTAGTCACTTGCTAATCATGCTAAAATCATGCTAACAACATGCTAGTCACATGCTAGCAACATGTTAGTCACTTGCTAATCATGCTAAAAACATGCTAGCAACATGTTAGTCACATGCTAATCATACTAACAACATGCTAGTAACATGTTAATCATGCTAAAAACATGCTAGCAACATGCTAGTCACATGCTAATAATGCTAACAACATGCTAACCATGCAAAACAAATGCTAGCAACTTGCTAGTCACATGCTAATCATGTTAGCAAACATGCTAAACATATTAAAAACATGCTAGTCAAATGCTAATCATGTTAGCAAACATGCTTATCATACTAAAAACATGCTAGTCACATGCTAATCATGCTAGCAACATGCTAGTCTCTTGCTAATCATGCTAGCAATATGCTAGCAACATGTTAATCATGCTAGCAAAATGCTAGTCACTTGCTAATCATGCTAACAACATGTTAGCAACATGCTATCAACATGCTAGTCACATGCTAATCATACTAGTCACTTGTTAATCATGCTAACAACATGCTAATATCATGGTAATCATGCTAGAAACATGTTAACAACATGCTAGTCACTTGCTAATCATGCTAACAACATGCTAGTCACTTGCTAATCATGCTAGCAACATGCTATTAACATGCTAATAATGCTAGCAACATGCTAGTCACATGCTAATCATGGTAAAAACATGTTAGCAACATGTTAGTCACTTTCTAACCATCCTAGCAATATGCTAGCAAACATGCTTATCATACTAAAAACATGCTAGTCACATGCTAATCATGCTAGCAACATGCTAGTCTCTTGCTAATCATGCTAGCAATATGCTAGCAACATGTTAATCATGCTAGCAAAATGCTAGTCACTTGCTAATCATGCTAACAACATGTTAGCAACATGCTATCAACATGCTAGTCACATGCTAATCATACTAGTCACTTGTTAATCATGCTAACAACATGCTAATATCATGGTAATCATGCTAGAAACATGTTAACAACATGCTAGTCACTTGCTAATCATGCTAACAACATGCTAGTCACTTGCTAATCATGCTAGCAACATGCTATTAACATGCTAATAATGCTAGCAACATGATAGCCACTTGCTAATCATGTTAACAACATGCTAGTCACTTGTTAATCATGGTAGCAACATGCTAGCAACATGCTAACCAATGCTAAAATCATGCTAGCAACATGCTAGTCACTTGCTAATAATGCTAAAAACATGCTAGCAACATGCTAGTAACTTGCTAATCATGCTAAAAATATGCTAGCATCATGGTAATTACATGCTAATCATGCTAAAAACATGCTAGCAACATGCTAGTAACATGCTAATCATGCTAGCAACATGCTAGTAACATACTAATCATGCTAGCAACATGCTAGTCACTTGCTAATAATGCTAGCAACATGCTTGTAACATGCTAATCATGCAATAAACATTAGCAAGCTCATCTCCAAGACATCTGGAAATGCGACCTAACGTTACGGACAAAGATAAACTCTATTTACTCCAAACGACATCCAGTCCTGAAGTTCGCAGCTTCCTTGACTGGCAGCCTGCTAATACATAGACTGATTATCAACTGCTTCAAGAAGCCCTCATTAAAGAGTTTGTCGATCCTAAGTCCGAACAAGGCTTAGTGGCTGCCCTGGAGATGAGACCTTGATGTCACAAACCTCCTCAAGCCTACTACAGTCGACTCAGATGAGCATACTTCGGAACTCGTAACAAACCTGACATGGAGAATGATCTGAACTTTAAAACTCTCTTTCTGAGGAACCTTCATCCCGGCATAACGACAACCGAAAACGACAAACTCACCCTGGAGCAACCAGCCCAAGGAATCAACAAAAGAATTCACAAAGATTCCAAGCTGACCAAGCTCAAACTGAATCCACACAAGAACAAAAGACCCCACCATATCTCGACTCACAAAAGCTGATGGAAATGATGATGAAAGTTCTTCCAACGAAAGGAGGAAGACCGGAAATGGAAAAAGAAAGAGAAACCAGATTCAGCCTGACTAACTTCTGGACAAGAAGGCAGTGACCAGCTGACCCAACCAGCCACAGAGAACAGCACTACTTCACCTCACTCTCAAAGAATCAGCCATCAGCCTGAAGCTATTCAGAACACTGAAGCAAAGACAGTCTACCACATGTCGCTAAGCACAGCCGCTTTCCTCACAGTCCCTGGTCGACAATCATGACCACCTCCAAGAGCATCTGCTCTTGTCCATCTCTGGACAAACGATGGAACAACAAACATCTGAGTCACTACTTCCTCGTTGTCCCAGACCTGCCGCATGACATCTACATTGGAGCGGATATCATGGTCCGGCTCAAAGCTTGCATTGTAAACGACATCATATGGGCTCCCCTGTCACAACAACTGACAACTTCATTCAAACTCAAGAACCTCCAATCTGGTCAAACCATGCCAGACGCATGCGCTATGATAACGGAGCAAGAAGCCACAATACCTGCCTACAGCAAGAGTGTCAGCGTCCGCCTCAACATGTGACCTGGCCAAACTCTCAACAGTAAGCTAGGCTTCTTCCAACCACCCAGGACCTGCCTAAAACTCATACTGACCCTGGAAGCCACACCTCTCATTGAAGTGTCATCTCGTGCTGTGTTTGTGTTGTTCAACAACTGTACGGCCCAAGACATCCATGTTCCCAAAGCCAGTCACCTGGGATGGCTCATCAACCAGGCGTTCCATGACTTTGAACTAACGGTACCTGTCATAGGCCCCTTACCAGCCCAACTAATGTCAGATAAATACAATGACACCATATAATTCACAAAACCTCATGAAATCATTGCCACCACCTCAATTCTGCCGGTGTCCAGAGAAAGCATCTGCCAGTCTGAACTAACAGATTACACTCACCTCGCTGTCTACGCTGTCTCAACACAGCCTGCGACAGAATCACCTACACAGGTGACCATTGGGCCCAAAGCCCCTCAAATGACTTAACTGTAGAGGAACCCTACGCCGGGTTCAATGCACAAATTCAACAGATCCTGAGTGAGGCGGATGCCCTCCACAATGAAGAGGATCGCCAAGGACTCAAAGAGGTTCTGCACAAGTACAAGGACTCAAATGTGCCACCCACATTTGTGCGCCAGTACAAGATTCCATTAGCGTCATATGAGCCAGTGCAAGAAATTGTTGACTCCATGCTGGAAAAAGGGGTCATCCGGCCCTGTAACAGCACATACTCTGCCACGATATGGCCAGTCCTAAAACCCAACGGCAAATGGCGGCCCACCATCGACTATCGCAAGTTGAATCAGCAATTACCATTGTCACGATGGTCTATGACCCAGTTGGACCAAGAAATTCCAAAAATCAAAGGCTCGATGATCCTGTCCACATTGGACGTCGCCTCCGGGTTCTGGAAAAAACCCTGTCCACCCTGATGACCAACATAAGCTGGCATTCACCTTCGGTAACCAACAGTACACCTTCACACGGTGCCTCTTCGGCTATACCAACTCACCAGCAGAATTCAACATTTTCCTTAACAAATTATGCCCTGACGCCAGAGTCAGAGGCAACCTTGTCTACGTAGACGATGTCTTAATGAAAAGCTCAAGTGTGGAAGACCACCTCAAGGAAATGTATCACGTCCTAAACCAGCTGTCAACAGCAGGAGCTAAAATCGCCCTTCACATAAGACAATGGTGCCAAATCAATGTGATCTATGTTGGACTGCTTGTCGGAAGAAACAGCATTGAGCCACAATCTAACCGTACCCAAACAATCCAAAGCATAAAGACACCAACCAACGTCTCTGGGCTGCGAAGCTTTCTGGGAGTGTGCAATTACTCACGACAGTTCATCGAAAACTACGCTGACATCGCACAACCACTAACTTCCTCCTAAAAAAGGATTAACCCTTCATTTGGACGGAAGCACAGGACACAGCTATGAACCAGCTCAAACAGTGCCTGTGCTCTGCTCCGTGCCTGGCCTACCCAGACCCAGGAAAATAATTATATCTGGACGCTGGATTCTCTAATCAGTGCCTCAGCACAGGCCTATACCAGCTCCATGACAAAGACAAGCGAGTGGTCGCTTATTCCAGCAAAACGCTGCGTCCCCCAGAATGCAAGTATTCAAACTGAGAGAAAGCTTTGCTTTGCACTGTGTGGACCATCCAGCGTTTCTCTAATAACATCGGTGCACAGAAAGTCATCATCGAGACTTGTCACCAGCCAGTCACCTTCCTCAACAGTCAACGAATCAGAGATGGCGTGGTGACCAACGCACGCATAGCTACCTGGCTAATGACACTCCAAGGACGGGATGTTGAGGAAAGATATGCCCAAAACTACAAATCCTCACTTGGAAACGGACTGGCGGCCTGACAAAACTATTCAATGGACACGCTGTACACCACAGCAGAACCAAAAGAACCTCCACAACCTCAACTGACAAATAACAGGTACTTTGAGGAGAATGTGTGTGAAGGAATGCCTACAGCATATGTCGATGGCTGCTCCTACAATCGCAAGGGGCAATTTACAAGCTGCAGCGGGAGTGGTCTGTCAAAGTTTGAGGTCATTCACGTCAACCAGGACAAGACAAAGACTTAAATGACCAAACCGATGCCCTCGCCAAAGCAGGTGCATTACATGGAGAGTCCTGGATATTTCATGCCCTCCCAGCTAACCCTTCAGTGGCAGCAGTAACCCACCGCCACCACGCCACTGCCGCGCACACCCCTGCCTCCTCCCACATTGCCCTATTACCTCAGTTCGCTGCTGACGATCTCCTCACACTCCAAACTGTGGATTCGTCACTGCGAACTATGGCAGCTCACATTCCGGACCCATTAACTCATCCCCTTTCCACCTCTGACCTAAGCACGTCCTCGGAGCTCCGCACACTTCACTCTATCGAGCACATGCTGCATCTTAGACACGGTGTTCTCACATATGTCCCTGAGCCACTCACTGCACCATAGCTCATAGTACCTCATGGCCAAAGGGGGATGATGCTGACACACGCACACGATGCACCATGCGCAGGACACCATGGTGTCAAGGCCACCTATGAAACACTCAAGCAAGTAGCATACTGGCCTGGCATGCAGCAAAATGTAGAGGAATACGTTAAAGGATGCCTGGTGTGTTTCCAGTACCAACCAGCAAATCCAAACCACCGAGCACCACTGCAAAGGAAAGGAATGGCATTCCCATGGTCAGACCTCCAAATAGACTGGGTAGGAGTCCTGCCATGGTCAACACGGGGTAACAAATACTTCCTCACCGTGGGTTGTGAATTCACAAAGTGGATAGAGTGCCTCCCAGCTCCCATTGATACAGCAGAAACAACAGCCTTTCTGTTAATGAACCACATCTTCTCAAGATTTGGACTGCCTTTAAGGGTCAACTCTGACTGAGGAACCCACTTCACCACCGAGGTCATGCAGGAAGTGTGGAAGCTCCTGGGTATACAGGCCAAGCTCCATGTAAGCCATCACCCAATTTCCTCCAGTCAAGTTGAACGGGCTAACAGGACAGTGGTCAGCATGTTGAAGAAGTATGTAGCCTCCAATAAAAAGGATTGGGATATTAAACTTCCTCTGGTAATGATGGCTGCTTGAGCCACCCCTCACCAGTCTACCGGAGTAACCCCATTCATATTGATGACAGGGAGAAACATGATGCTACTGCTACACCTGCTGTACCAACCTGAAGACCTGAACCTCGTCACCGCCTATACCACTCACCAGTACCTGAAAGAGTTGCATCAGCACATGAGAACGACTTTCGCCTTTGTGCAACAGCAACTATAATGAAGCATGGAAGGTCGGAAAGCCTACTACGATCAAAAGGCTTCTCACCATGAGCTCAATGTCGGAGATAAAGAGTGGGACTAAAGCTTCGCCCGACAAAGGCAGAACGCTCTCCATCGCCTGTCAAAGAAGTTCCTACCTCACTAGACAGGACCCCACGAGATTGTAGATAAGCTCTCACCTGTTGCCTATCGAATAAAAATCAGACAAGGGCGCAGCGAGCCAGTCCTTCGATGGGTTCATCGAAACCAGATAAAGAGGCACCAGGGATCCAGCCAACAGGAAAAGGGGGAAGATCAAACCCACTGACACAGACCGACAATTATATGCTCCACACCACACAAACATAAGTACTGTTGTTCTAGGAAAACATATAGCAACCTTGCTTAGACACAACATGTACTATCTCCTCCGCTGCACTGTTAGGACCAACCTCTAGTAGAGAGGAGTTACTCCACACATGTGACACTCGTTTACGGCCTCACCTCATTCGATGTCCTTGTGTCTCTTTGTTTTTGTTTTTCTCCTTTTATTATCATTTTATTTTATTTTGTTTTACTTTTGTGTTTTTCCTTTTTCCTCCCTCACTATAATCTCCTTTACCCACTAGTCCCCTCATCAGGAAAATTCCTTAACCAATCCTTAAATCCAGGCCCTGAAATTGAGATTGACTCCCTTCAATAAAGTCGTCGTAACTCTTTGTGAGAACCGTTGTCAACCGATCGAGGCAACCTGCCAAATCATGACCGACATGCTATGCGAAGTAAGTTCCTTGATCGACAACTTAGTAGGATTTCACACTACTTGATACCTCTTAGCCTTGTCCAAAACGTCCTAACTTCGGCCACTGCAGGCCCCGCTAGTCCCTTCCAAACTTATCTCGCCCCTTCCCTGGGTAGCGCTATTCCCATATACGTAGACCCGGACGCAGGCGACTTGGCCTTTCTTCTCAGTTTGCCCATTATCGACGCTAATAATATTTGCTGGCTTAAAGACGTTGTGAATGTGGGATTTTGGCAAGGGAACACCTATGTCAAAATCCACACTCCTGAAGTCGTTGCGTATCATGATAACAACGAGCAGTTTTATTTGGCCCCAAACCTAAAGATGTGTACGCTCACTAAGGACATTCACTTCCTCTGCCCGAGTAAACCCTTTGTCCGCGATAATACTGAGGGCATCTGCGGCCTAGAATCCATTAGACCCAACACTAGCTGCCCAGCAGAAGCGACACTACGTTCTCAAGTTGAGGTAACACACGCCGAAATCATCGGAAACAGATGGCTGGTCAACACCCCAGCGCAAACAGCTACCCTCACATACGATCAACAGGACACTGCCATGCGCATTATGCTGCCCAACCAAAAACTTTATGGATCACTGTCCCTTAGAGCTCGATCCTCCATATTGACAAGTTAGCATTGTATCACCTTAGCGATGATGAGTATCAGGCTGAAATCAAAATCTCACCCTTCTTCAAACAGCATTCCTTTGTCCTCACAGAATTGGAAGAAAGGATCAAGGAGGAAGGAATGCATCTTATTGATTTGACACCTGTTGACACAGCTTCAGTGTCAGGAAGTCAAGACAAAGGATTCAATAGCGGATAAACAACAGTTTATTGATATCTAACAAAGTCGCTGGAAGCTTCAGAGCTCGTGCACAGCGTGGAGGGAAGATGGTCGCAGGGACGCAATGGGCAGCCAAATCCACCCGCAGAATCCTCCTGAGCCAACGTGGAGATCGGAAAACCTCAGAAGACAGGACGAGAAGCAGGACAGGAACACAGAGAATCTTTGAGGATCTGACAATGAGAGGAGTGTTAGCTGATCTTAAATAGCCCCAGTAATGAGCCACAGCTGGGGCTGATCACCCGTAATGAGGAGCTCAGACACACCCACTCACACAGCACCACACAGACACGCAAGGATGAGACAGTGACTCTATGAACCGTGACAGTACCCCTCCTCCTAGGAGCGCCCCCTGGCGCTCCCAGCCAACCTTACCCGTTGATTGTAATCATCAATAAGGGAGTGATCCAGAATGTCCCTGGCAGGAACCCAACTTCTCTCCTCCGGACCGTAACCTTCCCAGTCCACCAAATACTGGAATCCGCGTCCCCTCTGCCTCGAGTCCAGAATACGATTGACCGAATACGTTGGTTCCCCGTCTACGAGACGCGGCGGTGGAGGAACCGGGGCAGGCAGATTAAGGGTAGAACGAAAAACGGGCTTTAATTTAGAGACATGAAACACAGGATGAATTCTCCTGTACGCTGGAGGGAGTTTGAGGCGGACTGCCACCGGACTAAGGATCTTGGTGACAGGAAACGGGCCAATGAATTTGGGAGCGAGTTTATTACAGACGGAGCGGAATGTTCTTAGAAGAAAGCCACACTTTTTGACCAACGAAGTATACGGAAGGCTTCGACCGGTGGCGATCGGCCTGAGCCTTAGTGCACGCTCCCGCTCGGAGGAGTCTCACGGGCTCTTCTCCAAGTGTGACGGCACTTCTGGACGAAGGCGTGGGCAGAGGGGACCGCGACTTCGGATTCCAGACTAGGAAAAATAGGTGGCTGGTAACCTAAACTACACTCAAAAGGCGAGAGGCCCGTGGACGATACTGGTAACGAGTTATGAGCGTACTCAACCCATGAGAGGTGCTGGCTCCAGGAGGCGGGATTCTGAGTGACCAAACATCGTAACACTCTCTCAAGGTCCTGGTTGTCCCACTCCGTTTGGCTGTTGCTCTGAGGATGAAAACCAGAGGACAAACTGACACTCGCCCCCAGTAAACGACAAAACTCTCTCCAAAATTTGGAAACAAATTGGGGTCCCCTGTCGGAAACCACGTCCATTGGGAGGCCATGAATGCGAAAGACGTGATCAACAACAGTGACCGCTGTCTCCTTGGCTGAGGGTAATTTGGGCAAGGGAATGAAATGAGCCGCCTTCGAGAACCGGTCCACTACGGTCAAAACGATCATATTGCCCTGGGAGGGCGGGAGGGCAGTGACAAAATCGAGCGCGATGTGGGACCAGGGTCTCGAAGGGACCAACAGCGGTTGAAGTAACCCCTCTGGGGGTCGATTGGAAGTCTTACCACGAGCACAAACTGAGCAGGCCAAAACAAAATCTCGGATGTCACGAGCCATGGAACGCCACCAGAATCGCTGTTTAACAAGAAAGCCGGTACGATTCACTCCTGGATGACAAGCCACATTGGAACAGTGACCCCACCGAATGACGTCAGACCGTAATCTCTCCGGCACAAATAACCGACCCGGTGGGCACCCTGGCGGAGGCGTTACCCCTTCTAAGGCAGTGCGAACCTTCGATTCGACCTCCCAAGTGAGTGTAGAGACCACGAGTCTCTCAGGTATAATGCACTCGGGAGTGGACAGGCGCTCGGAATGATCAAAAATGTGAGATAACGCATCGGGTTTGATGTTTTTGGAACCCGGACGGTAAGAAAGAGAAAATTAAAAACGGCCGAAAAAAAGTGCCCACCGAGCCTGCCTGGAGTTAAGACGTTTAACGGATCTAATATACTCAAGGTTCTTATGATCAGTCCAGACAATAAAGGGTACCTCTGAACCCTCTAACCAATGACGCCACTCCTCCAAGGCTAACTTGACGGCCAGCAGCTCTCTGTTACCAATGTCGTAATTGCGTTCGGCGGACGACAAACAATGAGAAAAAAACGCGCAAGGATGCATCTTGTTGTCCAAGGAAGAGCGCTGGGAAAGAACCGCACCTACCCCCACCTCTGACGCATCGACCTCCACCACAAACTGACGTGTGGGATCAGGGGCAATAAGAATGGGAGCTGAAACAAAGCGGCTCTTGAGGTTGGTAACTACAAGCCTACTTAATGAAGCATGACACCTTGTCGCAATTTTGCGACTTTGGCGCTTAGAGGGTTAATACATGAGCGATCCGAATTTAACTGGCTGACCGATTTTCTCTTTATCTCAGGAGACCTCTAAAAACTAGGAGAGATTTGAGGGAAACATCTGTATTCGCTGTATTCCAGAACAGGACATCACTGTTGGTTCTTATCACTTAACCATAATTCAACCGAAACAAGACAAAATAACTCTCTATCTGGACATGTCCCGGATGACCATTTAACGTATAATTCAATAATGGAGGACTGTTTTATGTTGAGACTTTCGAACTGAATATCCACAGATACACATTGAAAGGTGACACTGCTTGACCCCAGAGACCTCCCGTTTCTCTGCCGCATTCCAGAAAAAAGGGCTCTCTCTCCCATTCTTGTGCAGACAGGGAACGAGCAAACTGTTATGGACTTTATGTTAAAAGACAATTAATAATTCCTTCTACTATTATAGCAACATACTCAAGAGACAATATACAGTATATTAAGGTTGTATTGTATGTCTTGTATAAGCTTGCTGTGTAGTGGAACATATGGTGTTTTTCTTAACCTTTGACGTATTACTGTTCCCTGTCAAGTTATAACTAATATTTAGTTTCATGCAAATGGTCATGATAAATGCAACAATTTGGTGTGAACTATATGTCGATTCTCAGCATTGTATAAATGATGAATACTTGTATAAGTTATTAAGGTGCATTCACATCAGACGCGAATGAAGAGGTAAGCGCGAATGATTTACATGTTAAGTCAATGCAAAGACGCGATAGACATTTTGCGGCACTATTCGCTTGAATGAGGCAGCGCGAATGACGCAATTCGCGTATCCACATACATCGCTGTACGTGAATACCCGGAGCTGTATGATCTTCGTACTTTTATAGAAACAGGAAATAAAAGGATCTTGCTTGGAAGAAAGTGAGTGAGGAAGTCGGACAATCTGGTAAGTGGTAAAAACCTGTTACTCACTTTGAGCTATAAATATACATATTGAGACTACAAGCTAGCTAAAGCTGGTGTACCAACGAAACATGCTAAGTTCTCACAATCTGATAGGTAGAATTTTTTGCTATCGATTTGTGCTAACGTTACCTATCTAAGGTAGCTTTAGGCAGCCCAATCTGAGCGGGTAGCACAAATCGCCAGAATACCATCAAATTGAGTTTATTCGCCGTATTTTACAACTACTTTCCCACTGACGAGTTAATGTGTTTATTCAGAGGAAGTGTGCAGAAGGAAGTGGAAGAGTCTGAGGGACACATATTTAAAGGAGACGGAGAAGAGGAGCAGATCAAACCAGGGCGAGACCAGCAGGGCAGTCAGAGACAGGTGTGTTGACAAGTGAAGCAATACAACAGGGCATATATGTTGTTGTTTTTTTATGATGAAAAGTCTAAAATAATGTCTCTCTCACTGGTGTAATGTTGTATTAATATTTAATATTGTCATGACAGAGCCGACTGGTTCTTTTGATGGTAGCGAGCCTAGGTCCCCGCTGCTAGAACCTGCTGCTGCTTCTGCTTCCTCTGCCAGCCCTTCAACATCTGCTGCTGTACCCACAGGTGTGTACAGGCAATAATGACCATGTTTACATATTATATTTACAGTAAGCACTCATAGACTCACACAACACTGACAGTTTGTGAATGAGTTTAATCCTTTTCTGCCTTCTCATTGTACAACATGTGTTATTATTTGATACAGCACCACCAAGAAGAAGAGCTCAGTGAAGGCCTAGGGAGCAGCCATCGGATGTGGAGCAGCAGCTCCTAAAAGCACTCCGGACCCGTTCTGTTGCTCCAGCGCCGCCTCCACGCTCAGAGGATGAGCTCTTCTTCTTGAGTCTCGTCCCTTCCCTGCAGAGGTTGCTGCCTCGGACGAAAGAATGCGTCAAATTTCAAATACTCAAATTAATTTATGAAAGCAACACAGTTCTGTGTAATTTGGGAAAATTGGAGCCTAAAGAGTAGTTTTAACAAAGAGGCAGCAATCTCTGCAGGGAATGAACCAAACATTATCTCCTTCACTTTTGCCCTCACTCTTCCCTCTTCCAAGCTAGATCCTTTTTATCCCTGCATAGTTGTAAATGTTCTTAGCATATACTTTTTATATATTTGTATTTTATTGGATTTATTTTGTATAAATAAATGTTCTATAAAATGACCAAAGGTTTTGGTGTGTTACATAGTAAATCATAATTTATATTTGTTTCATAAAAATATAATTTCTATGTTAAGACTAGAATACTTATGGCAAAGTACATTCATTCTAATTATATCCTATTGCAAATACACTCAAAATAATATAATAAAAAAGTTATTTTTGATTGGACCAGTGTTGTGGTATAGTGTAATGAGAATGCAGCAAGGAGACAGGGATTCATTTTGGGGGATGTCTCCATTTATCATTTGAAAAAAAGAAAACTATAACAATCTAAACTTGATTGAAAAATTCTAAAAAAAATTACAAGATTTAAGGATGAAAAAAGATAGCAATATTTACAAGAGAGGTTGAAAATATGTGATTATTTACAATATATAAACGGTGTAAATCAAAAGAAAAACAAAAGGATGGGAATATTTACAAGAGCTAAACAAAGGACATAAACAGCACAGGATATAATAAACAAAAACTATTCAGTCGGTTGACACGGGACTCCTCCACTAAGCAGATCCCAAGCTGCTGCAGAAGCCCCTCCCATGACGCGAATTCGCGTCTGTTGTGAAGTGATTTTCACGTGCGAATGAAGCGAATTCGACGCTCGCATGAAGTGAGAATAATCAAGATATTTTTTGTCAGCAGTGGATTTTCCCTTGGAACTCTCCCATGGATGCCGTTTTTGCCCAGTATCTTTCTTATTGTTGAATCATGAACACTAGGGGTGTCACGGTACATGTATTCGTACCAAACCGTCATGGTATGGACATCTCGGGTCGGTGCAGGAGGCCTTACGATGAATACAATCAATTCACCCCCAATCCAGAAGGGGGCGCCCACAGTAATGCAATGATGTTTGATAACTGCCAGCAGAAGAACAGCGAATGCCATAAGTTGCGCACTTGAAAAAAAGCACACTAGACAGTGACCATTTGCTAATTTTGAACTCTTCTCTTACATAGACTGACAAAGGAGTATACTTTAAAGGCTTGCGCACTCAACTGTTTTCGAAATGTGGCTTTGTGCTCGTGTCTCCTACCTCTTATTTGTCACAAATTCAAACATTCCATAATATTTCCATATTTGCGATGTAACATATCTGAATGCTAAACTATTATTTATTATGTAAATTATAGGCTTTGAACTTCAGTGGCATTCTAACGGCGAGACAGAGGTGGGCGTGCTGATGTTTGCTACGATTTATAGCAATACTCTCAGTATTTCTCAGAATACAGGCTTTAAGTATAACTACTTTGAAGTAATGGTGCTTCATATAACATTATCTAGAGAGAAAAAAAGTATTAATGATAAATCCAGTGTGATGTTTGTACTGGCTACTATATACAGGCCACCAGGGCACCATACAGACTTTATTAAAGAATTTGGTGATTTTATATCACAGTTAGATCTGGCTTCAGATAAAGTCTTAATTGTTGGTGATTTTAATATCCATGTTGATAATGAAAACGATGCCTTAGGATTAGCATTCTTAGACATTCTGAACTCATCGGGGTTAGATATCACGTGTCAGAACCTACTCATGGTCGAAATCATACTTTAGATGTAATACTGTCACATGGAATTGATGTTAATGGGGTTGAAGTTCTGCAGCAAAGCGATGATATATCAGATCACTATCTAGTCTTGTGTAAACTCCATATAGCTAAAGCTGTAAAATCAACTCCTTCTTACAATTATGGTAGAGCTATCACTTTTACCACAAAAGATTGCTTTGTAAGTAATCTTCCAGATTTATCTAAATTCCTCAGCATATCCAACAGTGTAGAAAAACTTGATGATGTTACAGAAACTATGGATTCTCTCTTTTCTAGCACTTTAGATACGGTTGCTCCTTTACGCTTAAGGAAGATAACAGAAAAAGTCCAACACCGTGGTATAATGAGCACACTCACGCCCTAAAAAAAGCAGCCCGGAAACTGGAGTGCAGCTGGAAGAAAATAAAGCTAGAGGTATTTCGTATGGCTTGGTGGGAAAGTACCTTATCCTACAGAAAAGCATTAAAAACTGCTAGATCTGATTACTTTTCGTCTCTTTTAGAAGAAAACAAATATAACCCCAGGTATTTATTCAATATAGTGGCAAAATTAACGACAAATAAATCTGGTGTTGACATTTCCAAACAGCAGTGATGACTTTATGTACTATTTTACTTCCAAAATCAATACTATTAGAGATCAAACTGTAACCATGCAGCTGCCAGCAGCAGTATCACATCAAATTGTGCACTATAGATCCCCAGAGGAACAATTCCACTCATTCTCTACTATAGTATGGAAAACATTTTATAAACTTGTTAAATCAGCTAAATCAACAACATGTATGTTAGACCCTATTCCATCTAAACTACTAAAAGAGGAGCTTCCAGAGGTCATAGATCCTCTTTTGGCTATTATTAATTCATCATTGTCATTAGGGTATGTCCCCAAAACCTTTAAACTGGCTGTTATTAAGCCTCTCGTTAAAAAAACACAACTTGACCCCAAAGATCTAGTTAATTACAGACCAATCTCGATTCTCCCTTTTCTGTCAAATTTACTGGAAAAGGTAGCATCCTCACAATTATATTCCTTCTTAGGGAAAAATTATATCTGTGAGGATTTCCAGTCAGGATTTAGACCATCGCATAGTACTGAGACTGCTCTCATTAGAGTGATAAATTACCTGATCTTATCATCTGATCATGGTTGTATCTCTCTATTAGTGCTCCTGGATCTTAGCGCTGCGTTCTACATAATCGATCACAACATTCTTTTGAATAGACTTGAAAACTCTGTTGGCATTAGTGGAAGTGCATTAGCATGGTTCAAATATCAAATCATACTCAGATCTGACCGCTATCAATTTGTAGCAGTGAATGAAGAGGTATCAAATCGATCACAAGTGCAGCATGGAGTACCTCAAGGCTCAGTACTAGGGCCGTTACTGTTCACGCTTTAAATGTTACCCTTGGGAAATATCATCAGGAAACATGGGGTTAGCTTTCACTGTTACGCTGATGATACTCAGCTCTATATATCTTCACGGCCCGGTGAAACATTCCAAATTGAGAAACTTATGGAATGCATAGTCGATATAAAAAACTAGATGACGAATAATTTCTTACTACTAAATTCTGAAAAAACAGAGGTGTTAATTATCGGACCTAAAAACCACATAAGCAATAACCTAGAACACTGTCTAACACTTGATGGCTGCTCTCTCGTTTCTTCATCATTAGTCAAGAACCTAGGTGTGCTATTTGATAGCAATCTCTTCTTTGACAGCCACGTTTCTAGCATTTGTAAAACTGCATTTTTTCATCTTAAAAATGTATCTGTCAGGTTGAGTGGAAGGGAAGAGAGAGAGGACCCAATTGCAGGAGGAAAAACTGGCTTTTTATTAATAATAAAACAAAACAAACAAAAAAAACTATGTGGGAGAAAAAACAGACTGGCAGGCTGGACAGGGCAGGGCAAGGCAGGGCAGGGCAGGGCAGGGCAGGGCAGGGACAGGGCAAGCCAGGGCTGGGCTGGACAAGGCAGGGCACAAGGCATAAGACATCTGACATATGGCAACGAACCCACATGGAACTGCAAACACAAGGAGATTATAAAGGGAGCAAATGAGGAGGGTAATGAGGGAGAGCAGCTGGGGAAAATCAATCAATAAACAGGTAACAAGATGGGTGGGGTCAAGATAAATTGTCATGAGAGCACATGGCACACAGAAAACTAGGACAAAAGCCACGTTCTCACACAAAACAAAAACACAAGCATATGGCCAGCAAACAAATCACCAGCCATGTGCAAAACAGGACATGAACACGCAGCTAATGAGAAAACTCTTAAGCCACGTGTTCACACAAGACATGACAACATGAAAGCAGGGAGCCAATGAAATACACAAGCTGCGTGCCACACAGCAAAAGATATAACATGAATGCACGCATCCGATAAAAACACGAACTGCGTGCAACACAACAAAACACACGTGGACAGAAGAGCGTGCGGCTGAGCGAACTTGAGACCGCACACTCCCACAAAGAGACAGAACGTGGAGCGTGAGTGTCCGAACCTCGACACGAAACCGAAACTCAAGACATGAGTTCCCGGGATCCGAACACCACGCTCCAACATTAAACAAGACATGCAGACGAGAGAGCGCACGGCTCGAGCACACTCGAGCACACTCGAAGCTGCGCGCTCACATGAAACCCAGACATGGCGGGAGTATCAGGGCTCTGTCACAAAACCATAAATAACACTAGACCGAAGTGACAGAACCCTGACAATATCTAAACTGAGCCCTATGCTCTCAATGTCAAATGCAGAAATGTTAATTCATGTGTTTATGACCTCAAAGTTAGATAATTGTAATGCTTTATTATGTGGATGTTCTGCACGCTTAATAAATATACTACAGATGGTCCAAAATGCAGCAGCTAGAGTTCTTACTAGAACCAGGAAGTATGACCACATTAGTCCGGTTATGTCAACACTGCACTGGCTCCCTATTAAACATCGTATAGATTTTAAAATCTTGTTAATTACTTATAAAGCCCTGAATGGCTTAGCTCCTCAGTACTTGAGCAAACTTTTATCGCATTATAGTCCTCCACGTCCGCTACGATCTCAAAACTCTGGTCATTTGATAGTACCTATAATATCAAAATCAACTGCTGGTGGCAGATCCTTTTTCTATTTAGAACCCAAACTCTGGAACAATCTACCTAACACAGTTCGGGAGGCAGACACACTCTGTCAGTTTAAATCTAGATTAAAGACCCATCTCTTTAACCTGGCAAACACTTATACACACTAATACGCTTCTAATATTCAAATCTGTTAAAGGATTGTTAGGCTGCATTAATTAGGTTAACCGGAACCGGGAACACTTCCCATAAAACACGATGTAATTGATACATCGTAAGAAGAATGACATCTACGCTAATATTAGTCTTTTGCTTTCTTATTCCGAGGTCACCGTAGCCACCCGATCCGGTCCTTATCCAGCCCAGATGATCACTGCAGTCAACAGATCCAGTCCGTATCCAGATCAAATGGTGGATCATCACCTAGAGACAACCTCTACAGCTCTGAATGTCAGTGGAGACCAGGGCACCTGGATGAGCCCCAGAGACAGATCTCCAGTGAGGATCTCGTCACCTAGACATCCGGAAAAGAACACTGGATCCAGTGGAGCCCTTACATTCGGACTTTGCTGCAGTTGGAACAAACTACTGGTTTGTCTGGCCAGAGAGGAACTGGCCCCCCGACTGAGCCTGGTTTCTCCCAAGGTTTTTTTCTCCGTTCTGTCACCGATGGAGTTTTGGTTCCTTGGCGTTGTTGCCTCTGGCTTGCTTAGTTGGGGACACTTCATTTCCAGCGATATCACCGACTTGATTGCACAGATACTATTTAAACTGAGCTGAGCTGGAAAATGACATCACTGAATTCAATAATGCCTTTAACTCAAAAATTTTCCTTTTTTGATATTGTGCAGTTGATTTGACACAAATTTTTATTGTTAAAAGCACTATATAAATAAAGGTGACTTGACTTGACAAGTCTTTTGATAAATTACCAACTGCGCTGTCAAGTTAGCAATGCTGGAACTAGAGGTCTGCTACCCTACCCGAACCCGCGGGTCCGAAATACTTTCGGGTTTCAGGTCGGGTTTCGGGTTAATGTTTAATGGATAGCTTCGGGCTCGGGTCGGGTTCGGGTTTGTAGCTAAACCAAAACTATATGCAGAGGCTTCGCTGCTTTCATAGACGCACGGACACACATATCAGAGATCACGCACAAACAGCACGGAAACTTTTATTAGTAAAATAGCTTCGACAGGCTACTGACTCGCAAGTCACAACATTATATTTATCTGCAATGAGGCGGCAAAATCGCTGTTTTTGAAGTAACTAAGCCTCATTGCTTATAGAGAGACATGCGCAGAAGCAGATTCACATGCACGCGCAACTTTCCTCGGTCTCTCGCTCGGTCGGTCTCTCTCTCTCAAATAAATGATTAATTCATTCAAATAAATACAATCTTATTTAAGATCTTATGTCTGATTTAAAGTAGACAGAATGCTAACGAGCCTTAACTGACAAAAAATGACCATAATTTGCACGGTCATCATCTTCTTGTCCATACAAAATTCATAAACTCGGCATAATGTAGCCTATGCGACCGCTGCACCTGATGTTCACAAACTTTCATAACTGGTAAATGTTTGTGAAATGGCAGAGCCTTGATTAATCCGTTTCTTTGCATGCAATCGTGAAATGTAACCTTTTTCCTTTTTTTTTTTAGTTGGCTATTCGTTGTGGGGCGGGGGGGGGATTTCGGGTCGGGTTCGGGCTCTAAATTTAACTGTGCCGCTCGGGTCGGGTCGGGTCGGGTCAGATGATCTCGGGTACGGGCCGGGTTCGGGCTTCAGTTTTGAGCCCGTGCAGACCTCTAGCTGGAACTGATGTGTGTGTGTGTTTGTGTGTGTGTGCGCACTCTGGCTCGATCATTACAACTGTTCCCTTATACCAGCAAAATCAACGTTAAACACTTATTGTCTTATTAATAATCACTGTAAAATGTCTGCTTTTATTTGTGTACACTAGCAATGAAAACAAAACCGATTACATATTTATAACATGTATTAATATTTAGTATTTTCACATCTAGATGGAAAAAAAATCTGTCTGTCTGTTACTGTCTGTTCAAAATAATTGAAAACAAACTGAGCATAGTAGATTTCTTTTTTTTCTGTTGTACTGAAATCGTATCAAACCGTGACCCCGAACCGAGGTACGTACCGAACCGTGACGCCCCTAATGAACACTGATCTTAATTGAGGCAAGTGAGGCCTGCAGTTCTTTAGATGTTCTTCTGTTATTTTATGACATCCTGGATGAGTCGTCATTGAGCTCTTGGAGTAATTTTGGTAGAAATATTGGTAAAAAAAACAGGAAGGCAGCAAAAATTTTCCACAGCACTGTATGTTCTCGGAAAAAATGTGGTCCTCAAGTAAATTGATCTTGTTTTAGGTTACTCTTTATGGCAGTGGTCGGCAACTGGCGGCCCGCATTTTGGAACGCCAGCAATAATATCTGGCTCGCACACGCAGCCAGATTATTTTGATGGCGGCTGGTTCTAAAATAGATCTGTCATGACAGCAACAGTTACTCCCAATCAGAGTACGTGAGCAGAGTGCAGAGTGAAACGGTGTGATTTTGACTGGAGCATGGAGCAGATTTTTTCAAAGTCGGAGCATCGTGGTTTTCACTCGCTACAAGAGCGCTCCACCACCGCTCCATCACGAGTAGGCTACAATTCATGCCACCAACCCGTAATATAACTGCATATTTAGCAATAATTCACATGTTAAACATATTTAGCTAGCTTGATAGAGAAGGATCACTCAAATCAGAAAGAATGTGAAGGCTATAATGTTGACGGCAATGGACATGAGTGGAAAGTTATAGTTCTCAAGGAATTAGTTTGTACTACAACACTTATTTGCACGCAATTGCTCTCTTAATAATGCATTTAAGCAAATGTAGCCTAATCTTACAGTATCACTTCATCTGTATCCGATTTCGAATGAGCAGAAATCTGTAAGAAATGCATCGATCCATAGGTAAAATAACTGATGAAAACATACTATTATTTTCATCACAAACAAAATGTGCACTGCAAAAAGCAGCAATTATACCCTATAATGCTGACAAACATAGCTTGTCATGTGGTAGGAAAAAGTTTGCACACCGTTCCAATAAGCCAGATTGAAACTCTTTATGAACAGAACTGTAATATTTCAAACATACTGAAATATTTTATATTTATAGAGCGATGTTTCTGATATCAGTGAGCGAGGAGCGGAGCGGGAAATGGTGAACCTGGAGCGGTGGAGAGGAGTGTTTTTTTTTGTTGTTGTTTAAAAAACGGTTTATTGCATTCTGCTGACAATATCTTATTGTGTTTGGAGAAACAAATAAATATGATGATGATTATTCCGTATAATTATGGGAGAAATAGTTTCAGATTGTCGGACAGCTAAGGGTTCCAAGTAACAGAGGAGAAAGCGGGCAACCCTGACGAGTACCTAGATCTATAAAGAATGGATTAGAGCAAACAGCACCTGTGACAACAGTGGCTGCTGGATTGGCATACAGAACTTTTACCATATTTATGAAACTCTATCCTAGACCCAAATGCTGTAGAACCACCCATAAATAGTTCCATTCTAGCTGGTCGAAAGCTTTCATCGCATCTAGAGATAATACTGTGCAAGGAGAGGATGTACTATTCGTTGAATTAATAATATGATATAACCTGCATAAGTTATCCGAAGGTGAACGAGATTTAACAAATCCTGTTTGGTCATGATGAACTAGACTATTCATCAATTTCTCCAGACAAGGAGATAATACTTTAGCATATCATTTAACATCAGTCCCTATCAAAGAAAGTGGCTGATAACTAGAAAAAGATTGCAGACCTTTATCTTTTTTTAACAAAAGAGAATTAACAGCTATATATATAGATGGGTGAAATGAGCCTTGAGTAACTGAAAAATGTATCATATCTAACATGAGGGGGCCTAAATCTGACCAAAAATTAGTATACAATTCGATTGGAATACCATCTATGCCTGGGGATTTCCCCTTCATAGATTGGATTGCTGATTCCAGCTCCTGAAGAGTGATCAGTTCAACCAGGTATTCCAAATCCGAATCTGACAACCAAGGTAAATCAAGGTTGGACAAAAAAGATGCAAAAGTATCAGGGTCACCATCTGCAGAAGATGTATATTGGTTAGAGTAAATATCTAAAATGTATTTTTAAATGTTGTATTCTAAAATGTCTTTTGGGTCTGTCATAATGCTGAAATATTAGCAAACTTTTCACTGTTGTGTAATCTCACAGCTAAAAGGTGGCTTGGTCTACTCCCTTGAAAATAATAATTCTGCCTGGATCGTTGGATCAGGAATTCTGCCCTGGATCTCAGTAATGAATTGAGTTCGGACCTAACAGCCATGATTTTACTGAGTGTATTGTCTTTGGGGTACACGGGCATCCCCTCTGTGGAGCGGTCTGTGGCCATGCAACTGTGTCCAACAGCCGCTTCCACTCTACGGGGTGAACCAAGTTTCCCCTCACGGGCCTGTAAGTATTCATCAGGCCTTATTGGCAGTGCTTATAGAGCCTGTAGGGAGGTGGCTTCTGCCCTACACAGCATGGCGTTACTGCAGGTCCATCAGGCCAAAGCACTGAGAGACCTGCATGAGGGTGGTCACGACCTGGCGGTTCTACATGAGCTGCGTGCTGCGATGGACCTTGCGCTCCAAGCGACGAAGGTGACCGTACAGTCTCTGGGTCGTGCAATGTCCATGCTTGTGGTCCAGGAGCGCCACATCTGGCTGTGTCTCACTGACATGAAGGAGCAGGAGAAGGTACAGTTCCTGAATGCTCCGGTGTCACAGGCGACGCTGTCAAGAGCTGTGCCCAGCAGTTTTCAGCAGCACAGAAGCAGACTGAGGCAATCAAACACATCATGCGCCGGAGGAAACCTGCTGCTTCCACTCAGCCCCTGCTCGTCGCCGTGGGCGCCCCCCTGCGGCCGCCCCCGCTTCCACGCTGCAGCAGCAGCCTTCCACCAGGCGGCGTCGTGGAGCCGGTCACAGACAGGATGCCCTGCCCGTCCAGGCCCCTGCCAAACCCGGTGGCATGCGCAAGTACAAGAGGCCCTGAGACGGGCGACCCGGAAATGGAGGGAACTGCTCATCGGGAGATGGTGACCACACCACTCCCTCCCCCGGAGGAGGGCCTGGTGGAGAATCTTTTGTTTCGTTTTGTTTTTGTTCGCGGTACCTAAAACATCAATAAAAGAGCGGTTTCCTCAGTCTCTGGGTCTCAAGAGGAGGAGAGTGGTGTACCGTGCATCACAGGATGACTTCCCTCCTCTCTCGCCAGGCAGTGGGTGGTTGCCCAAGAGCACCCCTCCTGCCCATTTGTGAAACCAGGTAAGGGCAGTAGCACTCAAGTCCCCGCTTCAAGTCGTCACACGCCGGGCTGTCACACGCCTCAAGTTTCCACCCACACGAGGAGGAATCAGGTGAGTGTTACTCATATGAGACCGCTTCAGCACTGGCTCCATGGCTGAATCCCGAGGTGGGCATGGAAACGCGGTACTCACCGGGTTCAGATTACACCGGCCTGCTGCAAAACCTTCAGCCCATGGTCAGATCCCTCGTTCCTTTGGGCAGGAGTGCCCCTGGAGCAGGTGTCCAGACATGCTGTGGTATTCACGGATGACTCTGCTACCGGCTGGGGAGCCACGTACAACGGGCACGCAGTATCAGGGGTTTGGACGGGTCCCCAGCTGTGTTGGCATATCAATTGCCTCGAGTTGCTGGCAGTACGCCTTGCCATGAGCCGCCTCAGAGGGCGCCTTCAGTGCAAGAACGTTCTGGTCTGTATGACAACACTGCGACCATTGCGTATATAATCCGTCAAGGCGGTTTACGCTCCCGTCGCATGTCGCAACTTGCCCGCCAACTCCTCCTCTGGAGTCAGAAGCATCTGAGGTCCCTTTGTGCAATCCACATCCCAGGAGTGTTCAATCGGGCAGCCGACGAGCTGTCTCGAGCAGCACTTCCAGGCGAGTGGAGACTCCAACCCAGGCGGTTCAGCAGATATGGGGACGGATCGGAATAGCTGAGGTGGACCTGTTTGCATCTCCAGAAGCCACCCACTGCCAGGAGTTCTACTCCCTAACCGAGGCAATGCTCGGCACGAATGCACTGGCACACAGCTGGCCCCGGGGCCTGCGCAAATATGCGTTCCCCCCAGTGAGTCTACTAGCACGGACATTGTGCAAGATCAGGGAGGACGAGGAGCAGGTCTTGTTGCTGGCTCCATATTGGCCCAACAGGACCTGGTTCCTGGAACTCATGCTCCTCACGACAGCCCCTCCCTGGCCGATTCCTCTGAGGAAGGATCTGCTTTCTCAGAGACGGGGCACCCTTTGGCACCCGCGTCCAGACCTGTGGAAACTTCACGTATGGTCCCTGGATGGGACGCGGAGGTTCTAAGTGACCTACCCCAGGAGGTAGCACTCACTATCGCTTCAGCACGTGCTTCATCCACAAGACAGACCTATGCTCTGAAGTGGAACCTGTTCGTCAAATGGTGTTCCTCCCACCAGGAGGACCCCGGGAGATGTTCGATCAGAGCTGTACTTTCCTTTTTGCAACAAGGGTTGGAGTGAAGGCTGTCCCCTTCCACCCTTAAGGTTTATGTGGCCGTTATTTCCACTCACCACGACCCCGTAGAGGGGAGGTCGGTGGGGAAGCACAAGCTGGTTGTCAGGTTTCTTAGGGGGGCCAGGAGGTTGAATGGCATCCATTAGGAAGACCCTGTCCTTCTCCTTCATATCAGACAGAGTCAACCATAAATGCCTCTCAGCCGCCACCAACGGCGCCAATGCCCAATGGCAAGGGTGGTCTCTTTGTTGGCACGGAGAGCTAAATCAGTGGTTCTCCTCAGCTCTACTTTATCATTAGAACGGACTTGCTCGCCCTCATTTAGTTATTTTTGCAGGTCGGCTTGGTACGCCTGTTACACTGACATAGTGTGCAGACACGCGAAAGCCTGACCCGCTGCCATGTACCCCTTGCCCACCAGTACTGGCTTGGAGGGCAAGACCGGAACCTTCAGAGTTGATGGCGCACCGGGTGACAGATAGCCCAGATTACCACGTCTGTTCCACCCGGGGCATCGCTCTGTAGCCACAATCACTTGGCCCCGCCACATTTCCACTATAATCAGAGGTGGGGATGAATAAGCGGGCCAAGAATGGTTTTCTCCAAGATCTCGACATCTCTGTGTGGAGATTGGGAAAAAAAGGCAGGCTCTGGCGCGGAGGTAGTGACTTAGTATGCAGAAAGCGCTCATCTAATTTACTTCTCTGTGGTTCGGTCTGTTTCTCAGTGGGCCAATCAATGTTTAACTTGGCAACCGTGCGAGTGACTACCTCCAATAGATCCTCATATTGTGGGGATTGAATGGCCGAATAATCAGCGCTCCTCACAAAAAAACGCAGAACGGGCTTCCGATCCAAGAGAGCGGGCAGTGGATCTGGCTTGTGAGGAAGAAGATAGGGACTCACCCGTCTCCATTCCCTCCGCCAGATCCAATTGCGAACCCCACGAATGCAGCACCAACATTGGCCCCATAGTCTCATATTGACTAGGTAGTATAGGAAAGAGTAAGGAATACAACTAAACATAAATAAAGTAACATCATGACCAGTAAGCGGTACTGTATGCACAATGAAAGCTTCTAGTAACTGTGAATTAAGAAGTGAACATTAAGTGAAAGACACGGTCACCTAACCATTTAGAGCATCTTTTCTCCGATTAGACAGCAAATGTCCTGCTGAAGTTCACTGAGAGTTGGTGGGTGAATGGGAACTGAGAAAAACTCTCGCTTCTTCTGGAGAGTATAGCATTTTAGGTTAACCTTGATTGAGAATGAACTTCAGCATTGCAGGATAAAGAAGAACATTTTGGATCCCAGCTCTCATTTCCTTTCTAATTGGCGCAAATGCACTTTTATTTTTTTCCGGTGACCGGAGAAAAATCTGGAAAGAAAGACAGCGTTACTACATCGGATGTTTTCACCGGGGCGTGAAGTCTGGCAGCCTGCAGAATGAGCTCCTTGTCCGTGTACTGCAGAAGTTTAAAGATGAAAATCCGTGGTTTAGCGTGATCTGAGGAGAGCCTTGTGTACAAGCGATGCGCTCACCCCACTTCAATCTCTTTGCCCGCCAGAGACGGGAGCCACGTCGGTAGCGATCTTTTCAAAAATCTCATAGGGGTCGTCCTTTTCGGAACCTTCTGGCAATCCGACCAGATGCAGATTGCAGCACCTATTGTGACCCTGTAAGTCCACAACCTGTTGCTTGAAAGCGGCTACTCGCCTATCATGATCTGCGACAACTTACTTTTGTTCTCTCATCTCCCCTGTAAGAATATCCAGTTTAGAGCATAGCGACTGAACAACTGACATGTGAGAAGCAAACTCGTTCGGCATCGCCATCAACTTGGTTCTTAGAATGTCCTCAAAATGTGTAATAGTGTTCACCATCTTGTCCACCATATTACTCTTGTTCGGTGGCTTGGATTTCTTCTTAATCGGAGAAGCCGATGGAGACAACTCCTGCTGTTTCTGATTGTATGACAAAACAAATCAGCAAAAATGGGCCAAACGTACGGAGCTCTAATCAAGTGCGACTAGGTTCATGAGCACGTCACGTGACCTCTTTTGAGAGGAGTGATTATTAAATGCTCGGAGCAGAAATTGTTGACGCTCCACTTACTCTGCCGGACACCGCCACACAAATGTGGAATTTTGTTAATGACTGTCCTCCTACAGGATTTAGCACAGTTTAACAGCTCACAGTTACAAAATACACTGTAACAATCTGTCACAGGTAATTTTAGTTGCATTTTTCATGATTTCACTTCTTAAATTATCCTTTTACTATATTCTGGCCCGCCATCTAGTGGCGAAAATCTTTTTTGGCCCGATGCCAAACTTACTTGCCGACTGCTTTATGGTTACACTTTATTTCAAGATGTTGCTAGAGTGTAATTATACATTAAAGTACTGAGTAATATTAATTCAATGCATGTACTTACTATATGGTTAGGATTAGGGTTTGGTTTAGGGTTATTTGCATGTATTTATCTATAATTAATTGTTAATGTAATAGTACGTACATGTAACTTGTAACAAGAACACTTTATAATAAAGTATTACCCACTTTATTCACAGTGTACAGCATTACAGTGTAATTATGCACTGAAATGCATTAAAGTACTGAGTGATATGAATTAAATAAAAGTACTTACTGTATGGTTTGGCTAAGGATGTGTCACGAATCCGGTCCATGGCCTTCCGACCAGTCTAGTCTTGTTATTTTTATGGTTGACCCGTGTCTTGTTTCTAGCCTGTTTACCTCGTTTTGTCTGTTCTCTGTCTGTCTTGGACTATAACCTGTCTCGGATTACTCCTTCGTCTTGCCCCGCTCGAATACTGTTTGCCTCTCATCTGGATTATAGCCTGTTAGCTGGATTACTATTTTGTCTTGCCCTCTGGATTACGTTCGCCACTGCCTTAGCTCAAAGGCTATGTATTGTTCTATAGTTGGTCTTTGAATGCAGAAAAAGACACCAAGGCAATCACATATGCTTAATAAGAGGGACAAATTCACGTCAGTGCATGGAAGACAATGAACACTTAATTTACATAAAAGATTCATTCAAAAACAAACCATTGATAAAACACCACTTGGGCTTACATTGTCTGCTTGATCTATTTTAAACCATTACATCTCATTAGAAAGTGTGGCGTTTTATATATTTGAAGCTCCGGATTAAGACCTAATTAACCCTACGATCTGCATGTGACAGCAAAAATAGAGGCTGAGTGGCTGACTACAGCCCTGTGTAAACCATATCGGCCTGGGGGAGTAGAATACACTCTGTGCCTCTGCACTCTCTCTGTACCTGCAGCATAATAGGAAATATGTAAGCCTAGGGCATCCTGTGATATTTCAACCATCCATTATGACCTGGACTACATCTAACAGAGCCATATTTGGGGTCAGTGAAAAACAGAGGAGAAGGTAAAGAAGATCTTGCAAGATAAGAAGAGAAAGAGATTGGAAATTAGGCAAATGGAGAAACATATAGTGTGACAAAGAGTAAAGCCAGAATATGCAAACACGCAGACTTGAAGGTTTGGCCAAGGGTGAAGTTGACTTGAAATTGGAAAGTAAAAAAGACAGTTTACGCTAATACCTGCAATATCTACTAATAGCGAGCAATGCAGTGCTATATTTTTTTACGTTGTGCACTTGCAGCATAGACAACTTTGTTGTTTATAAGGGCAGCGTTCTAATTTTGATGTGTTGCCGAGTCACATCACTCACTTATAGTATTTATTTATTTATTTTTCAGCTTGTGCATCACAAGTGTTTTCAGCTCAATATTGATTTTAGTGGTCAATTGTTTGCATTTGTATTTAAACATTAGCATCTACCTAAATCCATTACCTTAATGAATGAATGAATGAATGATGCATTTATATAGCGCTTTTTGTGTATTGTTGTACACCCAAAGCGCTTTACAATCATTTGGGGGGGTCTCTTACCTTAAAATGAATTACTTTAATATGACCTGTAAAGAAATTGCTTTGACAGTTTTAGCCTCACATTCTTAGCCATGAACTGTAGTCTTCAGCAAGCACAGAGCCATGTGATGCATGTGCATCTAATTACAGCCAACTTTCTGCTCTATTGTGTTATATTACCTTTCTTTTTTTCTGAATTAAAACCTTGTAGATGTGCTTTCATCCTGTCCCTGTGCTTATTAAAACTTTACATATTCACAGCTCAGCAGGACGGATCCTTAATGAGCAGGAGAGGACTCACTAATGGAGTTTTTCCTGTCAGTTTCGATCACACAAACTAAGAGCAATAATGAGCGGGGTCCTAACAGAGGGACATGGCTAGAAAAGGAACAGTTTCTATATAGTGCCAGTCAATAATATGTATAAGCTATTGATCGCATTGATAGCTGAAACACAAAAGTGAATTTGTATAAGCTAATTATAGGAATGCTCTGGACAATAATACCATTCTTAGACAATCCATTTAGATCCATGATCTCATTTCAGAAAGAGTCACATACTACATTACAAACGTATTAACACTCACATCCAAATCCAGAAGGAAACCTATTGCCTGTAGTCTATCAGATGGTGCTTTTAAACTGGCTTTGTTTTCAGGAAACAGATTTTACATCGATTGGACATTATCATACAGAAAAATGTAGAATCTTAATAATATTATATGTACTGCATAGTCACAACAATTAAAAAAAAATAGTAACATTTGACATAACAAAAATGTATGCATAAAGAGAATCAGAAGTGTGTTTCTTTTGCTATTTTGTTTGGGTTATATTTTATTTCACCCTATAAAGTTTTGTTTATGGTTTTCAATAATTAGGGCATGTGACATATCCTGTCCATGTGTCAAATTTGGTTAGCTTCTTACAGGTGACAACTTTTGTGCCAAAAATCTGTAGCAAGTGTTTGGACACATAAAGCATTTGCTTGTCCATTACCATACAGCCTAATTGCTGTACTGTTCTATGGTCTAAATTATATGGTTTGATTTATTTTAGTTTTTTAACATTTGACAATTTTTAAATATGCTTTCCACAACATAATGACCCACCAACTGAAAACGACTTTATTTTATATATATATATTAGGGCTGTAAATCGATTCAAGTCTCAATTAATCATGCATTTGTATTTGTTCTAAATGTAGGCCTACCTTAAATTAATACTTTTTACATTTTTATATCGCACATTTTTGTTTGTTCTAAATGTACTTTAAATGAATACTTTTCAAGTTTTTAATATTCTAATCAACATGTGCATGGACAAATATAGATGCTTTATGCAAATGTAGGTTTATTATTATTGAAACCATAGTCAACAGCATGAAGACTAGACATGCTTCAAAGGTAATAGATGTTTTTCAAAGAACTTGTTCATGTCTATTAGAAACATGAAAAAAAGAAATACCGGATTCCCATTACTTCTCTTTCTTTGCACTGAGCAATTTACTTACACAAACCTGTTTACATTTTTGCAGGACAGGGCAGCTCACTTCTGAACATACAAAATGTTCTTATCCTATATTATTTATTATTGTATTTGTTTGCCTCTTTGTGCACACATACTGTATTTGATGCAGATAAATTCTCAAGAAAACTTTTTTCGTTTATATATTTTACTGTTTCTGTTGTCAGAAGACGGAATTAATATGAAATAGTGATTGAAACGCGATCCATTGACTAAATAACCAGCTCTCCCTTCCAAGGTGTTAATCTGAACAAAAATCCTGATAATCGAGCTGTCGTTTTATGAAATCAAATACCCATAAGATATTGACAATAGCTGTGCTGTGGTTTAGGCTATGCTTGCATCTTGTACAAGCAAGCAAAATAATATCTGTGTTTAACTGACTTAAAGCACTGCTCTTCTCTGCCAGCTGCTGCGTGCAGAACAGAAACTGAGCAGACACAGAGAGCGAGCGCAAGAGAGAGAGAGAGAGATGTGTGTGCGCACGCTGAGAAAGCAAGACCTCATGCTCAGGCGGCAGTACTGGGCGATTTTCAGAAACTAAATAAGGTTTGGACGCTTTTTTGAAGGGAAAAAAGTTTCTAAAGGGGTCTGCAATGTTGCTAAGTTGACAACACTGTGCATCTCCTTTTCTCCAACTAGGCTACTGGTTGGGCAACGGGTCAAACAGAAAATACACGCTGCGTTAATCGCGCGTTAATAAAATGAGTGCTGTTAAAATGAATTTGCGTTAACGCGTTATTAACTTTGACAGCGCTAATATATATATATATATATATATATATATATATATATATATATATATATACACACACACACACACACACACATTTATTACAATTAGTCATTTAGCAGATGCTTTTATCCAAAGCGACTTACAAATGAGGACAATGGAGTCAATCAGAATAAAAAAAAGAGCAATGATACGCAAGTGCTTTAACAAGCTATAACAACATATTTTACACATGGCAGGGCTCGACATTAAGCTTCCAGGTTTTGGTCTCCTCTAAATTCATATACCATCAAACTGTAAACATCATGTTCATCTAAAAATGAAAGCAAGTTCCAAACTATGCTGTGCTTCCTTCTGAGCTGTCAGTTTTTAGTTGCTATCAGTAAGCATTTCCCCATCAAGTTGAGAATAATGGAGCTGCACTCAGATTTTTCTCAGTCCTTCAAGCGAAATACAAAATGCCTAGCTGACTGCTACTACCTGATTCAATCAAGTGTGCAACATTGTATACCCCTGGGCTATACGCAGAGAGGGGGGAAGGCCAACTTGTGTTTTAATTAATATCATAATACTCTATTCTCAACAATCAAGCCTGTAGCGTTTGAAGCTGTGTCTTTATTTTTGTCTTGTAAACATTTTAAAGACATAAGCAAAAATACTTGAAGCCTTTTTCTCCCTCTAATTATACTATTCCATTTGGTTTGTTATATGAGAGGCTTTGGTTCACTATATGTAAACATACATTTTGATGACAGAATGATATGTGCTTGAAAAATGTTATGTGTTGAAAAAGAAAACAGACTTGTGAATTAATGATAGTGGTAAATTATGTAGTTTGCATGCTGCTGGTATCATTTGATGAAGTTTCATTTTCAGTTTCAATGCATTTCTGCATCTGTTGTTTTATGCGTTTTCTACTCCTTAAATTCCATAATTGCAAGTTTTGTAGTAACAGAATGAAGGTAGAGAAGGCCAAAAAAAGCATAATGTGTAGGGGGAAAAGAAGGTTAAACAACAAAAGGTCTGAGTGGGGTGAGGAGAAAGACTCACCCTACCCCACCATGGGTCACATGGTTAACAAATCAGATGTCAGAGATACGGGTGAAGCTCTGCAACCTTAGGGCGAAGCTGGGGATGTGTGTGTGTGTTTCGTGGAGGCTCACTGGTCACACATGGAACACACACTTAAGGCCTAATTCGGTCTACTGTACCTGTTTCACACTGGGGATATCCCAAATTAGCATAAAAGGAACTATGGAATATCACTTGCTATTTGATTATTTGTAATTAATTATTTATATTCAAAACCCTAAAATAGAGTGGACTAAGTGGAAGTAATACAGAAACAGATCAAATATTATGTATTTGGACATTTGAAAAGCTTTGGGAAAACCATGTAAAGTGACTTGTGAAGAGAGACATTATATTACGTACATTTTGTTTTTTCAAAACAAAAAACAATCTGCAAGCATTTTTAATTACTCGAGGTGAGTTTTCCGCACCAGGAGATCTGAAGTGATTATTCCAGCCCTGGGAGAGGAGCTGTCTCCCTGTGCTCTGTCAAAAGGTCAATTATGGCCTGAAACCACCACATGGCTGACGCTGACCTGGAAGGACCAGCCACAACCCCACAACCACAGGCACCAATGACTGGATCATCTAACATGCAAGCAGCCTGCAGCCATGAAAAGCTGACATTTCTCTTTATTTAAATGAACACAAACAATATGTGTCTCAGCCCTTTGCCCAACCTGGGCCAAATATAAATGTACCAGGACAAGGGGACACTGTTGCACTGTCCTCTGAACCCGAAGTCCTGTAGTGTGTGTGTGTGTGTGTGTCTGTGTGTGTGTGTGTGTGTGTGTGTGTGTGTGTGTGTGTGTGTGTGTGTGTGTGTGTGTGTGTGTGTGCGTGCGTGTGCATGGGTGTGTGTATGCCTACTGGTAACACGTTTCTATGAGACCTGTATTTATAATGCATGCATAATGGCCTTTAAAAAAGTGTTAATTTAATATAATGAATAATCCTAACAACAGATAATTATATTTTATGATTATATATTTATAATGTGTTATATATTATCATACTCTTACAAGTTATACTAATAGGTAAGTATTATAATGTATGATATATAAAACACATGATAAACAGCATGCTATAATATATTACACATTGTATTGTATTGTCAGTTATAATGTATCATACATATATGTCTCATATCTTGATATTGTTTATTTAAACACTCAAAAAAGGATAAATGGTAACACTTTATTTTGATAGTCCATTTTAGACATTCTACTAATGGCGCTTTTCCACTGCATGGTACGGTACGGTACGGTTCGGCACGGATCGGCACGGTACGGTACGGTACGGCTCAGTTCGGGTTGGTTTGCGTTTCCACTGCAGTTTAGTACCGCTTTAGAGTGGGCGGGATTATTCACGTCGTATGGGTGAGAGGTTTGCTGATGTCAACATGGTGGATCGAGTGGCCCATGGTGGCAGTGGAGTTATGGTATGTGCAGGCGTATGTTATGGACAACGAGCACAGGTGCATTTTATTGATGGCATTTTGAATGCACAGGGATACCGTGATGAGACGGCCCCATGTTGCAAGGATCTGTACACAATTCCTGGAAGCTGAAAACATCCCAGTTTGCATGGCCAGCATACTCATCGGACATGACACCCATTGAGCATTTTTGGGAAGCTCTGGATCGGCATATACAACAGCATGTTCCAGTTCCTGCCAATATCCAGCAACTTCACACAGCCATTGAAGAAGAGTGGACCAACATTCCACAATCAACAACCTGATCAACTCTATGCGAAGGAGATGGTAAAGGGTGGTCACACCAGATACTGACTTGTTTTCGGACCCCCCAGACCCCCCAGTCAGTGTATGTGTGTGTGTGTGTGTGTGTGTATAAATCATGCCACACTGAAAAAAATGATTGAATTTACAAATAATTTTAAGGTAAATGATTGCAATCAATTTATTTTAGCTACATTTAAATAAACAAATTTAGTTGACTTACTTTCAAAAAAAATTGTTTATTTAAATGTAGCTAAAATAAATTGATTGCAACCACTTACCTTAAAAAAAGTAGTATCATTTTTTTCAGTTAAAACTATTTTAAACTGAGATTGAGAAGCACACGACAAAACAAAAATAGCCTACTTGTTAGAGGTAGAATTATTTTGTACATTTATTTGAATTCAAATTTCATACAAATACAGCACATGTGCAAGGCCTTCCAAACTTTCAAATGGATTATGTAATCAATACCTAAATATTTAGTAGATATTATAAGATGATAAAAAGATAAGCGGAAACAGTGTGCGGGAACGGTGGAATGAGCACACGTGCGTGCGTGCTCTGTGCGCTGGGGAACTAAGGGGAAACATAGGGAGAACAGACTTTGACACAACAGATGCTTTGACAGAAAACAATACTTATTTTTTGTGATTTTTTGCATAGTTTGTCCAAGGTTTTTTAATTGAAGTACGTTTTATTTTTATTGTGTAAAAATAGAAATAGTATTTATTTAGATACTATTTATACACTTATTTGCTTAAAGTTGTCTTGTGTTTGATGAAATAAACCCAAAACCTTACAATTATTTTAATCAGTTTGTAAATAAATAAATCTTTAATTCATCAACTTATTCATCACGCGAGAAGTCTTGTCATGAGAAATCGAGTCCCCCCTTGAAATTGGGTCCGCTTAGGACCCAGAGTGATCCCATTGCCTAAATAAATACATAAAGATATTAATGTAAAAACGTATGGCTTACTATATAGTGCATAATAGAACAAAATAGTGCCTAATGAAACAAATTAAACGTAATCTCTTACACTTGATTAAATGCTAATTAATAAATAAAAGTAATAATATCCTATGAATTTAATTAATTAATTAGTTTTATTTATAAAATAAAATGTTTCACTTAATTTATAACATAATTAAAAAATATATATTGTGAACATGTAGAATAAGTGCAGATTCCTGTATAAAATAAGCTATGCAGCTACTCAGGTATCTGTATGCTATGCTAGTATATAAGCTAACAAATACAGACATTAATTATCATTATAGCATAGTTTAAACAGCATGTATCATTACATGATTTTTGTAGGAATTGTATTCAGGCACTAAAGAGAGTACCTATTAAAATTAATTTGAGCCAATGGGATCGCTTGGTAACCAAGGTTGGGGGGGGGGAATCGTTCACTGTTTCTCAAACGGAAGGCTGCAATCCTCTGGAGGTCGCATTTGCAGGCTGCATATGTAATCAAGCCGGGTTTATTTCAGTTAACTGAGCATTATATTCACGAGTCATAAGCAGTGTTGAGGAAAGTTACTTTTAAAAGTAATTAGGGGTGGGCATAGATTAATTTTTTTAATCTAGATTAATCTTGGAATTAATCTAGATTAAAATGGCTCATTTGAATTCTGCGGAAGGCATTCAGAATATGTGTGCTACCCAAATAATGGCTTAAAGTAAGTCTTTGAGAACGGGTTTCTCAAGCCAGGTGGCGCATTAGACCAGGGGCTCATCTCCTGTTTCCAAAATGCATCACAAACTGCTTGAGAAAGCTGTTCTACTATGATAATTGATGATGAAAATAAACTATGTTCAATAAGATTTACTTGTGTTTACTAACTGTTTATTCAGTTAAACATGAATTTTGAACTGTAGGCCTACATAAGAGGTCGTGATGAACTGTTTACAGTTTCCATTGGGAAGCTTCTTAAAAATAAATTTTCCCTGAAGCAAACCCGGCGGCTTCATAGCTGCATCCATGTTAGCACGTCACGTCTGATGTGGTAATTTCACAGTAACGTTTGGCATAAACACAGGTTCGAAGCAGAGGGTGACACGGGAGTGAATTCTCAAGTTCACATGAGACCTAAAGCGCATCCTGTTTGCTTAAAAGCGCAACGTTTCGGTGTTATTTTGAGTGCACACAAATAAACGTAGAGTCTTTACAGATTCGAAAGATGTATTAGGCTACTTTTATCTGTATGACCAAAAATGACGGAGATTTTAAGAGCAAGTGAGCGCACCGGAGCCTGTCCTGCAGCAAACGCGCTTCGAAAATCCCCCTCGAAATCGGGTCCGCTTAGGACCCCAAGCGATCCCATTGGCTCAAATTACTTTTAATAGGTAAATAATAGTAATTTGTTACAATTATATAGCACTTTTCTGGGTACTCAAAGCGCTTTACATGAAGGGGGGGAATCTCGTCAACCACCACCAATGTGCAACATCCACCTGGATGATGTGACGGCAGCCATATTGCGCCAGAATTCCCACCACACACCAGCTTATTGGTGAAGAAGAGACAGAGTTATGAAGCAAATCAGTGTATGGGGATGATTAGGAGGCCATTATGGTCAGAGGCCAATTGGGGAAATTTTGGATTTTTAATGACCATAGAGAGTCAGGACCTCGGTTTAACATCTCATCCGAAGGATGGTGCTTTTTACAGTATAGTGTTCCCGTCACTACACTGGGGCATTAGAACTCACACAGACTGCAGGGTGAGCACCCCCTGCTGGTCTCACTGACACCTATTCCAGCATCAACCTAGTTTTCCCAGTAGGTCTCCCATCCAGGTACTGACCAGGCACAACCCTGCTTAGCTTCAGTGGGCAACCAGTCTTGGGCTAGGTGATATGGCTGCTGGCTACTCTATGGTAGTCTCTTTAGTGCCTGAATACAATTCCTACAAAATCATGCAAGGATTAATGCTGTTTAAACTACGTTATAATGATAATTAATGTCTGTATTCGTTAGCTTATGTACTAGTATAGCATACAGATACCTGATTAGCTGCATAGCTTATTTATATTTTATACAGGAATTTACACTTATCCTACATGTGATCACAATTATGTTTCATTACGTTATAAATTAAGTGTTTCCTTCAAAAAACATGTTTCTAGCAGTTGTAAAACTGCATTTTTCCATCTTAAAAATATATATAAATTACGACCTATGCTCTCAATGTCAAATGCAGAAATATTAATTAATGCGTTCATGACCTCGATGCTAGATTATTGTAATGTTTTACTTGGTGGTTGCTCTGCGCGTTTAATAAACAAACTCCAGCTGGTTCAAAATGCAGCAGCTAGAGTTCTTACTAGAACCAGGATGCATGACCATATTAGCCCGGTTCTGTTAATACTGCACTGGCTCCCTATTAAACATTGTATACATTGTAAACATTGTATTAAACAGGACACCTAGATGATCTCGTCACCTAGACAGCCATCGGGAAAAGACCACTGGAACCAGTGGAGCCCTTACAATCTGACTTTGCTGCAGTTGGAACAAACCACTGGTTAGTCTGGCCAGAGGGGAACTTTCCCCCCGGCTGAGCCTGGTTTTTCCCAAGGTTTTTTACTCTGTTCTGTCACGTGGTGATGGAGTTTTGGTTCCTTACCGTTGTCGCCTCTGGCTTGCTTAGTTGGGGACACTTCATTTCCAGCGATATCACTGACTTGATTGCACAGATACTATTTAAAATGAACTGAGCTGGACGATGACATCACTGAATTCAATAATTGTATGCCTTTAACTGAAAAATGGGCGTTTAATCTTGTAATTTTACATTAGGGATACACTATTTTCCTATTTTGATATTGTGCAGTTGCTTTGACAAAATTTGTATTGTTAAAAGCGCTAAATAAATAAATGTGACTTGACTTGACTGAATGCCTCACATAAAACAGCACTAATAAGGAGAATAATCCATGGCTTTGTATACACAGTGAATATACTATGAACATAAGTTATCTTCATTTTTGCAGTAAATCTCTCAACAGGTATTTTACCATCTAACCTGTCATAAAATATGACTCAGATCTCCTTTGATGTCTGGATATACTCCTCCTGATTAAGGAGCTTGCCTTGAGCTCTACTTCCTTCAGTAAATATTTATCTGTGCGGACAAGCTTTCTCTTTCTGTCTGTGCCATATCTGTGGATGTACACCAGCCTTCGTTCAATGCGCACCACTGTAAGGGCTCTTGTGTCTGGAGGGTATATGCGGATTAACCCCAGCAACACGGCGACGAGAAGAACAATGAGAGAAAGGTTGAGTATAAACTTGGCATCCCCCTCTCCTCCATGCAGTCCCCTAAAACCCCCAACCATACCCACTCCATTCTTTGCCTCACCGTTCTCCAAAATCAGTTTTTGAAATATGCCTGGGCTACATCACAGAGAAGCATTACAAATCACTATTCCAGTGCCCACAGAAACCAATCATTATAGCCACCAAACACAAACAAAAATAAATGGATATCCAATGAGAAATGTGGGGTAAGGGTATTTTTTCACATTCTAATACAATGGGGACACAAGAGCTCCATACATCAGGTTATGTGACTGTAGCCCTCGGCCATGCACAGCAAGCTGATATTAGTTTTAAATACAGGTTGTGGGAAATAAAGCAGCAGAAGGGTTTCTATTCCCACTGCACACAGAATTAGAGACCAGCTCCTCTTCTCTACCAGAGAGCTTCAATCACAGACTGGAAATAAATGCACTTGTTGGTTTTGTCATCTATAAACTGTTATTGATCTCTTAAATGAAATTTGTTCGTGCTGATCGATCAAATGCATTATCATCTTGTTTTTTTTTTGTTTCCCTTCCTCTACAGTCTATTAGCTGATACACAGCCTTCTCCCCAGGCGCTGAGAGCACAGAGGGCTCTTGGTGAAGTGGATTCCAGGCTGAGAGTGGTGGTAGGTGTGTTAAAGCCAGCTAGCAGACATAATAATAATAATAATAATAATAATAATAATAATAATAAATAATAATTCAATGCATTTATATAGCGCTTTTCTGGGTACTCAAAGCGCTTTACATAGAAGGAGGGGATCTCCTCAACCACCACCAATGTGCAGCATCCACCTGGATGAAGCGACGGCAACCATATTGCACCAGAATGCCCACCACACACCAGCTTATTGGTGGAGAGGAGACAAAGCACCAGTACTTAAAGGTAATGAAGTAACACCATGACTAAATAACAGGGGCCTGAGGTGCAAAGCTCGATCCCCCCACACAGCCCCGTCAATCCACCTCCCCAAACCCCAAGGCATAAGCCCGCCAGCTGGCATATCTCAGCACTTGGCAGGTCAAACAGACACGCGAGTTAAACCTATATGGCTTGTGTTACCCATACTCAAGTATCAGTGGAGAGCAGGATGACACCAGGGACAGTTCAATACTATCAGCTTGTGTTGGCTACAGGCCCACAAACATGTTTAGCTCACTGAAGGAGGAAAGTTTTAAAAAGAAAGTCTGTCCAGTATAGGAGCAAGCGGGTTGGACAGGGCAATATCAAAATCAGTGTTAAAGGTGTTGTGTTAATGACTTTCATGGTTTATTTGGGGTTGTATGGTGGAATACCGAACGAGAAACTGTGATGTTTTAAAGGCTATATCTCCTCCAGGGACACAGCAAAGATAATCCACACAATCCACAGTGTGACTCAAAATGAGAAAAAGTTTACCAGTGTACGCAGAGGTGTCTGTCACAGCACAAACACATACATACAAATACATGTAGACACCAACACACAGACGTAGAAGGGTCCCTGCTTGTTGACTATTACTGATCTCTGGATGATTCTTCAAAAATATATTTATATTTATTTAGACTTTTGTAAATTTGAAGTTTAAATTTAGATTTATCGCAATATTTAGAAGTCATGATAGTTGTATAGTGGTCATATTTAATAATATAGATAATTGAATTGCCTCCAAGCTTCATTGGGGGTGTTGGGCCTTGTGGTAGCCTAATTCATTTGAGTAGATCACAGCTTCTGACATGACAATTCATTTCATCAAATGCTATGCTGGAAGTTAGCAGGGCATAACAACAAAACAAGATCTATCTCATTGTCATCAACAGATGGGCCAAAATTTGTTTTTTTTTGGAGAATGTTCAAACTAAACCTGTTAAATTTTCTATCAAACAAATTTGTAGACAGATTTATAACAATTTATAACATAATTTATAATAATTACCTCTGTTCATTAAAATATTCTCTAAAATATTTTTTAAATGTTGATTGCTAGTGACAAATTACTTTTGGAGAAGATAAAACAATATCAACTCCTGAGCATGAATTTTGGTGTGGCAGATTCTGTTGTAGTGCTTGTTTATGATTAACAGCTTCTAATCACTGAACACATACTGGCAGAGACTAGTTGACTGACAGGCTCCAAGTACACACACACATATAATGTATGGATATGTACACATATAATTAGAATTACCTTAATATTTAATGTTGATTTAGAAGAAATGAAAGCTATGTCGATACTCATAATAAATACAAAAACAAAAGTAAGTAACAGTCAATTTATTAGCCAACTTTTAACTAAAGCATTTATATCTTCCCTATTTTGGTATGGTACTCCATACCACCTCCTGTCCCCTGTTAAAGAAGAATGGATGTGTTCACAATCTGAAAAACTTGCTGACCTGATGTAAAAAGAAGCAGAGCAGACTCATTTCTGCCCTCCGAATCTCAGTTACACTGCATTTCCATATTTCTGCATGATTTATTGTAAACCACAACCTTACTTAAAATATTCTAGAATCTCTGAAAATGATTGGTTGCATAAAGTTAATTTAGTATTGCTTAAGTTTATTATTTATTCTTAAATGTTTTGATATTATTATATGTGTGTACTAGAAGCTTCAATATCAAGATAAATTTATTGTGTGTGCAAGCGAACTTGGAAATAACGCTCTTTCGGACTTCTGACTTTATCTTTATATTGAGGTTTGAATATGGATGAATACGTTGGTTGGACAATGCTCCACTTGCTCCTACAGTCCCTATACTCTCAGGCTGCTTAACTATCTTGAAGAGTTCCTTGAATAAGCAGCTTTGGAAGTAAAAAATAATAATTTTGGTCGATCAGTCTTACCAGCAAGATTTTCCAGTGAACAGCAATAACCATTCATGCTGTTCTACTGTATCCTATTCAGCGTACTCTGATGTTGTATGCATAGCTAATCTAATCAGTTTGCATTCAGAGAGGATGAGCTGGTAATGAACATCCTCAAGCGCTTCACTCTAATACATTTACAGATGCTTTTATCCAAAACAACTTAGACTGCATTCAAGGTATAACGTTTTTTTATGTTCTTATATTCCATGGGAATTAAACATGTGTTCTTGCCATTGCAATTACAATGTTCTGCTGTTTGAGCTACAGGAACATTATACAACATGATCAAATGTCATGCTCTGGTGTTAAGGAGCACCAAGCTCACTTTAAAACAATTATACCTGTAAAGCTATTTTAAATCAATACCTGTAAAGGTATTAATACCTGTTTAATACCTGTAAAGCTATTTTAAAAAGTAACCTTCAACCTGAAACAGAAAGTGCCAACCACATTAGACTTCTATTTCACGAGTTCACACTTACATATAATCAATAGAATAGATATTATGCATATTTGGCGTGCTGTCCGAGGGGAGGGCTTTGAACTTGTAACTTTGGTCCGAACCCAGAGTACCCCCGTAGGTTAGGACAGAAATAATTGTAAGTGCGGAGAAGGGTTGGCGGAGGGATACTAGAAAACTGTCAACAAATAGAGGTGAGTCTGCTGTGTGTGTATGTATATATATATATATATATATATATATATATATATTAGAGGTGGGCATAGATTAATTTTTTTAATCTAGATTAATCTAGATTAATTTTGGAATTAATCTAGATTAAAATGGCTCATTTGAATTCTGCCGAAGGCATTCAGAATATGTGTGCTACCCAAATAATGACTAAAAGTAAGTCTTTGAGAACGGGTTTCTCAAGCCAGGTGGCGCATTAGACCAGGGGCTCATCTCCTGTTTCCAAAATGCATCACAAACTTTAATCTCTTCCCGTCCCAATCCCACAAAAAAACTGGAGGAAAATCCCGTTCCACTCCCGGAAGAATGACTCCCATTCCCTCCCACTCCCATGTTGTTGTTTTTTTTGTTTTTTTGCCGATAACTGTCAATTACAGTAAAAATATAGTACAGATCACTGCGTGCCCACCTTATTAGTTGAATAAAACCCAAAATGTCATTTTTTGTTATTATATTGAACTGAAAGCCATCTTATGCACAGTGTTGCACAGATTAAATGTTATGTAAATCATCCATGCTAACACACACGTCTTCTATTTTTATTTTTTAGACATTTCACTCTCTATAGATATATTTTTCAAAGACGGAGTTTCTAGCTCAAGTGCACATGAGACCTAAAGCGCATCCTGTTTGCTTAAAAGCGCAACGTTTCGGTGTTATTCTGAGTGCACACAAATAAACGTAGAGTCTTTACAGATTCGAAAGATGTATTAGGCTACTTTTATCTGTAAGACCAAGAATGACGGAGATTTTAAGAGCAAGTGAGCGCACCGGAGCCTGTCCTGCCGCAAACGCGCTTCCACACAAACACTTCAATAGCGCACGTTTCTCTAGGTTAACATCATATTGAGCGGCCATGTAAAGTTGCTACTACATACATCTTTCAGATGAAAAGCCATATTTGAGGTTGATGAATGATAGGTGAGCGTTTGGATGTCCTGCCCGATTGTATTACCACATAGACCAGCCGTTAACAATCTGTCCATCACGGACTGCGAGCCTCTAGTTCGAAGACTCGTTCTCGCCCCAGTGCAATTCAGCTAGGTATACATCCGCGCTAAAATATCAGGGTGAAAGTCATCATAGCTTGCGTAGTATAGACCCAGCTCCTAACCCAACTTTGAGAATAGATTAACGGCGATATTTTTTTTATCGCCGATAAGAGTCTCGCGTTAACGCAGCACGTTAACGCCGATAACGGCCCACCACTAATATATATACACCTCTTACCTTGTTAAATGGGTTGATTACTGATTGTGCACTCATGTTAATTAGGTTAATTATCTGAACGTGCTCCTCCCGAACTTTGTTAATAAAACATCATTTGAAGACAATAATGGAATAATTTCCTTTTTTTCAATCCTCCTTTTCTTTTCTTCCCCTCCCTTGTGTCTCCAGTTTTCTGCCTCTATCACTGCGCTATTGATAAGATGTCTAAATGTATTGCAGAATAATTCTGAGGGAAAAGAGATAAAAGGTTTCTGAATAAAATATGAGGATGTAAATTGTAGCAATGCATATCATTTAATTCGAATTTGGGACACAATTACCATCTGCGACGCTCATCAGCCCTTCCTTTATGGCTTAATTACATGTTTAATGCTATCAGATAAAGGAAAGGGCAAAACAGATGAATGAATCAGAGACAGAAAAGATTCCACAACAAGACAAAAGGCAGATGGAAAATAAAATAAAGGATATATTTTATTTAATTTACTGCCAAATTGGAAAAGTTAATTTAGACACATTGTGTGTTCGTCTTCTCTGTTGTATGATAATAAAAAGACAGTTTGGCAGTAGACCTCATACAAATGTAACAAAGGGTGTCAAGTTCCTCCAAAACCACCATATATCTGGCTTTTGATGTAGAAGTATTCGACTTATAAATATTTATAATAAAATAATAGTGTGATGTGTTTGCGGATACAAATCAATGGTTTTTAGATATTTGATATTATGGATGTATTTTGTACTTTTGTCTCTCCAGATCTTTACATGATTTTTAGACCTTAAAACATGGTCAACAGTTGAATTCATCTCTAGTACCAATTCAGTGAAATCATATATTTTTTTGATGGAAGGAGGGGAATGAGTTTTATCTTTATCATTAGTTTTTTTTCCCACTACAATCCAGCAGAATGAAAAAACCATATATTAAACAGAACATTCTATGAAAGTGGCGTGGCCAAGTGGTTAACCAAACTCTGAATTTTTGCTCTGCTCTGCATTTAACCCATCCTAAGTGCACACACACACAGTAGTGAACACACACACACAAACATGGTGAACACACACCCAGAGCAGTGGGTATATACTGTATATGTGTATTTCCTGCACAAATGGATAAACAGGTGTTTGAGTATGAATAATGTTCAAACTCTGTAGCATTAGGAGTCAGCCTGTTCATGAGGCTTCAGGCTGGCCACAGGGCATGGAGGGGCCAATAAAGCCTCTGTCTAAACTCTGAAATGCTGTCCAGCTTGCATTACAGACTGACATTTAACACTGCTGCCATGCAAACACCTGCCACTGTATCAGACCAACTCACACACAGTCAGGCCACATTGTACTGCTTTACCAGTGTTGGGGAGTAACTAGTTACATGTAACGGAATTACGTAATTTAATTACAAAATAAAAGTAATTGTAATCAGTTACAGTTACTGAGAAAAACAAAAGTTTAATTCAATTAAAGTTACTTATTAAATTTTAAGGATTACAAAGGGGGTTTCATCTGTTTTTTCTTCACACACTCCCACATAGACTTACTTGATTTCTTTCATAAATTGCAGTGATTACTCTAAAATATGAAACACCAATGTTTTAAAAGTTCATAACATGCTTATCCGATAACTCTTATATTTCCTATATGGGTTTATGCATGTGCTTTATTGTTTTTAAGATTAACTTTTTTTTCTGAGGCATTGTTAGATCCAGTGTTGTCTGTAGCTATGCAAAGATTTGATTTCAAAACAGTAACATAGCTATAATTTATTTATTGTTATGATTTTAAATCTGTATTTAACCTCAGCATGATTTCGTGAAGGATGTGCTCCAAAGGGGACATCGGATGCCCATTTTCCACAAGGTGGTATGATTCATTAGGATCTTCTTGAAATGGTCTCAGTGGTCGTGTAAAACAACACCCTTTTTACCTTGTCAAAAACAGCTCCATTCCCAGTGACTCGTTTCGGTGCATATCTCTTTACATGCTAATGAGCACTGCTCAACCTGCCACTCTCTTCTGTGAAAGCGATCCATCCTTGAATTTTAACGTTTTAACAAAACCTGCCTTGAATTGTCCCTCATTCAAAAAACAGTCTGGGCTAAAATGATTTGCGCAGCCAGGCATAAACAAATTTAGTTAAAGTGAAGTGAAATGATGTGAGGCCATGTATGGTGACCTATACTCAGAATTCGTGCTCTGCATTTAACCCATCCAAGTGCACACACACAGTAGTGAACACACACACAGAGCAGTGGGTAGCCATATTTCTGCTGCGCCCGGAGAGCAGTTGCGGGTTCGGTGCCTTGCTCAAGGATCTCACCTCAGTCGTTGTATTGAAGGTGGAAGAGAGCGCTGGTTATTCTTTCCAAAATCAAAATGGCTTGATAATTGAGACTGTTTAGGTTTTTGGGGTATTAAAAAAGGAGTGAATTTCTATCGTGGTAGGGTGGTTCTGTCCACAAACTGCTAAGACACATTTAGGCCTATATGCAAATTAAGATATGTTTCATCCAGTGTCTCCTTTGAAATTTAAATATTACAATCTTAATTCAAGTGACGAAAGATTTTGAAAGTAGTCGTCGGTAATCAGTGTTGAGCACTACTGTAAGATTAACCCTGCCTGATTAACATGCTTGAAAATTATTAACAGTAGAAAACATTAGAAATTTAGGAAAGTAATCAAATATAATCAGTTACATTACTTTAATAAAGTAATTGAAAAGATACACTACTTATTACATTTTAAGTGGGGTAACTTGAAATCTGTAACATAACATTTCCAAAGTAACCTTCCCAACACTGTGCTTTACTCAAGTACTGTTGCTGATCAGATTTAAGGCACAGATATTACTTGTTAGTCTTTTACCAATGGATTATCCAATGTTTATTAGTTTCCTGGTGCTATACTGTAAAATGTTTTGTGAGGTTATTGTAACATCAAAAATGATTGCTTAACCAGCTGAATTCACTAGAGTAAAATACAATAAGTATTTTATGAGTCAGATCAGGTAGAAAAAGCTCTTAAAGGAAACGACTGCATTTGTACTTTTTACAGAGTAGAAAATTCAAACCACACTCACTGTAATGAGTCAACAGAGTGGGGATCCATTTGCAGCTTTAATAAGAGTTAACAAAGTCGTACAGGCAGTGGTCGGTAACGTTAACAGGGATATCAGAGGAGAGACAATAGCAGATATTCAAGGCAGGCAAGAGGGTCAAAAGGCAGACAGATATAAATCCAAAACGAGAGAAACAGTCCGGAGTCAAAACACAATGATCAAACAGAGAAAGCTGAGACTGCTCAGAAATGTCAGCCAGAGAAATACAAGACTTTGCGATGAGTGTGTGTGAGTGTGGCTTAAGTAGTCCCATAGATGAGCATCAGGTGAACTAGCAATCAGAGTCCTGGTACAGGATGATGGGAAATGGAGTTCGGAGCGAGAAGTCAATACTCGGGTGATGGTGACCTCTGGTGACGATCAGGGGGAACCACAGAGGCCGGATTCATTGCACTCATGGTAAGGGGTTACTGTTTATTAAAGCCTTTTAAACAAACGTAGGCTTGCTTATTATTTCATAATAATCAACTGTTAATTATTATGAAATAATAATTAACATTTACTCCAGCATCAACTGTTAATTCATAATAATTAACAGTTGATGCTGGAGTAAATGTAGCCTATGTGAATTTTGAATGACAGAAAGACTACATGTTTCTTTTAAAGAGATGAAAAAATAGTAATCTTGTTTCTTTTTGTGCAAATTGTAAACTTTTTTTAAACTGTAACTTTAAATTACATTTTGAAAATAACTTTTCTTTAGGATTCTAAAACATTTCACAAACTGATGAAGTTTTATTGCATTATAAGAGTTTCTCATATGTGAGCAGAACTGTTTATCAGTGTAAGTTTATCAGCTTAGTTTATCAGCTTTTACTGTTTATCAGTTTATCTGTTTATCAGCTTTTACTGTTTATCAGCCCTTCATCAGTGCTGGTGTAGAGTCCCTCAACTAAAAAGCATCCCCATATTTTGATACTCTTTTTTGATACTGTTATGGATATATGAAGATAAATTGTTTTACCTGCAGTAGAATTGTGCACAAACTACACACACAATAAGGAGTTGCTTCATAACTGGCATACGTTAGAGGACATTTACCAGTTTTGTTTCCTACAGTTAGGATCTGTCTCGTAAAGTATCCCATTACTACTGTATTTTGGTGTGAGAAACTATTGCAAATGATTCAGTGTGTAAATTAACTGTTCAAATTAATAAAACTGAATTATAAACAATTTCAGAGCTTTCTGAAAACCTGTTTAACCGATTAAGGCCTCACGGTCACTACAAATACAATATTTTTTTATTACAGTGTATTTGACTTTGAGTACTATTTGTAACAACATGAACATGAATGAACAAACTGTGTTTGTATCTGATTGACTAATATGTTCACCACAGTTCACCAAAATTATTAACCTTAAGACAGACTTCCGCCCTGTGGCTTCTGGCTTGGCACTGCTGCTGTCCTAAAACTGCTTGCACTCTGGGTCTTAAGCTGGATATACAGTATGGGGTACTAAACATCTAAAAGAAAACAAACGGCATGAAAATTATCAGGTCAGTATATGATAATCTCCGTTGTCAGACAAGGATTTGTATTATACATATTTTTTATATAATAATGTAAATAATTATATTTAAAAGTAATATTTCACTGGGGCTCATGTCTCAAAAAAAATTGTCTATTTATGCTCCAGAATGTGACCATTTCTCAGCACAATTTAATGTTTTGGTACTCTGGGTATATAAGCTTACCTGGGATTAAAAGAACTAAGCCGCCATCTAGAGGCAGAGTGTTCAACAGCTGAAGAAGGAATGAATCTCCCCACTATGCAGAGTTCCCACTCTAATTAATCACACCTCGGGTCTTTGAGTTTACTAGAAAATGACAGATAGGTGTGTTGGAGAAAAGTCAAAACTAAAGTCTGTAAGAAAGTGGCTCTCCAAAATCAGAAATAAAGAAGCCTGTAGAATTTCCTAACATAAATGCTCATTAATTAGAAGGTGTGTATATACTGGTTGTATATTAATCAGTATCTATAGTTTAGTATGCCTCTGTACCATAATGCTTGAAATAATGTAATCATGACTGCCGAATGTCTCTAATCTGTTATTTAACAATTCATATGTTTAGTTCTGATTAGTTAGAAGCATCATTAGAAGCATTTGCAAACCAAAGTTGTGTCACAGCCCCTAATGGGAGATTTAAAGTTGCCTGGGAGAATGACCTGGGTGCTGAGCTCTCCGACAAAACATGGGATAGGTGTTTGACTGCAGTACGGTCCTGTCCAGTTAACAGCAGACATCAGTTGATACAATTCAAGGTCATTCATCGTTTGCATTATACCAAGTCCAAACTGCACAACATTTTCTCTTTTGTTTCACCATTCAGTGATAAGTGCAAGGTCACGGAAGATACAACTGCTCATGCTTTTTGGTATTGTCCTTCACTGTCGGGATTTTGGACTAGCATATTTGATTGGTACTCTAAGGCCTATAACAGACCTCTTATGTTGGACGTGGAATTTACCATTTTCGGCTGTTCACAACACACTTCTATCCTTCCAAAAGCTTTACAACAGGCCCTCACTCTGGGTATAATCATGACCAAAAGACTTATATTAAAGAACTGGAAGGCATCTTCACCTCCCTTTTTTCGACTTTGGACTATGGACATGATTTCTGTCATACAAATGGAAAGACTCCGATTTCTAAGGTCTAACGCCATTGAAAAGTTCTCTGCTGTCTGGGGATCATTTCTCGGATATTTAGACAAACAATCAGCCAAACAAAATGTCTAATGTTTCCCACAAAGGTTGAGTTGTGCATTATCTTTGTGCATTACTAGTGATTGACTGTTTCGCAGTTCTTTACTATGGTCTCCTCACTTCCTGAACATGTATTTTTTTGTATCTTTGGAATTTTTATTAAAAAATTTTTTTTGAATGCGTGTGAATTCTGAGACAATGTTGTTTGTTTGTTCTGTGTTTACTCTGAAAAATCCTTATAATAAAATATAAAAAAGAAGCATTTGCAAACCACGCTGTTTTCATATGGTAAGAAAGACCATTTTTAAATTAATTTTAGGTGGGCAAATATTGTGATTTAAAGTAAGTTAATAAAAAAAATTGAATGTAATAATGTGTGATATAACTAGACTATTTGTCGTGCATTTTGTTACTTTTGTTACTCCCTGTCACTCACGCTGACTGGCAGAAACTGATGGGCGATGAGCTGGGTTTGCCCTGCCTCTCTGGCTGCAAAAGAGTAATTTACATATTTGAGGCGAGGTCCTGCTTAAAGGCCATAGCTATAGTCATAATAGCTGCACCATCTCAACCACAAACATTACAATGCAGGACTAATTAAGGTGGATGCTGCAGTGTGAGCATGGGTAGGCAACTAACAGCAACCATTACAACAGCCAAATGCATTTATTTTAATGCTGCAGTAGCAGAGAGGGGATATGATCACTCATTAAAGCTATTTACAGCCAGTCACAGCTGCAGGAAATAGCATACAGATTTCCCACATATTGCCATTCTAGTTAAAGGGAGTGAAAAGGAAGCAATTGATTTAAAATGAATTGTCTGAAAGGTTTTCTCGATGGGAGCCATCTGTCCAAACAAGCTGAACATTTAGTATAAAATGTAATCATAATTAATTAAAGCCCTAACAAATTACATACATCATAATTAACATGGGCAGATAGTACAGCAGGAAATGTTATGAAACAAATTAGCTCCAACAATGAAATAAAATGACTTCACATAACTAAATATTACGGTCATTTTCATGAGCCATATTTCGTAATGAATTCTCTAATTAATTTAATTCACACATTGTGCATGATTTGGAGCAGAAAATGTCACTGGGTCAGATTTAACCATAGTCATGCTGACTGTCAGTTTCAACAAGAGACACATTAGCTAAACATGACCTCTATGCAAATGAAAGACCAACTGTTGTAATTTTAATTCCAAATCCCTAATTAGCTTGTTATAAAGACATAAAGCAAGATTGTTCCACTCAACTCAGGACATGCCAGAGTCACTTTTTCAGGGTATGAATAGATCCTAATTAAGGAGATGTCTGCATTACAGGGCTCATTTCATGATAACCCCACTAATTAAATATTCCACTGTTAGAATAATATCAGGTAACAGAGATTTACTAATGTACCATTCTTTCTGAGATTTTTAAACCACCAGTCAAAATGCTTCTTTTGCATTTTCTACTTCAAATACAAAATGTCATAATTTTTTCTTTGCATATACTGTACATGCCGCCAAAAATAGTGTGTGTTACATTAAAATTGAGACAGAAGCTTTTGGATCCAAAAGAAGTTTTAATGTAAAGAGTAGTCAAAAAGGCAGAGGTAATATACCAGAAGAACCGTATCCAAATCAGCAAAAGTAAACGGAAAATCCAAGTAATAGGTAAAAAGGTCAGGGCATGAAGCAAACAATCAAAAAACAAGGACAACTGGCAATGGTCAGGAAGACGACAAGGCAGGACTAGCAACCTAGAAACAGGGAAAACACTTAGTACTGTATGCAGATAGATCTAACAATACTGAGTACACTGAAAAGAAATTGGAGTAGGATTTACTTAAAAAAAGTTAGGAAAGTTTTTTCACTTAGAAAATGTGAGTAATTTCAATAGAATTCCCAAGTAAAAACTAAACACAAGGAACTGTAGCTTTAATTATAAAATCTCAAGTAAAGTTTACTTGGAATTTCCCAGTAAACTGTATTGACTGTTTGTTTATATATTTTACTTAATTAATGCTTATAAATGTGTTTTTTTACACAATAATCCTAGTTATCTTATTTAAAATTTTGAGTAACCTTTACTTTAAATATTATTTTTACATTATTTGATGTTGTTTATGTATTTAAATGGTGTTCAATAAAATAACACTGACATACATTTTACTTGAATACTTTTATTTCTATGAGATTCCTTAACAGATGAGAGCATGAAATAAATAAAATAGTAAAACTGCATCTGTTTGATGGTTCTGGTAAATGGTGCACTATAGTGCATTTTACTCCAGTAAACTTTTTTAGAACAACCACACAGTGCATTAAAATGCATAAACATTTAAACATATAAAACCTTTATATAAAACAAACATTTTACAACAATCTCAGTTGCAGATATCAAATACAAAAGTGTAAAAGTGCACATAATGTCAAACTAGTAGCTGCCTTTCATTAGCTAACTTTAATTTCAATAAGATTAAACTAAGGGAACAAAAACATCAAATAATCAGCCATATCACCCTGCAGCCCAAGACCGGTTGCCCACTGAAGCTAAGCAGGGTTGAGCCTGGTCAGTACCTGGATGGGAGACCTCCTGGGGAAAAAACTAGGTTGTTGCTGGAAGAGGTGTTAGTGAGACCAGCAGGGGGTGCTCACCCTGTGGTCTGTGTGGGTCCTAATTCCCCGGTATAGTGAAGGGGACACTATACTGGAAAAAGCACCGTCCTTCGGATGAGACGTTAAACCGAGGTCCTGACTCTCTGGGGTCATTAAAAATCCCAGGATGTCCTTCGAAAAAGGACTTTGGCATCCTGGCCAAACTAGCCCACTGGCCTCTGACCATCATGGCCTCCTAATCATCCCCATACACTGATTGGCTTCATCACTCTGTCTCCTCTCCACCAATAAGCTGGTGTGTGGTGGGTGTTCTGGCGCACTATGGCTGCCGTCGCATCATCCAGGTGGATGCTGCACATTGGTGGTGGATGAGGAGATAGCCCCCTTACTATGTAAAGCACTTTGAGTGTCTAGAAAAGCGCTATATAAATGTAACAAATTATTATTATTAAATAAAATAATAATAAAACTCTGCATCTATGGTCTCCAGCAGAATAGCATTACTTAAAATGCATAAGAATGGTTATGTTAAACAGTACTGAAGTTGTAGTTGTTTTCTGAACAACCTTTCTTGCAAAAAACAAAAACGGTATAAGTAGTGTAAATAAGTGCAAGTAGTGTCCAACTAGCAGATTACATTAGAAGCTTTCTATGCAAAGAGTTAACCTTTGGAGAAAATTTTAAAGCATCTAGCCCAAGAAAGATTTTCTGAAACACTTCAAATGTGTTTCTCAGCTTTGGGGGATATCTTAAGTTTAGGGAGTAAATGCAGCCCATGAGTGAAAGACATGCATTTGTGAGATTTTTACATCCCAGCAGCACCTCAGTTCCCTCGATGACAATGATGACATCAGATATACTGGCATCTTCCTCTTCTACATATCTGCTCAGTACGATGATTTTCATGACATGACTGGAGAAGGTATCCTTAATCATGTCTCTGCTGACATCCTGTGAAATACACAAATCAGTGCAAAGTGGTTAAAATACTGTACAGTATCACTTTTTCAAATTTCCTCAATGGGTTCCTGTTCTGAGACAAACTGTCCACTAGTCTTCAGTATATTTAGCATTTTCTGCATATTTAAACCCAATATGCAGTTTCTTCAGCAGTAACTGTATGATGTTAAGTTATACTTTTACATTGAACACAATAATGAGACTCATACAGAATTATTGCAGTAGATAGAAACATGTAGTGATGCTAATAAAGATAACACTGTACATTTAGAGTCAGGAGGGTGTAAACCTCTGGAAATGATAATTGGTGTAAATTATTATGTCTTTTGAAAAACATTTGAATGGTTTCTAAAGACAATATATAAATGAAAGATAAGAAATATAAACAAAATAATAATTTACACTGGTAATCCTGTCCAAAAGTATGGTGCTGCCTTCTTGACCATCACTGGGTGTTCTTTAAGTTTTGTAACAATGGTGTATAAGCCTTTCAATTTTCCTCAGTACGAAAACATGGATCTCAGCATCATCGTCAGTGCTTGACAGGGTTCAAATATGCAGAAAATTCTGCAAAAACAAAGATTGTGGAAGATTTTCTTGTAGACGGTTTAATGGCTCAGAAATAAAAAGAACATCTACCACATAACACAAATACAGTATATCAGTCAAACCACTACTGTCTACATCCAAAATCAAGGAAAAATAGAAATGGATGTAGCTGTGTATGTAGCTAGCTAACTGCTAGCTGCTACACTAATTATTGTATATCCATGTCTGGACCCCGCCTCCCAGTAAGACGTTAGATGACCCAAGACTTGTGCAATGATGACGCCAGGCCATGCAAGGACTTCAAACAAAGTCAGCACTAGACTAATAATAGATTATTACTTTTTCTTTCCATTTGTTTCAATTTATTGATCATTCAACATTGTGTTTTTTGTAAAGCTGCCTTGTAACATTGTACACTGTAAAAAGCACTATACAAATACATTTGAATTTAATTGAACTGTACTACCTGGTGGTCTTCAATGAGCTCCTCAGCTGATTCTCCCAGGAAAGACAGGAGGCAGCGAATCACAACGTCTCGCCTATCTTCAAGCCTATCTTCTTGCTGTTAAAAACAGAAGTAAAATGCAGTGAACATTAAATGTGTATACATATAACAACATATTTACAGAGTCAGGAAGCAGCACATCATCACATAAGTAATTCACAATTGTAAACAAAATTTACATTTTACCTGGCTGAGTGAATCCAGCAAATGTCTAATTCTTATGCCAGCAACCCCACCCTTCATCTCAAACAAAGCCAGGAGTTTTGGAGTATAGAAGTCCAGCTTTTCCAAGAATGTACGCTCCAAGGAAATTGTGGTGATTCTTCTGAATTCATTCTTGATCTAAAACAGAAAATAAAATGTAACACAATCAAGTGATGATTAGAGTTGAGTGCACTGGTAAATTTTTGTATTGCACTTCAAAATTGTTTTATTTTAAATCACTGCATATTATGCAAACAAAGAAAAGAACTAAAGTTTACCTCGGATTCACAGAAAAGGGCTGGCCATCTCTCCATGAAATCTTTAACAGCAGGGCAGTCCTTAACATTGTTAACATGAACACTGTTAGCATCCAGTGGGCTAATCAGAAGCCGTTCACAGCAACTGTTAAAGTATTTAAACTGCTTGGTTGCTGCTTAAGTTGAGAGAAGCCGATTAGTCACCAGAAGAAATGGACGTCAGCTTGTGAGTGTCTTTAATACTTGTTCATAGATCTGTTGTTTAAATTATTTACATGCTGCTAGGAAGGAATATTTCATTTCCTACCTATTTGTAGTCTGCATTTTCGTTGGTTTATAGTTTTGATTGCACTTACTGGTAATTATAATCATTTGCGCCTCCATTGCTCCTTGGGCAAGGTGTTAGTTTCGTCTCGAGCTATTAGCACTCTGTTAGGCTTATTCGCTGGGCTAATCAGAAGCCGTTCACAGCTGTTTTCACTCTATTCTCTTAATTATACTGTGTATTTACTTTCAGCGTTCAGCATCCTCGTGTGAAGACAGACATGTGTAAAGACAAGTTACTTTTTCCTGCGCGACTTCACCCGAGCAACGACACCGGCAACACATTTAAGTATAATTTTTTCCCCCTTCCCTCACACACTCTCCTTTGCTATCCTCTATCCTTCCACCTCTATCATGTGTTTCAAAACCATTCCGGTTGTCTCTCGACCACGCTCTAACATCACACGCAGACGGCAAAGTAATACTGCTAACCTGCACCCCATCTCTACATCTTCTACTACACCTCTTTCTTTCTCTATGGCTCTCTGGAATTGTCAGTCAGCTGTCAACAAAGCAGACTTCATTTCCGCTTTTTCTTTACAATCCACTCTCAGCATCTTGGGCTTGACTGAGACCTGGATTCGTCCAGAAGACTCAGCAACCCCAGCTGCCCTCTCTAACAATTTCTCTTTCTCTCACACCCCACGCCAGGTTGGCCGGGGTGGGGGCACTGGTCTGCTCATTTCAAAGAATTGGAAATACTCAACCCACTCGCCCCTATGCAATTACAACTCATTTGAATCTCATGCGATTACTGTAATGGCTCCTATAAAACTCCAGATTGTGGTAATCTACCGTCCTCCTGGCCAAATTCTAGCCCCCTTCCTAGAGGAGCTGGAAGGGTTGCTGTCCTCTTTCATAGAGGATGGAACTCCACTCTTAGTTTTTGGCGATTTCAACATTCATCTAGAAAAGCCTTATGCTACAGACTTTCATTCGCTCTTAGCTTCATTTGATCTCAAAGGCCTTACCACTACTAGCACTCACAAATCAGGCAACCAACTTGATTTAATTTACACACGCGAATGTACTGCAGATAACATTCTGGTACAACCATTACATATCTCTGACCATTTCTTCATTAAATTCACATTACACTTTGCTACCCGGGTGCCACCAACCCCCTTACCGGTTACTTTTAGACGAAACCTACGCTCCCTTTCTCCCTCACATCTTTCCTCTGTAGTATCCTCCTCTCTTCCCTCACCTACACATTTCTCATCTCTGGATGTGAATGCTGCTACTGATACTTTATGCTCTACTTTAACCACTTGTCTAGATGACAATTGTCCTCTCTCCTCCAGGCCAGCACGGACTGCCCCTTCTAACCCCTGGTTAACTGATGTTCTTCATGAACATCGGACCAGACTCCGAGCGGCAGAGAGAAAATGGCGAAAATCAAACGAGCCGTCGGACCTGAGTATGTATCAATCGTTTCTTTCATCTTTCTCCGCTGAAGTCCACACTGCCAAATCGTCACATTTCCATAACAAGATCAACAATGCTCCAGATATACGAACTCTCTTCAGAACATTTAATTCTCTCCTCTGTCCCCCTTCACCACGTCTATAACAGCTGATGACTTTGCAACTTTTTTTACAAACAAAACAATCAGTAGTCAGTTTTCACCTCCACTCACACAGGACCCCCAACCAACTAGATCCACTGCTCAAACTCCCATCTTCTCCTTCTGTCCCCTCACTGAGGCGGAATTATCCAAACTTCTCCTCTCCAGCCATCCTACAACATGTGCTCTAGACCCTATCCCCTCACACCTTCTCCAAGCAATCTCTCCCGCACTCTTACCAGCACTCACACACATTATCAACACATCTCTCCTCACAGGCAACTTCCCCACTGCATTCAAGCAGGCTCGGGTAACCCCACTGCTCAAAAAAACTACATTAAACCCTTCTCTTTTAGAAAACTACAGACCTGTCTCTCTCCTTCCATTCATTGCCAAAACACTCGAACGAGTTGTCTTCAACCAGGTCTCATTGTTTCTTTCACAGAACAACAAACTGGATGCTAAACAGTCAGGTTTCAGGAGTGGCCATTCAACTGAGACTGCGCTACTCTCGGTCACTTAAGCCCTGCGAATTGCAAAAGCAGATTCCAAATCATCAGTCCTCATTCTGCTGGATCTGTCTGCCGCTTTTGACACTGTCAATCATCAGATCCTCCTGACCACCCTCTCATCACTGGATATCACTGGGATTCCACTTCGCTGGTTTGAATCCTATCTCACTGGTCGGTCTTTCAGGGTGGCCTGGGGAGGGGAGGTATCCAAAGCACATAAATTGGTCACTGGGGTTCCCCAGGGATCGGTTCTTGGACCCCTCCTCTTCTCCACATACACTACATCACTGGCTCCCATCATACATGCACATGGCTTCTCCTACCATTTCTATGCTGATGACACACAGCTCTATCTCTCATTTCGACCAGATGATCCAACAGTAGCTGCACGGATCTCAGGCTGCCTGGCGGACATCTCGGCATGGATGAAAGAACACCATCTACAGCTCAACCTGGCAAAGACTGAGCTTCTTGTCTTCCCTGCAACTCCAACTCTACAGCATGATTTCACGATTCAGTTAGGTTCATCAACAATTACCCCATCAGCTTCGGTCAGAAATCTTGGTGTAATCTTCGATGACCAGCTGACCTTCAAAGAGCACATTGCAAAGACTGCTCGATCTTGCAGGTTTGCACTACACAACATCAGAAAGATCAGGCCCTTTCTGACAGAGCATGCTGCACAACTTCTTGTCCAGGCCCTTGTCATTTCTAGACTGGACTACTGCAATGCTCTTTTAGCTGGACTTCCATCAAACACAATCAAACCTCTACAAATGATTCAGAATGCAGCGGCACGACTGGTCTTCGACGAGCCCAAAAGAGGCCATGTTACACCTGTCTTTGTGTCCTTGCACTGGCTACCAGTTGCAGCTCGCATCCAGTTCAAGACACTGATGCTTGCATATAGAACAACCACAGGCTCAGCACCCACCTACTTCCACTCACTATTATGAATTTACATCCCCTCCAGAAGTCTGATATCTGCCAGTGAGCGACGCCTCGTGGTACCATCACAGAGAGGCTCAAAATCACTCTCCAGAACATTCTCTTTCACCATTCCTGGCTGGTGGAATGATCTTCTCACCCCCATCCGGAATGCTGGATCCCTGTCAAATTTCAAGCAACAACTGAAAACTCATCTCTTTCAACTCTACTTGACTACTTGAAAAAAAAACCTTAACCTTAATCAAAACCTTAGTCTTTCACTTTATCTTTCTCTCCTTCCCTTGCTAGCTTGTACTTATTTGAACAATGCCTAAGACTTGGTGTTATTGGTACTTCCTCTGTATGTTTGCCTCTTCAAGATTAATCGCTTTATGTACTCCCCAATTGTAAGTCGCTTTGGATAAAAGCATCTGCTAAATTACTAAATGTAAATGTAATGTACTGAATTAAACATGCCATTTTTAAGTAAAAAGACAAAATAGTATTTGTTTGTAAAACATACTTAAATAATGTTTCTATTATTTACAAGGTCAAAAAATCACTTTTTACAGTCCATCAGGCTGAAGCTGACCATCTAAAAGAATTCAACACTTCGTCAAAGTCATAACAACTCGAAGCCAGCAGCTCAACAAAGGAACCACACGAGCGAAGGCAGCTGCCAATCGGAAGAGTGTTTCCCCAGTGACGTCACGCAACGACAAAATCAGCGGCCGGGATTCCCTCAGCCATCCGAAGGAAACACGTGGAATGGAAAAAGATCTTCGGCCAGCTCAACGTAAAGCAAGTAGATCGAACAAAATCTCTATTCTTACTGAACTGATGGATTGATCCGTATCCAAAAGGACAGCAAAGTCTATGTTGTCTTCCTCTCGTAAAGTTACAAGATAGAAAATAGTGCTAGTTTTAAACTTTCTTCTAACCTCAAAACTGCGTGTGTGTATGTATGTTTATGTGTTGTTTGTGTTTTATTAAGTTTAGTCCATGTATTGTAGAATAACAGTTAGCAAATAAACCGTGTTTCATTTATAACGAATTATGTCTTGGGATGTGTGATTTTCTAGTTCAAACTATTTGCCAAGATCACGTTACCTAGCTCAAATTAGATAATGCCCTTTATTTTGTCTTATCGTTGGACACGAAGCAAGATCAACTAAATTGTTAATGATATACTGATGATAACGGTCGCTAGACGAGTCGTTAATAAAGTATCAATCATAAGTTAAAGATTAATATCACTTTAATCTAAGCAATATTAAATCTTTAATAAATGATTCCACAAAGCTGAAATAATAGCTTCATAGATGTATTACATGTATCATAAGTTAGTTGTATTTACTGTCTCAGGGTATAGCTGTAGTGTGTAGCTGTAGTGCTTTTGATGGACTAAATGGTGATTACATAGAAATCTGCCATGACAGAACTTAAGACATAGAAATCCATACAATCTAACATAAAAAACAAGCAATTACTTTAAATGTTTTTATTGTGTTTCCAATAACATATCTTGTTTATTTACTTTGTATTACTGTTTATTTTTTGTTTATATTATCTAGGCTCACATAAATAATTAAATAAATACATATAATTTAACCTAAACTACAGCAATTTTTTGTTTCTCCTTACAGAGTGTGTGTGTACACATGTACTGTATGGTTTAAAGTCTATTCTAGAGGAACAAACAGACAAAGCAGTCAGGTAGGCCTATTGCAACAAAACAGGTTAAACCAGACTTGATCTAAATACCAGTCTTTACAGTCTTTCAACTGACTACACAAATATAAATATCTTAAAATGGTCCACTTCACATACTCTTCAAAAAATTACTGTGGCAGTGCCATGGTACAGGTAAGGTATGGCAATAGTGTGGCACTTTTTTTTAAATAGGCGAGATATAAATATATATATATATATATTGAAATAGCTATTTCAAAGTATACTTATTATATATAATAAAACCATACTGCCATGCACAAATAATAAAAAAAAGAACATGGTAGTGGTACTTTTTAAAACGTTGTAAATGAGTGTGTCTAACTCTAACCACACCCTGATCGGTAATTCATTTCTTAAAGCGTCCAAATTATTTATTACTATAAATGACACGTCGTCACATAGGCTACGTGTGGGTACGTGTAAAACAGGGCAGGTCTGATGTTCAAAACGCCAGCAGGAACTGCGTATTTAAAGTAGGATGTCTAAAACACAGTGGAAGACATGAACACAACTGCGTGTGTGCTCAGAAGTATCAGAGAACTGTCGAGCTGAATCTGTCGGAATATCGAAATGAGTGTAGAAAACATTCATTTGAAAGGACCGGAGCAAGCACGTGAGTGATGACAAACTTTGCGACGCCTATCTCAACAAGTAACTTTAACGCGACTATTTCAGAGCATCATTTGAAACGAAAGCTCTAATATTAATATATTGTTCTAATATGTATTTGAGTATAAAACCGCGGAAGTTTGGTTGGACAACAGAGTTTAGTTTCGGTCATACGGCAGAAGTGTTGCCATGCAGTCGTTTTTGAGTTCGGGATGCCCTTCTGTGGTTACATTCAGACACTCGGTGTTTGGCATTAGCATTCACTAACCAGTTTTCACTCACTAACCAGTTTTGTGCTATTAAATTGTCTATTTACAGCAGTCGCAAGGGCAACGAACACCGTCTTTGTGAGTAAACCACAATCTAATCCCGTTTTTATTATCGCGATAGTTTAAATAACGCTTGTAACCATAGCGACAGAGCAGTTTTATTTTAGTTCTGCTTGACATTTTGTGCAACGTTCGCGGATTCTCTGCTACGTTGGTAAAACTGATTCCATTTTAACCCACTGCGTTTGTCCCTTCTTATTCAACATACTTAGCAGAAGTCATATCTCTGTTTCTAATTTGTTAACGACTTTTTTAATATTCATGTAACGTTATTCACACTATAGAATGTGAAATCACTCTCTTTCAGAACCGAACTGAGCGTGAACTGAAAATACTTGAAAATAATTAATAATACTAAAATAATGAAACTTAGGAAGTATTTAAGGGGCAGTCGGAGGGTCTTGGCTTTTGTGGTTATCGCGTCTGTAATCTGGCTTCTTTTTGACATCGCAGCATTGCGGATATCCATCAGTGATGTAAATCAGGATCTGAAAGAGAGAGAGATTGTACTAAAACAGGGAAGGAGAAAATACAATGTAGAGGATGTGCTCAAACATCCCCTGAAAAAAGTAAACATGGACAAAAAGGAGACAAAAAACAGCAAACGGTTTGATAGGAAAATTGATAAGGTTTACAGAAAGAGGCCAATGGCACGGCCAGAAAATCATGCTGAGTTAAAACACGACAAACATTTGAATCCAATGTCTATGGCTGACAAGTCTTTTGTGAAACAAAATGAGATAATTAATCAAAGTCAAGTGAATCTTATTGTGAACTCGCTTGTAAAGGGAACAATTATTAACATCCCTGAAAAAATAAACAAGACAAAAACTGTTATTAATGGCAGAGCGAAGAATATAACCACAAAGATAAACAAAATAAAAGCTGCTTTTAATGGACAGACAGATGCAAATCTAGATGTCAAAGCACATTTACTTACTAAAGCACTGTCTACTATCCAGGAGAAAATGCATCCTCCTGCGCTCAAAGAAAATGGTGTGAAGAAAGTACATCATATTAATGAGACAGTAGTGATGCCACATAATGAACAACATGTAGATGCGGGTTTACAAAATAACTTGAGTAATGAATTGCTGAAACCAGCAGAGGGCGATAAGCTGGAGAACATTATTGAAAATTCAGAGAAACATGGCAATACTTTTAACAAAACGAAAACAGATATTATTCAAAAACCAAGTGAACTGAGGGCTCAGGACCCAGCAGAGGAGGCATTACGAGTACCACAGTTTACAAGTGTGCAAGGGAGGAGGTCAGGAGGGCATCATAAGGTTATGGCCCTAGATGTGACAGACAGGCCCAGAGATCCCAGGGCGGTGGGACAGTTTGGACAGCCTGCAAGAGTTCCCAGAGATAAAGAACTGGAGAGTCAAAGACGCTGGAGTGAAGGATTTTTTAATGTATTCCTGAGTGAACAGATACCTATAGACAGAGCCATCCCAGACACCAGACCTCAAATGTGAGTTTGAACCATAGCTTATTTTTGTTGTAGTCTTGCAGGTCATGGCAAATGTTCTGTTTTGGCAAGATATGTGTAAAACCTCCATATCCTGTGTTGTTTAGATGTTCAGAAAACCTTGTTCATGATGACCTGCCCAGTACCAGTGTGATCTTCTGTTTTGTGGATGAGGTTTGGTCCACTCTGCTGCGCTCGGTGCACAGTGTGCTCAACAGGTCTCCTCCAAACCTGCTCAAAGAGATCATTCTGGTGGACGACTGCAGTACCAAAGGTTTGAGAGATTTGCTCACATTTTAAAGAAATTGTTTAATCAAGTGAGTTCATTGACAGGGTTTAATAGTTAAAACCTCAAGCCCTTTACACATAGCTTTAAAATCCAGTTTGGTATACAAACTTGTGAGTGAGCAGCACTAGTAAATAAATACATAGGTAAATATGGTCCAAAACAAGCTTATGTTTCACATATATCCATAAAGTAGGTAGCAGGCGTGGCTCGTCTATATGAATACCAAAATATTAATCCACAACATAAACCTCTTTATAAACTGAAAAAAATAATACATTTTAAATGTGTTCAACATTCTGCAACATATATTTTTTTTCAGATTTTCAATATTATTTTAAGTTGTAAAGTAAGCAGTATATATAAAAATCCCGTGCATGGCTTTAGCAGGAATGTATACAGGTACATCTAAAAACATTAGAATATCATGAAAAAGGTCAATACTTGTTGTCACTCATTTCAGAAAGTGAAACCCATATATTCTATAGATTCATTACAGTGAAATATTTCAAGGCTTTATTTCTTGAAGTTTTGATGATTATGGCTTACAGATAATGAAAACCCAAAATTCAGTGTCTCATAAAATTTGAATATTAAATAAGATAAATAAAACAAGTATATTTTAAACAGAAATGCTTCTGAAATGTTTGTTAATTTCTGTGCACTCATTTCTTGGTTGGGCCTCATTTTGCATGAATTACTGCATCAATGTGGCGTGGCATGGAGGCAATCAGCCTGTGGCACTGCTCAGGTGTTATGGAAGCCCAGGTTGCTTTAAAAGCAGCCTTCAGGTCATTTGCATTGTTGGGTCTGGTGTCTCTCATCTTCCTCTTGACAATACCCCATAGATCAGGGGTCTCCAACCCTGCTCCTGGAGAGCTACCATCCTACAGATTTCAGCTCTAACCCAAATCAAGCACAACTGAACCAGCTAATCAAGGCCTTCAAGGCTACTTGTTCATTTCAGACAGGTGTGTTGGAGCAGGGTTGGAATTTAAATCTGCAGGACGGTAGCTCTCCAGGAGCATGGTTGGAGATCCCTGCCATAGATTCTCAATGGGGTTCAGGTCAGGCGAGTTTGCTGGCCTATCAAGCACAGTAGCACTGGTCATTGAACCAGCTTTTTGTACCTTTGGCAGTGTGGGCAGGTGCCAAGTCCTGCTGGAAAATGAAATCAGCATCTCCATAAAGCTTGTCAACAGAAGGAAGCATGGAGTGCTCTAAAATTTCCTGGTAGATGGCTGCATTGACTGTGGACTTCAGAAAACACAGTGGAGCAATACCAGCAGATGACATGGCAGCCCAAATCATCACTGACTGCATCTTCACACTGGACTTCAAGCAACATAGATTCTGTTCCTCTCTACTCTCCCTCCAGACTCTGGGACCTTGATTTCCAAATTAAATGCAAAATTTACTTTCATCTGAAAAGAGGACTTTGGACCACTGAGCAACAGTCCAGTTCTTTTTCTCTTTAGCCCAGGTAAGATGCTTCTTATGTTGTTTTTGTTTCAGAAGTGGCTTGGTAGCCCTTTTCCTGAAGACATCTGAGCGTGGTGACTCTTGATGCACTCACTCCAGCTTCAGTCCAATCCTTGTGAAGCTCTCCCAAGTGTTTGAATCAGCTTTGCTTGACAGTATTCTCAAGCTTGCGGTCATCCCTGTTGCATATGCACCTTTTCCTATCCAATTTCTTCCTTCCAGTCAACTTTGCATTTAATATGCTTTGATACAGCACTCTGTGAAGAGCCACACCTTTCAGTAATTATCCTCTGTGACTTACCCTTTTTGTGGAAGGTGTCAAGTCACCTTTATTTATATAGTGCTTTTAACAATACAAATTGTGTCAAAGCAACTGCACAATATCAAAATAGGAAAATAGTGTATCCCTAATGTAAAATGACAAGATTAAATACCCATTTTTCAGTTAAAGGCATTTCATTGTTGAATTCAGTGATGTCATCGTCCAGCTCATTTCAGTTTTAATAGTATCTGCAATCAAGTCGGTGATATCGCTGGAAATTAAGTGTCCCCAACTAAGCAAGCCAGAGGCGACAACGGCAAGGAACCAAAACTCCATCGATAACAGAATGGAGAAAAAACCTTGGGAGAAACCAGGCTCAGTCGGGGGGCCAGTTCCCCTCTGGCCAGACAAACCAGTAGTTTGTTCCAACTGCATCAAAGTCAGATTGTAAGGGCTCCACTGGTTCCAGTGAGTGGTCTTTTCCCGATGGCTGTCTAGGTGACGAAGTCCTCTCTGGAGATCTGTCTCTGGGGCTCATCTAGGTGCCCTGGTCTCCACTAGGGTTGTGACGGTGAGGACATTTACCCACCGGTTAATCGACCTGATGTCACACCGGTTATAACGGTATCACCGGGGGGGGGGCTTACAATACCCTGTAAGCGCCGTGCGCATTTTCCTTTGACTTTAATATCAGCGGCAATTCTGCGTCAAGCACTGTTTAAATAAAATAAAAATCAGCAAATACTGTGGAAGCAAATAAATGAGAAACAAAAGGTTTTTTTTTTTTTTTTTTACATCACATATATAGATCAGGGATGCCTAATAGATCGATCACGAAGGCAATGCTGGAAGATCGCCCTTTAGGTCAGTGTTTCTCAACCAGGGGGGCTACAGATAAAACTACAATATAATATATTCACTAATATTATGACTCGCCTGTTAAGTCACGTAAAAAAATATATAGCCTATACATAAATAAATAACAGTACCACCTCTCTACGTATTCTGTGTTTAGGAGCAGCAAACCGTTTTGGTCAACCGTAAAGATGATTACAGTGACATGATCGTGCATTAGGCGCGCGTTATGTCCGTTATAAATGATGCGCAAACGAAATGTGTGCTCTCGATCACTCTAACATCATATTTCTGCTTGAATACAGCGAGTGTTTTATAACGGATGCTCGCGTGTGTTGGAGAAGTTTGTGAGGATCAGTGGTGTTCATACGGGCATCAGACGCTCCAAACAGCTTTGGTGTAGTGATGGTGTAGTGAATAATAATTTTATTATTAAATTCATGCAATATAAAGATACATCCCAACAAACCTTTTTTATTATTTATTTGATTTAATGTGTATTTTATCATTTATTTACTTTCCACTTGGTAGATCTCGGTGAGTTTTCTCCCTTAGATTAGTGTCAGACTCAGAAGTCAACAGGCTTAAAACGGGCGCTTTTACATTTGGTTTTGAAACTCTTCCGCATCGTCTTGTCTGTGTCACCTCACTCTTCTTGTCAGTCATCTCTCTTCACGTGATAAATGAAATCTGATCTGTGGTGTAGAGGTCTGCGCGGGACTGTTTGAGGTTTTATTCCGCACCCACCCGCTCCCGCGATATATTCACTGTTTCTTTACATTTCTGACGAAAGACAGAGAGATAGGCTAACAAATAAAAGTGTAGTCTGCACAAAAGTGTAGCAGCAGCGTTAATTTTTTATTGTAGTGGTCTCTAACTGAACGAAATTATTTTTATTACTATAAAAAAAAATCTAAACGACGGTGCCACGGTGGGCAAGTGATGCAGCGGTGTTGCGGCTTAACACCGGTTTCACCGTCTATCGCGGCAAGCCTAGTCTCCACTGACGTTCAGAGCTGTAGAGGTTGTCTCTAGATGATGATCCACCATATGATCTGGATACGGACTGGAGTCAATAATCGTCTCCTGGACCACTGCCAAGTCAGCAGTCTCCCGCATTATTGTGGTTTCAAAGAACAAGCATTTGTTTTTTTTTGTTTTTTTAGATGTACCTGTACATGATACTTAGCGGGGCAGATGATGCCTGAGACCCCCCTAGCTCAACAGCTCACATGAATAGCCTCACATGAATAGCCTTTATATGGTTCAATTGTGTTTGTTTTATTATTATTCTGAGAATAGACATATGATCATCTTTCCTCATCCGAATTGCTCCACAACTTGTAACATTCTAAATCAACATTTGGAGGTGATAAATACTGTATTAAGGCAATTGTGTTATGTCTGTACTCTGAGCCTGACAATCATCATTAGCGTGCCACCCGCAGGGTAACGCAAGGATAACTCTGCCAAAATTTTGTTCGCATGTGTTCAGAGATTATAATGTAAAGTTTACAAAATGTTTTTCATATATTAATGCTATGACCCAGAATCTGCCCCACCTAAATTTACAGTCAGGCTCCGCTTACTGGTAGGTAGTTATTTATTTAATAAGGTACTCCTTTGCCCACTCAAAATCTTGAAAAGTAAAACTTGTTCAAACTGTACTTGCTTAAGCTACGACAAAACATCACAAGTTCTAAAATAAAAAATATATAAGCATGAACGTCATCATCCTTCAAGAGGATCTTGGTATAATGTGTTTTGGGGCATTTGGAATTTACATTGAATGTATTCTTGCATTTAAACACAGTTAAATAAAATTAATCAAATGGAACAGAGTGCAAATGTTTTGAGAAGTGATTTTAAAGACTACAATTTGGCACAGTATGCTGTTATAGTAAATATTGGTATGGCATGGTAAAGAAAGCACCTCTGATACCAAATATAAAAAATAAAAAAAATCCCCAAGCATTTTTACTTTACAACTGTCATAAACAAAATAAAAATTCACCTCTAATTGAAGATGTTTCTGGATTTGGGTTTCTCTTTGACTAAATTGATTTATGTTTCTATTTTAGACTACCTGAAGGAGCAGTTGGATGTTTATATGTCTCAGTTCCCTAAAGTACAAATCATCCGTCTGAAAGAAAGACAAGGCCTAATCAGAGCCAGAATCACAGGGGCCGCCTCTGCTACAGGTACTGTACACTCGCATTCGATTCAGTTCAGTGTAGTGGCAACGATTCAATCCATGGATTTGTGATTAATTTAATCTGTTTGGAAGACATAGAATAGAATATCTCCCATCTATGTTGTATAATATGCATATTGTTTTAGTGTATGGCCTTATCGGTTGTTTCAGCAGATGATGTTTCATCTTCAGGTGAAGTGTTGACATTCCTGGACTCTCACGTTGAGTGTAACGTGGGGTGGCTGGAGCCACTGTTAGAAAGAGTTTACCTGGACCGCAAAAAAGTGGTCTGTCCTGTTATTGAGGTCATCAGTGATAAGGACATGAGGTAATGAAGTATATTCTGTCATGCAATTAAATAAATGCTGTGCTCCACATTTTGTACATGGCACATTACCGTTGCACAAATCCATGTCCCTATGAGACTCAATAGCCCTTTCCAATGTATCAATCCTCCACTGCTGCACTGAACTGTTAAAATGCATGCCCTAAAATGTGTTCGTTTATTTTTTGTGTATGCAGTTACATGCTTGTTGATAACTTCCAAAGAGGCATTTTTAAATGGCCATTGGTGTTTGGCTGGAGTGCGCTACCAGAGGAATTTATTAGAAAGAACCAGATCAAGGATTCAGACCCCATCAGGTAACCTCAACGAAATGGCTTACACTATATATATATATATATATATATATATATAATATTCAGAACAAAGTTGGCTGATCAGATTTGTTAAATGATTTGTTTATTGATTTGTTAAGATTTATTGGTTTAGTTGTACTTTTTGCAGGTTACAAAATTGACAAGTGTTTTATTTTGTATTTTAGAGGGTGTTACTGAATCAAATGATTTACTTTAACACAGTCATTCACAAGTCCTATTATGTTCCATTAAAATCTGTAAGTCTGCAGAAAAAATATATTCATAAGGTTTCCCCAGAAAGGACAGCAAATTAGATTATTCTTTCTCTGCATGGCTTGAATTTTTAATAAGCTAAAAGAAAAAAACATCTTTAGGGGTCCAAGCACCAATCTTCACAAAATGTTGCACACAGAGGCTAGGGATTGCACTGGTAAGAAGTTTTGGTTTCACTTTATTTTGATGGGCCCCTTAACACATTCTGTTGACTAGAAGTAATGTTGTACCTACATATCCACTAACTCTCAACAGATTGTTAGTAGAGTATTAGACTGGTAGGGTTAGAGTTAGAATAAGTTGACATGTACTTGCAAAATTACTTAGAGTCAGTAGCATGTTTATTGGGCAACCATCAAAATAAAAAGTTAGCAGATATTAAGCCTACTAATCCTGAGTAGTAAGCCTACTAAGCCTATTATATTAGTCTACTAATACTCTAATGATATAGGTGCAACGTTACTTATTGTCAACAGGTTGTTCAAAAGGGACCATTAACGATACGTGTTACCAAAGTTTCTCCAATTTTATTTGAATAAACAAACATAGGCGTCAACAGACAATCAAAATGAATCGCCTTATAACATAAAATCTGGATGGCAGACTATCACAAAATGTGGCAGGTTAAAGAAAAATTGCTGAACATTTACAGGCAATGTAAGATGTACAGTAGATGATTTTCTTGTTCTTCATCACAAAACAATTTAGAAATTTAGCATTACATCACTTCTTCACCAATGTATCCTCTTCAATGAATGGGTGCCGTCAGTCCAAACAGCTGATAAAAGCATCATAATAATTGACATGACTCCAGTTCAGCTGTTAACATCTAGTGAAAAGTGGGTTTGTGATAAATTAATGCATTAATTTGTCTTAATATCATTGCATAGCTAAAATACATGTCTTAGTAATATTGCTTTCTCCGGTGAAAAAAGTCAGCTGGTCTAAATTGGGACAGAAATATGCACAGATCAAGTACCGTTTACAGACAAAAACAGGAAAAACAGCCCAAACAAATACATTGGTGGATTTTAATGAGAGGACAACAGAGGAAGACTTTTTCACTAAAGAAGCTTTATTATTGATGATTGACTTGATTATTAAAGTTAAAATAGATTTGTAAAATAATGATGTTTTTTACAAACACACAGCTTTTCACTTCACAAAAAATTAATTGATGGACTGGAGTTGTGTGGATTATTGTGATGTTTTTCTTTATCAGCTGTTTGGATTCTCATTCTGATAGTGAGCAAGTAATGTAATGCAAAATGTCTCTAAATCTGTTCTGATGAAGAAATAAACTCGTCTACATCTAGGAAGGCTTGAGGGTAAGTCCATTTTCAGCAAATTTACATTTTTGGGTGAATTTGTTGCTTTACGGTGTTTATTGAATTTGGTAAGAATTAACCACAAGGTCATTCTTTACGTATGTTTTTGCTAATAACTATGGATTTGTAATTTGCAACTGTACACTGTTAGTTCATGTTAGCTCAGGTCCAATAATTTATATAGATATATAATCTAAAACTTTGGATTTTAATAATGTTGCAATTAATATGAACTGAGATTAATATGCTTTACAAGTATTTGTCATTTGTTAGTTTGTTAACTAATGTATGTAATTATTGTTAACAAATAGAACCGTATTATAAAATGTTAGCGATATTTCAACTATATAGGCCAATATATTTGTGGGTATTGCCACACATCTTTTGAATCTTATGTTGTGAATGCAATGTCCAAACTTCACAAATCATATTACACATCAGGACATTCTAAGTACATGTTAAATTTAGTGAATTTACTCAGATGGTAACAACAGTTTCTAAAATATCAGTCATTTTTGTATCAATAGTAGTGACCGTAATGAAGTCTTGTAATGTAATACTAAAGTTGTCCACCAGAGAGAGCCACAGGATAATAATTATTTTATTATTATTATAGGTCTTTCAAATGTTCAATTATTTATATATATATATATATATATATATATTTCATGTAATGTTAATATATTTTGATAAGTTAAATATAGTAAGTTTACAAAAAAGCAATCTTCAGAAAGCTTACAGATAATTACATTACCATTATATATTCTAATTAAATTGTTTAAAATATATGAACATAATTTTCCAGTGACTTGGCTGGATGTGTTGCTGTCCAATTACATGAAAAGGAAAAATAATTTGTCTGTTTTAATTTAATACATAATTGAATACAATAAAAGTTCTGTAAAGAGACACGCTAAAAATCACTTTAAGAAAAGAGACCGGTTTACTGCACCATTGTTGTATGAGCCATTGGTGCTTGGGCCATGATAATGCACCAATAAAGTTCTGCATAGAATTTTCGGTTACATTTTATAGTAGGTGACCTTAACTACTATGTACTTACATTAAAAATAAGTACGATGTACTTATTGTGTTCATATTGTATTGCAAAACACTTTTGCTGCTATTGAGGTGGGATATGGGATAGGCTTGCCGCGATAGATGGTGTTGGTGTTGATACCGGTGTTAATCCGCAACACCGCTATGTCATTTACCCACCGTCCCCCACCGTAATTTTTTGTTAATTTTATTTTTTTATAGTAATACAAATCATTATGTTCAGTTAGAGGACACTACAATTAAAACTAAACGTGGCTGCTCAATGCAGCGCACCGAACGAACGAGAGCCGTGCATCACAGCAGTCTAAGTCTGCATTGCCGACTAGATTTCTTGCGCCGCGGAATTAAATTCCCAAATACAACACGGTAGCGATCGGTAACTCTGGTGCAATTTGAATGGGAGCGGGCGGTCTAACAATATCCCGTTCCCTACGTCCTTTCAGAACAGCATATATGTGCTTTATTCTTATCGAGCTCCGGTACAGCCTGCACTCAAGACTGTTATGCACGCATGAACCAGTGCTTCGTTTTATTTGCGGGGTCTGTGCACAGCATGTGCAATGGCGGCTAGCTAGCCGCTAGCTTACCAGAGGTCAATATACGGCTCTCAGGCAGAACAGGCAGGTTGTGATGAGTGTGGGTGCGCTGTCCTTGAAGGATGTTCAACTCATTTTAATTTTTTTGTATTATGCTTGGCCTATCATTTTAATTGACAGACTGTCAAATTTATTTATTTTTCTCTGTGACACTTTTCCTACTGTGTTAACAGCAAGATGTTATTAAATTAATTGAGTATTTTGACAAGGCTAATAACATTTTCCCTCTGCAACATTTTTTTTCCTATTGAGTTGTAGGCTGAATGTTAGCCTAAACAAATTGTGTTCTGACAAGATTAATAAAATAACAAATACAATTTTGTACAGACTCTTTCTTACAGAAGAAATTTAAGAATTTTCAGATTTAATTTATCAAATGAAGAGAGCTGACTGAGAAGAAAAGTGAGGTGAGACAGACAAGACTATAGCGGGAGAGTTTCAAAACGAAATATAAAAGGGCCTGTTTTATAAATATTTTGGATTTTGAAAAGCCTGTTGACTTTTCCCATTAATCTTAGTTAAGGGTGCCCACACTTTTTTGTGTGCGGATCTACTTTTCAAATGATAAACTCACCGAGATCTACCAAGTGAAAAGTAAATAAATTATAAAATACATATTAAATAAATAATTAAAAAGACTTATCTTTATATTGCATTAATTTAATAATATAAAAATAAAATGTTTTATTATTATTATTTACAATGCCATCAGTAAATAGTTCCTATAAGAACAAGCCGTTTGGAGCATCTGATGCCTGTATGCACAGAAACACCACTGATCCTCACAAACTTCAACATATGCGAGCATCCATTAAAAAACACTTGCTGTATTCATCTACGTGAATATACTGAGCTGTATTCAAGCAGAAATATAATGTTAGAGTGATCAGTGCGCTGAGAGCGCATACACTGTTCGTTTGCGCATCAATTATATTGGACACAATGCGCTTAATGCACAATCCTGTATGTTGCTGTAATCATCTTTACCTTGATTACAATAGTCGTCCATTAAAACTTTAGGCTCCTAGTGTGACACTGGCTTCTTTTATCCAGCCGAGAGCTGTAGTTTGCGTATCATATGATCATACAGCGGTTTTGAGCCTCTATTCAGTCTGTATTTCACACAGCGCGATGAGAAATGTTTTGCTGCTCCGAAACTCAATATGTAGAGAGGTGGTGCTGTTATTTATTTATAGGCTATGTATTTTTATATTACTTAACATGCGAGTCATACTATTAGTGAATATATTATATTGTAGTTTTATCTCTCGCCCCCCTGGTTGAGAACCACTGACCTAAAGTGCAATCTACCAGCATTGCCTTCACGATCGACCGTTTGGGCATCCCTGATCTAAGTGATATTTGTTTTTTGTTTTTAAACATTTGTTTCTCACTTATTCCTCACTTATTTGTTTCTCACTTATCCTCACTTATATTTGGTTCCACGGTATTTGCTGATATTAATTTTATTTAAACATTTTCATTATTTTACATCAAGGTCCGTGCCTTCAAACTTGCTTATTCGTTTTTGCTAATAAACGTTCTTCATTTCATAACGATTTGTTCCTCATTTACTGATTTTTAGGTTTGTATGCCTATATTTAAACATTAACTTATTTGTAATTTTATATTAGGCATAGGCTTATAGCATGGTGTATTTTTATTCGTTTAGTTAATAAAAGTTCTATGTTCTACACTGTAAACCCAGATTTTGATTCAACTCAAAGAGATTGAGTACATATTACTTAAATGTGTCTAATTTATTGACATTACTTGTTAATTCTGATTAAGCTGAACTTTTTCTTGTCCTTTCTTATTGTAATTGAGTTTTTAAGTCCAATCAGTAGTGTCTACTCAAACAAACTGAGTTTGTATTACTTAAACATGTGTCTTTCTTTACATTAATTATGAATTCTGAGTAAACTGTACTTTTTAATGGCCTATCTTATTGTAATTATGTGTTTGAGCTAAAACAACTTAATATCATCAAGTTTTGCCTGTCCAACGGTAAGTTCAGAGGGTCAAAAACATAATACGATATCGCAAATTATTTTCCATATGGAGTCACTGGTAAGTTCGTGATTTCTGGACGTTATTGTTGTGTCCCTGATGTTAACATACATTTGATCAAACCTCATTTAAAATTTAGTCTGCATTTATTTTATAGACGGACATATATTTTTTAAGTATTTTATTCATCAGCATGATAATCTGCATTTATATTATAGAGAGATTTTTTTAACAAAAAGTATTTTATTCCAGACCTGAGCTTTTACTTTGAAAAGTAGAAGCTCTGTGAAGCTTTTATTTTGAAATGTAGAAGCTCGTGGACGGCACAAGGCGGGATGGCATGACACAGCATTTACGTCACCCATGCAACCGGGCTGAGTTTTGCAGTTTGTCTGAGCAACCGGGCTGAGTTTTGCAGTTTGTCTGAGCAACCGGGCTGAGTTTTGCAGTTTGTCAACCAAATTTGAAGAGGTGCAGTACAATATTGTAATGATTGGCAGTAAAGATGAAGAGATTTTTTTTTCTTTTCTTACCATCACTGAGGAAACTACACACTAGAACCCTATTAGGCCATGGCTTTGTTTCTTTTGTTGCTAAAAAAAAGGACATGTTCAATAAAAATACAATTGGATCAGTGTAATGTTGCAGTTGTATGTATGTATTTTACATAGGTGTATTAATTGAAAGATATTTTGAGTTTCAGGAACAAGAAGTTAAGTTGGGTCAGTTAGAATACAATTTAGTTAAATTGGTTATAGAGTAATGCTTACTTAACAAGCTGAGTTAAATAAATGGGTGGGGAATGATTGTTTAAACTAAGTATCTTCAGTTACTGTAACTCGGTTATAAGTACATTCAACTTAAATGTTCTATTCCATTCCATTATGGGCTTAAGTACATTGAACGTAGTTCACCTCACTTATTCAACTAATGCTTCATTACTTAAAAATTTTAAGGCAACGGGTTACCTGGGTTTTTTTAAGTAAATTCTACTTATCCGGGTTTACAGTGTACGTTGTATTTTGTTGTTGCTTGAATTGAATTTCTTCAAAGTGAAAATAAAATGTGCACGGTGCTTTTATAAGCTGTTTAACAAAAAGAATGTTGGGGAAAGAGGGAAAACAAAACTAAAAACAAACAACTGCTTGACACCGAATTGCCGCTGATATGAAAGTAAAACGCGCACGGTGCTTACAGGGTATTTAAAACCAAAGGAAAGCGAGGAAAAGAGGGAAAACTCAAATGACACCCCCCACCATGGTGATAACTGGTGTTGTTACGCGTCGATTAACCGGTGGGAAAATGTCCTCACCATCACAACCGTAATATGGGAAAGGTTAGGGACAGGTTTGGTGGTATGGGTAGGTTTAAGGGTGGGTTAAGATGCAAGGGATGGGTCGACAGTGTAATTATAAATGTAATTACAGAAATTTATTACAGATGTAAGAACATATAGGTATTTTTAAAATATAAGTACAAAGTAAAAACATGTATGTACACAATACTTGCATTGTATCAAATTATTAATTTAAAAGCAAGGACATCTTAGTTAAGGCCACTTACTATAAAGTGGGACCGAATTTTCTATATTTCTGCATAAATAGGACCCAAAACATCATCAGATTTCCATATAAGTCCTGAAAGTAGACAGATAACCGAATCAAACAAGTGAGAGAAAAATATTTTCTTTGTCATTTTATTTATTGATAATAAACCTATCCAGTTACATTTCTCTGCGTTGCAAAAGTATGTGAATCTTTGCTTTCAGTATCTGGTGTGACCCCTATTTGCTGCAGTAACTGAAGGTAAAATGTATTGTAAATGCTGATCAGTCCTGCACAATAACATGTAGGAGTTTTAGCCCATTCCTCAGAACCACTTAAACTCTGTGATGTTGGTGGGTTTCCCCGTATGAACTGTTTGCTTGGGTTCTTCCACAACATTTTAATTGGATTAAGGTCTGGACTTTGACTCAGCCATTCCTAAACATTAACTTTGTTCTTCTTTAAACATTTTTTGGTAGAATGACTTGTTTGCTTGGGGTTGTTGTCTTGCTGCATGACCACGTTCTCTTGAGACTCTGTTCTTAAATGGTTCTCCTGACGTTTTCCTTTAGAATTTGCTGGTGTAATTCAGAATGCATTGTTCCATCGATGATGGCAGGCTTTCCTGGCCAAGATGCAGCAAAACCGGCCCAAACAATGATACTACCACCAGCATGTTTTATAGATGCGATAAGATTCTTAAGTTGGAATGCAGTGTTCTTTTCTCCGAACAAACTAGCTTCTCATTTAAACCAATAAGTTATTTTTGGTTTCATCCATCCATTAAACCTTTCTCCAATAGTCCTCTGGCTTGTCCACATGATCTTTAGCAAGCAATTTTCTTTTTGGAGAACAGTGGCTTTCTTCTTGCAACTCTACCATTCACACCATGGTTGCTCAGTGTTCTCCTGATGGTGGGCTCATGAACATTAACAATAGCCAATATGAAAAAAGCCTTTAGTTCACAAAATTTCAAGCAGCACAGTATTTTTAATTGTGTGATCATCAGTCATTTTTTAAATGTATATAATATGTTGCACTTTTTCTCTTTGCTGTGAACAACTGATTTAAATGAAAAGCTGAACAAACCAGGGCTGTAACCACCATAGACATTGATATTGATAACACTAAAGTCTGAGGTTACTAAGGTAATAAACAGTGCTCTGTTTGTTTTTAGGATGTCAAGAGGTTTAAAAGTAAAATGTTTAGCCTGGTCTGCTCAGTGCCCCCCCCCCCCCCCCCCCCCCCCAGTGTTCAAGACACTGTTACGGCCCTTGAACAAACATGAATGGAACATCAGTATTGTATAATTTGTATTGGTTTTCATGTTTAAGTAGATACACACGATTCAACTATCAAGAAATGATATATACACTGACCAAAATTATAAACGCAACACTTTTGTTTTTGTCCCCATTTTTCATGAGCTGAACTCAAAGATCTAAATTTTTCTTTGTAAACTAAAGGCCTATTTCTCTCAAATATTGATCACATCTGTCTAAATCTGTGTTAGTGAGCACTTCTCCTTTGCCAAGATAATCCATCCACCTCACAGGTGTGGCATATCAAGATGCTGATTAGACAACATGTTTATTGCACAGGTGTGCCTTAGGCTGGCCACAATAAAAGGCCACTCTACAATTTGCAGTTTTACTGTATTGGGGGGTCCGGGGGGATCCGAAAACCAGTCAGTATCTGGTGTGACCACCATTTGCCTCACGCAGTGCAACACATCATCTTCGCATAGAGTTGATCAGGTTGTTGATTGTGGCCTGTGGAATGTTGGTCCACTCCTCTTCAATGGCTGTGCGAAGTTGCTGGATATTGGCAGGAACTGGAACACGCTGTCGTATACACCGATCCAGAGTATCTCAAACATTCTCAATGGGTGACATGTCCGATGAGTATGCTGGCCATGCAAGAACTGGGATGTTTTAAGCTACCAGGAATTGTGTACTGATCCTTGCAACATGGGGCCGTGCATTATCATGCTGTAACATGAGGTGATGGTTGTGGATGAATGGCACAACAATAGGCCTCAGGATCTCGTCACTGTATCTCTGTGCATTCAAAATGCCATCAATAAAATGCACCGGTGTTCGTTGTCCATAACATATACGCCTGCCCATACCATAACCCCACCGCCACCATGGGCCACTCAATCCACAAGATTGACATCAGCAAACTGCTTACCCACACAACGACATACACGCTGTCTGCCATCTGCCCTGTACAGTGAAATCCGTGATTCATCCGTGAAAGGAACACGTTGAGTGTGAGCATTTGCCCACTAAATTTGGTTACGACGACGAACTGCAGTCAGGTCGAGACCCCGATGAGGACGACGAGCATGCAGATGAGCTTACCTAAGACGGTTTCTGAAACTTTGTGCAGAAATTATTTGGTTATGCAAACCGATTGTTGCAGTAACTGTCTGGGTGGATGGTCTCAGACGATGTTGGATGTACTGCCAAATTCTCTGAAATGCCTTTGGAGATGGCTTATGGCATTCGATTTACGGGCAACAGCTCTGGTGGACATTCCTGCAGTCAGCATGCCAAATGCATGCTCCCTCAAAACTTGCGACATCTGTGGCATTGTGCTGTGTGATAAAACTAGATAGAGTGGCCTTTTTATTGTGGCCAGCCTAAGACACACCTGTGAAATAACCATGTGGTCTAATCAGCATGCATATGCCACACCTTGATATGCCACCTGTGAGGTGGATGGATTATCTCGGCAAAGGAAATTTATACAGATTTTTGAACAATATTTGAGAGAAATAGGCCTTTTGTGTACATAGAAAAAAGTCTTAGATTTTTGAGTTCAGCTCATGAAAACTGGGGCAAAAACAAAAGTTGTTTATAATTTTGGTCAGTGTAATAGTTTGTGTACTTTTAGTTCTAATTATACAGGTTATACTATATTTGTTATCTAAATCTAAATGGCAGTTAAAGGTGAATTTTGTTTTTGTTTTTTTCACAGGTGTCCTGTGATGGCAGGGGGACTTTTCTCTATAGACAAGAGCTATTTCTATGAACTAGGGGCATATGATCCAGGCCTGAATGTCTGGGGTGGGGAAAATATGGAAATCTCTTTCAAGGTAAATAAGCCAAATGTTTATTTGCAGGGTCAAATCTTTTTTTAACCCGATATTGAAAGGGATCATCTCATGGGGAATGACAATAATTTTTTTATAAAACCATTTGTACATTGTACTGTGAATAAATAGTTTAGCTTTTCAAGCACTCACTGTGTTAGTATAATGTGTGAAAGTAAATGAAATTCAAAAGCAGACCACTTTTAAGCTTTTATTCAGAATGGCAGCCATATCACCCTGCAGCCCAAGACTGGTTGCCCACTGCAGCTAAACAGGGCTGAGCCTGGTCAGTACCTGGATGGGAGACCTCCTGGGAAAACTAGGTTGCTGCTGGAAGAGGTGTTAGTGAGGCCAGCAGGGGGTGCTCACCCTGTGGTCTGTGTGGGTCCTAACGCCCCAGTGTAGTGACGGGGATACTATACTATCAAAAAGCACAGTCTTTCTGATGAGACATTAAACCGAGGTCCTGACTCTCTGTGGTCATTAAAAAATCCCATGGAACTTCTCGTAAAGAGTAGGGGTGTAACCCTGGTGTCCTGGCCAAATTTCCACCACTGGCCCTTGTCAAAAATGGCCTCCTAATAATCCCCATCCACTTGTTTGGCTCTATGACTCTCTATCCTCTCCACCTGTGGCAAGTGTGTGGTGAGTGCACTAGCGCCATTGTCCTGTGGCAGCCGTCGCATCATCCAAGTGGATGCTGCACACTGGTGGTGGTTGAGGAGAGACCCTCCCCCCCACATGATTGTAAAGCGCTTTGGGTGTACAACAATACACAATAAAGCGCTATATTTAAAAATGTATCATTCAAAATTGCATCATAAATCAAGCTCACATGCATCTAGGGCAAACAGCATAACACTCCACCTTTTTGTTAATAGTTTATGGACCTTAAATAAAAATTACATTTGATATTAGCCCTTCTAAAAGTTTGAGCCACTCTGAAATAATTGTGTTCATTCCCCAGTGGCAGCAGGTAATGTGTTATTTGTGCTGTAGATCTGGATGTGTGGAGGCGAGATTGAAATCATCCCCTGCTCACGTGTTGGCCACATCTTCCGTGGTGATAACCCTTACAAGTTTCCTAAAGATCGTGTCAAGACAGTTGAGAGAAACTTGGCCAGGGTTGCAGAGGTCTGGCTGGATGACTATAAAGAGCTGTTTTATGGCCACGGCTACCACCATCTGCTGGACAAAACTGTGACTGATATAGGGAATCTGACAGAACAGATTGAACTGAGAAAAAAACTCAAGTGTAAAAGCTTTAAATGGTACTTGGAGAATGTCTACCCAGACCTGGACACGCCTCTAGTCAAAGCAGAAGGACTGGTAGGTAGAAAATAAATCAACTTTAAACCACTATCACTTACACAACAAATTATCCCATGTTACTAATCTGACAAACATTTTTGTTTTTTTCAGATTTTCAATGTTGGCACCATAAAATGTTTGGTATTTCAAAATGGCATTTTATTTTTTGATGAATGTGATCTAACAAATAAGGTAAATCCAAATCAGTCATATTATTTATGTGGATATTCCTTTCTGCTGTATAATATTTCATAAAAAAACACTGCATTCTAAAAACTGTTTCTGTTTTCTCATGCCTCACAGAGTCAACACTTCAGCTACACCTGGTTAAGGATGCTTCAACAGAACACTTCCTGTTTGGCTCCTCTGGAAAAACAGATTATCATGGAACCATGTGACAACACAAAGCCACATCTCCGCTGGATGCACAAGTCTGGTAAAGTTTTGGTAAGTACAGCACAAAATATAATCTCTGGGGATAGTAGTAACACTGATAAATTAATCAATGAATGGTGTGAAATATTAAATAATATCCCAATATGATTGTTCCAAATGTTTTAACAGAAATTGTATCACTTGCTTCTCCCATGGTTAATGTTAATCTGAATTTAAATAAAGGACACTGAACAACACTGTCAGCCCTATAAACTGTTATTTGCTTTTAGACATTATTTGTGGATTCAATATTGTTGAATAATTGTTTTTCTTAAAAGTTGTTTTGATTTAACAATATATGTAAGCAATAAGGCATACGGTGGCAAGAATAAGTTAAACATATATTGATTTCTGCATTGATTATTTATAAAATGTAGTCTGATCTTTATTTAACTCACAATTATAGATAAACAATCAGACTAAATTAATAACACACAAATAATTGTATTTGCATTGAATATACTGAGTAAGGGTAGAAAAAGTAAGTGAAACCTTGAATTTAGTAACTTGTTGGACCAACTTTAGCAGCAAAACCTCTACATCTACCTTTTGTATACTTTTGACAAATTGTGGACCATTTCTCCCCACATATCTGTTTTAGTTTATCAATATTGTCTTGATAGCACAGCCCTCTTATGCCACAGTATCTGAATAGGCTTAAGACCAAGGCTCAGGAAAATGCACATTCAGCCACTCTTTATTTGACATTTCTTGTGTTTTGGGTCCTTTTCATGTTGCATCACAAAGCCTCTTATTAAGTCATGACATTCTCCTGTAGAAATGTCTTGATACACTTTATATGAGGGAGGTTCGAAGATGGTCAGATACTGCTGTAGTTCAGATCGTGAACGATGCTGAACCTACTTTCCGGCTGCATTATTCCAGTGACCCACTGGGCAGCATGTAGGAACCATATAGGAGTCTGGGTTCTGAAGGGAGTATGGTTGCAAAGATTACATTTACATAAATTGGTGGAAAGGACCCACCAGGAGTGGAGTGCGCATTTTAATTAGACTCCGCATGGGAAGCCTCACCCAGCCAGTACACAGAAAGGACTGACAGATTGATAGGTCTGTGTAAACCTTTGCCTCAACTACCCATGGGATATTTTCCCAGAAGTGTTGTGGAACATCCGTTCGGTCTTGGGCAAACATGAGACACTAAATAAGAAGACCAGATTTGTCAGTAGCCAGGCTTTGTGTTTCTTTATTTAAAGAGCAGTGCACCTGTGCAACTCATACTTCCAGGTTCATTAACTGACTAGCTTGACTTAGCTTTTGGAGAAGACATAACAGAAGAAGAGGAGAAGAAGAGTATTACTTACTTTTCCAGCCTGCTCCGTTATCGATCACTAAATGTCTTGAATTAATAATAATAATAATAAAGTGTGTTATTGGTTAATCAGATTGTTTGTCTTTAACTGTGACTTAGGTGAAGGTCAAACAAAAAATCAGTTCCATTATATATTAGATGACCTTAACTACTATGGACTTACTATACATAAAAAAATAAGATCAATGTAAAAAACTGACTGCATGTTCACAATAAATGCATTGTATCAAATGATTGATTTAGCCTAAATGCAAGTAGTAGTTAAGGCCACGTAATATAAAGTAAGACCAACAAAAGTTAAACTAACCATTATATATAATAATTAGCATGCCCTCAAATGCCTTTTTACCCTTTATGAAATCGTTACCACATAGAATATTAAGGGCAATCACTTTCCACTAAAACGTTTATTTCTTGACATATAATTTAGTGTTACTATTGTAATCTATTGGTACTGCAGTACCATTAGCTGTGGTGTTTTACATCCAGTTTGTAAGGTTTTATATGAAAAGTATGAGGTTATCTTATAAATCATCTTGTGTGCAGTTTCACTCTTGATTTCATATATCAAGATAGGAACTGTGCTCAGTTTAAATGTGTAAACATTGTTTGACCAAAATCTACCATCTATATCTATGTGTAGATGGAGCATGTAATGATGGAGGGTCATTCCCGATCCATTTGCCTGGAAGCTGGGGTTAAAGCTGAAGGCATCTTTCTTAAGGACTGTGATCCAATCAATACTTTTCAGAAATGGCAGTTTACACACTACCGCTCTGAGTGAGATGCTCCAGAATATCCCTCACATATTGTCCATATCAACCTTCACCTCTGTGCATGGATTTGTAATTTTTATTGTTTTTGTGTTTTTTATAGCCTATGTGTGGTTTGATGAGAGCCCACTTAATGCACTTTGTATAATACAGATGATTTTTGACATTCTGAATCATAAGGGTTTGAGGTTCACATCAGGGAATCGGGTCTTCTTTTTTGGTTACTCCAAGTTATTTGTATTTTATGGTTTGCTTGGGAAATACTGGTATGGATAGCAAATTATACACACGGGGTTTTCTACAACAAAAACCGTTCTGAAGTACCCTTATGATATTTTCACAATAAAGTTATTGTTGCTTGTAAACACAAGGATTTCATTTTTATATATTGTTCAAGTTGTTATGAAATGACCGACCTAACTATCATATCGTGACATATTTACAAGTTCAGAAAAACAATTATATTGGATTGTGGAAAATGAATGACGCATGCCTATGAGTGTCCCCTATTGGCCAGATGACCTTATCCAATGGCATGGCAGAAGGTTCCGTGCATGTTCTGTCCTTTATGTGCACTACTGTGAATAACACTTTAAATTATTGCTGTTTAAGGTATTTAATTGTAATTAATAAATTATTTGCTTACTCTATTTTATCATGACCTTGAATTTGGTTTGGAACTCCAATTAATTATTGGTCATATGATAATTTATCTTGACATTTTTGATTATGCAATTTAACCCTTCACTTTAGATTGTACTCATTCATTCAGCATCCAATAACCCTCATCTGTGTATGTGGTTCTCACAGTAAAAAAACTTACTAGTCTTGGTAATTAAAAACCACTTCAACTCTGCAGCATATGTTGAACATTTTACTGATTTTGGCATACCTGGATTTAAAATAGCACCCTTCTCACATACATTGGAGAAAATTGATAAATATGGTCTAATTTAATAGAAAACATCCTAAATGTTAGCACATTAGTGGAATAATTAATATTTTCATTGTATTTATTTAATAATTTTATGATAAGCACAAATAAAACACATTTTGCATTCGTTTTTATTTGAAAGTCTGTCATTTATTTTCAGTTTGGTCCATATCCCTGCAGAAAGTTAATTTTGATTCCACTAGGTGCCAGTAAACAGGCAAAACAATTGTTTTGTATCATTAAAAAAATAAAAACTATGGATATTCAATTGAAAAGAGGCAATATGTCTACCAAGGTCTTCATTCTGCCAGATCAGGCATTCCTGAACAGTCCCTTATCCGCATACATTGGGCTAATGGATGAAAATGGTCTCATTTTTCACAAAATACCTTACATTTTAGTACATGGGTGGAATAATTCATAATTATTGTTGAGTTATTGTATGTTCATCACATGACAGCCTCATAAGCTAAATCTATGTAGTCAGAGCCGGAAAGAGAATGTATTAGTTAATCTCCCAAGTCGTCGGGTTTGAGTCATTCGTTCATCACGTGACGGCCTCATAAGCTAAACCTATGCAGTCAGAGTTGGAAAGAGAATTGATTAGTTCATCTCTTGAGTCTTTGAGTGTTTACAGAAATACTTTTCATCATTGTGATTCTTTTGATAATTATTCTCTGTAATGTGTTAAAAAAAAAGAAATGTTGGTGAATGTGAGCTTTCATTGGATATATATGACTCATCAATTTTTGGTAAGTGTGAGCGATAGGAATATGAATATTATTAGGTAATTTTCACAAGGGTGGGGGGGAATTCAGACTTAATTATTTTTATTTTATGTAACATAAATGCAAAAGTGATGAGATGGACAAGAAAGCTGAGGTTATAAGTTTTCAAATGATACCATTTATGTGTAGGTCACTGTTCCGCAACATATTAATGTTTTACAATAACTTTGATGCCATTTTGGACCCACCGGTGGGTCTGCGAGCCAGAGCTGAAGTGTTTTTTTTTTTTTTTTTTTACATAGGTAATTGACTTATACTATTGTTTGCAATCACCACTACTGGTCACGACTACTACTGTTTGCAAAACTAGACCAATATAATGTTTTTTCTTTGCATAATCATGCCATTGATTCCCATATATACACTTATCTAGAAGAACATTACAATAATCAAAGTTAGACTATTTAGATTTGTCGATGTTATCCTAAATTGAAATTTCCTTAGAGCCTGGATATTCTGAGTTCACTTCAGCCAATTCACTAGCTAAAGCTGGCACTGAAAAGCCTGTATGTTCATTCATTGTGGGTGTACTGTATATCTCTTAAAGGATCAAATGTTACAACCTTACATAACAGAATGGAGGCAGATCTGAATGTACAGTGGGGCAAATAAGTGTTTGATACACTGCCGATTTTTCAAGGTTTCCCACTTACAAAGAATGGAGAGATCTGTAATTTTCATCGTAGGTACACCTCAACTGGGAGAGACAGAATCTAAAAAAGAAAATCCAGAAAATCACATTGTATGATTTTTAAATGATTAATTTCCATTTTATTGCATTAAATAAGTATTTGATCACCTTCCCAATGCCTCAAGTAAGTTATTGTAATTCACCAGATGAAACCAGCATGGCAGGAAGGACCAAACTTACAGTGCAAATAGGTTGCTTTAGCCATTTCTTCTGGGAAAAGTGCTCTCTTTCCTATGCAGAAAAAGGACACTGCAGAGACCAAATCCTGCTCTGAGGGAGGTTAACATGTGAAGAATATATCACATGGACTTACTTAGTGGGAAGTGCCACAAATGGAAATAAGTCTGTGGTGGTGTAACAAATCAGGCCTCTGCGGCTCCCTCCGATCACCACCAGAGGGCTCCTTCACCTGAGTATTAACCAGTTCATTCGGACTTCAATTCCCACAACCATGTGCCTGGGACTGATCACCTGTACAGGTGTAAGTCATTAGCTGGGCTACTTAAGTTGAGCTTTCTCACATCTCAGTGCGAAGTCTTGTTTTTGCTACTGCTGACATTTCTGAGCGTTTTCCCCGAGTGAGTTTTCCTGTTGACTACCTGGACTGTTTATTCTCATCTGACTGTTTGCTGCCTGCCTTTTTGACCCTGCCTGCCTTTTGGATATTATCTCTGTCTTGCCGCTTGCCCCGACCTTTGCATTGACCCTGTTTATGAATCTGCCTTGCCTACGTTACTCTTGTTACTGGTGATCGAACTTTACCTGTCTGACCTCCTCTTGTTGTTAATAAAGCTGCACTTGGATCTCAACGTCACTGTCCCAACATTACAGAAGACTTCGCCAGATGTCGATCCAGCAGTCTTCTACCATTTCACCACGGAGGTGTCTGCTCAAGCAACATTACTATCTTACCTCATTCACGGAGGAGCTGGTAAGGTCTATGCAGGCTCTTCGTCTCCCAGCGCCCGGGGTGAAAGTTCCCTCACACCATCCACCTCGGGACGCTTCTGCCACAGCATCCACCACCGCCAGTCCTCCCTCGTCTGGCATTCCTGGGAAAATTTGACGGATCACCTACGAGATGTAAGGGATTTCTGCTTCAATGCTCCATGTGTATCGGTCAGCAACCCACGTTATATCCCACGGACGATAGTTCTGTTCTCTATTAACCGGACGAGCGTTGGAATGGGCCACTGCTGTGTGGAATGATGATCACGCTGTATTCCCCTCTTTCAACAGCTTCATTCAGAGCTTCAAAGAAGTGTTCGAACATCCCGCCGGTGGCAAGGAGGTTGGTCAACAACTTTTATCTCTCCGTCAGGAGGGAGGCTCAGCCGCTGATTATGCACTATCATTCCGCACATTCGCCGCACGAATAGGATGGAGGGACGCAGAACCTCTCAAACTTCTCTTCCACAAGGGTCTCAACCCCGAACTGCAATCTGAACTAGCCTGCCGTGATGAGGGCAAAACCCTGGAACAATTCATTGACCTGGCAATCCACATCGATAATCTCCTCCGTTCTCGGCGACCACCTCGCCCCTCTCTGGCTCTCACCGTAACGGCTACAGCGCCACCTGGAACTGAACCCATGCAAATTGGCTTTACGTACCTCAGCGGGGAGGAGAGGGAGAGACACATTCGTCAGAATCTCTGTCTATACTGCGGACTTCCTGGACATATGAGAGCATCTTGTCCCTCTCGCCTGCCTCACAACACTTCTGCGGTGAGTCAAAATTCCAGTCAATCCACCATCTTAAAGATATCAGTACTGCTAAGGTTTAAAGGGACAGTCATTGAGACCACAGCTTTTATTGACTCAGGGGCTGCAGGAAATTTAATTGATGCTGAATTGACAAAAACGCACAATATTCCCCTTATTCCCTGTGAATCTCATCTGGCAGTGGCAGCGTTAGACGGAAGGCCTCTGGGCTCCGGCCGGATTCAGTTCACCACGGAGGATTTAACACTTTGCACCGGAGCCCTTCACACGGAGACCATTCGTCTATTCGTTTTTCCAATTTCCTCAAACCCCTCTCATCTTAGGCCTACCCTGGTTGGAGAAACATAACCCATGTATTTCCTGGCCCGAGAGACCGATAATTCAGTGGTCTGAATTCTGCCTGCAAAATTGTCTCAATCGCATCCTTCTAGGTAAACAACCGGAGGCCTGTAATGCATCCAAAATTCCCGGGGAGTACCATGACCTCATTGAAGCCTTTAGTAAGACCAAGGCTTCTTAGTTACCCCCTCATCGCTCAAGTGACTGTGCCATAGATCTTCTACCTGGTTCACAACCACCCAAAGGCTGAGTTTTTCCCCTGTCACAATCTAAGTCTGAAGCCATGAAATCTTACATCGACGAGGAGTTGGGCAAAGGCTTCATTCGTCCGTCAGTTTCACCTGCATCGGCCGGATTCTTCTTCGTGAAGAAAAAAGATGGAGGACTCCGTCCTTGCATCGACTACCGTGCACTCAATGACATCTCTGTCAAGTTTCGTTACCCTCTGCCTCTAGTACCTGCATCAACAGAACAGCTGCTTAAGGCCAATTATTTCACCAAGCTCGATCTTCGAAGTGCTTACAACCTCATTCGTATCCGTGAAGGAGACGAATGGAAGACGGCCTTCTCCACGACATCAGGACACTACGAATATCTTGTCATGCCTTTCGGTTTGTCCAATAGTCCGTCTGTGTTCCAGGCATTTATCAATGATGTGTTTCAAGACATGCTGAAACGCTGGGTCATCGTATATATTGATGATCTACCCTGACTTCTACCAGGACCATATCAAGCATGATCGTTCGGTTCTTCAACGTCTCATAGTCAATCAGCTATATGCCAAGACCGAGAGGTGAGTTTCACCAAGACACTAAATCCTTCCTCGTGTATGTGATCAGCTCGGGAGGGGTAGCCATGGACGAGAGGAAGGTGCAAGCCGTCATTAACTGGCCAAACCACTCACTATCAAGGAATTGCAACGCTTCCTTGGCTTTGCCAACTTCTATCGAAGGTTCATTCGTAATTTCAGCACAACTGCAGCACCGTTGACATCTATGTTCAAAAAGGGTCAACAGCGTCTTGTATGGACACCGACAGCCCTATCTGCCTTCCAAGAGCTGAAAGAGAGGTTTACCTCTGCTCCTATTCTACATCACCCTGATCCCGAACTGGAATTCATTGTGGAGGTGGATGCATCCAGCACGGGTATTGGTGCAGTCCTCTCTCAATGACAAGGTGACCCTCTCAAAGTATACCCCTGTGCATTCTACTCTTCTAAACTCAACCCTGCGGAACAGAATTATGATGTTGGCAATCAAGAAATTCTCACCATGAAAGCAGCTTTGGAGGAGTGGCGTCATTGCCTCGAAGGAGCCAAACACCCCTGCACAGTATTAACCGATCATCGCAACCTCAAATATCTGAAATCCGCCAAACTACTCAACCACAGGCAGGCAAGATGGTCTCTATTTTTCACTCGGTTCAATTTCACAGTGACATACCGCCCAGGTTCACTGAACACCAAAGCTGATACCCTATCTAGGCAATATAAATCATCCATTCTACCACCCACTAAGAAATCCTTCATCTCTCCAACCCTGATTCCCGCTCCCATCCAATGGGATATCATGACAGAAATTTCCGAAGCTCGGGCCACCTATGTGCCACACGCACTACGTCACAGGGTAATTCAATTGATTCGCTCTACTCCTAGCTCAGGCCATCCAGGCATCACGGCCACCATACAACAACTCACTAATCGCTTCTGGTGGTCCACACTGCAGGCAGACACTATCGCTCCCATTCGGAACTGTCTCACATGCAATATGTCAATCTTCTCACCAACTTCCTGCCGGCCTCTTACAACCTCTGCCCATTCCTCAACGCCCCTGGTCTCATATAGCCATAGATTTTATCACGGATCTGCCACTATCCAGAGCTTCCACCACCATCCTCACGGTTACTGAATAAAATTAAATTTAAAATCACATGAGCCAAGATTGTATTATTTTATGTGTGTGTGTGTATATATGTGTATGTTGTATGCAGGTGACAAGCAGCAACAGCAAGATCAATTTTATTTGTTTGTATGAGAATATTCCCCTCGATATGATCATTAAGATAAATAAATACAAAAGAAAGAAACATAAAGAAACATGTCAAACACTGGTTTTAACATGTATGTCTTGAATATAATAAATTAATATATTCTAATTTAGTTTAAATCTATTGATCATTTATTAATACATATTGATATTATTACATTTAGTATAAATACAACTTTCTGTTACAGGGATCACTAAATAAATAAAAAAAGTTGGTATGGTAGCACCTCCATCAGACCACATCCTGTTATGTATTTCTCTATACCTGCTGTGGTTTGGAGCTCTGTCTCTCATGTCATCACCGTCTTTTCAAGTCAGCACTTAATGTTACACACTCACTACAGAGCAGTTTTTCATGCAAGCAAAGATTTAAAGTTTTGATCTAAATTATTCTGAGATAGGATTAAATTCTGACAGAGTATAAATATACATATATATATATATATATATATATATATATATATATACACAGGTGCTGGTCATATAATTAGAATATCATCAAAAAGTTGATTTATTTCACTAATTCCATTCAAAAAGTGAAACTTGTATAATGTATACATTCATTCCACACAGACTGATATATTTCAAGTGTTTATTTTAATTTTGATGATTATAACTGACAACTAATGAAAACCCCAAATTCAGTATCTCAGAAAATTAGAATATTGTGAAAAGGTTCAATATTGAAGACACCTGGTGCCGCACTCTAATCAGCTAATTAACTCAAAACACCTGCAAAGGCCTTTAAATGGTCTCTCAGTCTAGTTCTGTAGGCTACACAATCATGGGGAAGACTGCTGACTTGACAGTTGTCCAAAAGACGTCCATTGACACCTTGCACAAGGAGGGCAAGACACAAGAGGTCATTGCAAAATAGGCTGTTTTAGAGCACTTCATCCTTCCTGCTTTATGGAGATGCAGATTTCATTTTCCAACAGGACTTGGCACCTGCACACAGTGCCAAAGCTACCAGTACCTGGTTTAAGGACCATGGTATCCCTGTTCTTAATTGGCCTGCAAACTCGCCTGACCTTAACCCCATAGAAAATCTATGGGGTATTGTGAAGAGGAAGATGCGATATGCCAAACCCAACAATGCATAAGAGCTGAAGGCCACTATCAGAGCAACCTGGGCTCTCATAACACCTGAGCAGTGCCACAGACTCATCGACTCCATGCCACGCCGCATTGCTGCAGTAATTCAGGCAAAAGGAGACCCAACTAAGTATTGAGTGCTGCACATGCTCATACTTTTCATGTTCATACTTTTCAGTTGGCCAAGATTTCTAAAAATCCTTTCTTTGTATTGGTCTTAAGTAATATTCTAATTTTCTGATATACTGAATTTGGGGTTTTCATTAGAATCATCAACATTAAATCATATATCAGTCTGTGTGGAATGAATGTATACATTATACAAGTTTCACTTTTTGAATGGAATTAGTTAAATAAATCAACTTTTTGATGATATTCTAATTATATGACCAGCACCTGTATATGTATGTATGTATGATTCAAGATGGCGCTGAGTATGGCCGCCGTGTTGCGAGCTCCGGGAATACTTTTCAGTTTTTCGTATGTTTTATTTGTTTTTTTTGTTGTTTTACGTGTTAGATGTTGTTAGTATAACTGTCTACGATAAAGACACGCTTTTAAACATTGGTTCCTCCATCGCGCAACGCAAACCGGACTTTGAGTTCTTGAATGCCGGTGGATTGTTCACAGACATGGCATCTGAGCCCTTTGTCTGGGTCGCGCAATCGAGGAAACGCCGCCGATGCCAAAAAAGAGGAAAGAGAGCTGGCGTTCTCGTCAGACTGAGACGCCGGGCTTTCCGACCTCCTCTCCCAACAATTTTGCTGGCTAACGTTCAGTCACTGGACAACAAACTCTGTGAACTGCGGGCGCGCATCTCATACCAACGAGAAACAAGGGACTGCTGTGTTATTTGCCTCACAGAAACCTGGATGTCTGCTATGGTTCCAGACTCAGCCATCGAGCTCACGGGCTTCTCCGTGCACCGCTCGGATAGAGCAGAGGAGCTCACAGGGAAAAGCAGAGGCGGAGGTGTTTGTTTCTATATCGACAACTCGTGGTGTAATGAAAGGAACATACACTCTATTAAATCCTTCTGCTCCCCTGATCTGGAATTTCATATGCTTCTGTGCCGACCATTCTGGCTACCGAGGGAATTTACAGCAATCATAATCACGGCTGTTTACATTCCTCCTCAAGCCAATACAGACCAGGCACTCAGGGAACTGTACGGGAATATAAGTGAGCAGGAAACCACGCACCCAGATGCAGCTTTTATTATCACGGGGGACTTTAATAAAGCCAACTTCAGAACAATAGCTCCAAAATACTTTCAACACGTCACCATCAACACGCGTGGAGATCGTATACTCGACCATTGTTACACTTCTTTCCGGGACGCATTCAAGTCCCTCCCCCGCCCACCTTTCGGCAAATCGTATCACTCTTCCGTTCTGCTTCTGCCTGCTTATAGGCAGAAACTGAAACGTGAAGCACCCGCCCTCAGGACAATACAATACTGGTCGGACCAATCGGATGCTATACTACAGGACTGTTTTGATCACGTGGACTGGGACATGTTCCGGGCAGCATCTGATGACGACATAGAGGCGTATTCAGATTCTGTAACGTGTTTTATCAGGAAGTGTATAGAAGATGTAGTACCGACCAAAACAATCCGCATCTACCCCAACCAAAAACTGTGGATTAATAGCGATGTTCGATCAGCCTTGTCAGCGCGGACATCTGCCTTTAAATCCGGAAACACTGACAATTGGAAACAAGCCAGTTACGATCTCAGGAGATCCATCAAAGCAGTCAAACGACAATACAAAAACAAAGTTGAAGAACATTTCAACAACAACAACCCAAGAAGCATGTGGCAGGGCATTAACAACATCACAGGCTTTAAAGGGAATAAACCAGCTACTGTGAACATTGCCGCCTCTCTACCGGACGAGCTCAACAATTTTTATGCTCGTTTCGAGGCTGATAACACCGTCCACACAGAGAGCGCTCACACGGCTCCTGTAGAAGAGGTCAGTCCACTCTCCCTTTCTGTCGCGGATGTAACCCGATCCTTCAAACGGGTGAACATCCGTAAAGCCATGGGCCCGGTTGGCATACCAGGCCGTGTGCTCAAAGCATGCGCTTTCCAGCTAGCCAGGGTTTTTACAGACATTTTCAATCTGTCCCTCTCTCTGTCTGTGGTCCCCTCATGCTTCAAAAAATCAACCATTGTGCCCATACCAAAGAAAAATAAAATCACATGCTTGAACGACTGGAAGCCCATTGCTCTGACCCCCATCTTCAGCAAGTGTTTTGAGAAGCTTGTCAGAGACTACATCTGCTCTGTGCTGCCTGCTTCACTGGACCCACTACAATTTGCATACCGCAGTAACCGTTCCACAGACAATGCTATTGCCTTCACACTGCACACTGCTCTCTCCCACCTGGAAAATAAGAACACCTATGTGAGGATGCTGTTCGTGGATTATAGTTCGGCATTTAACACCATAGTGCCTGCCACACTGGTTGCGAAGCTCCAGACTCTGGGACTGAACAGATCTCTGTGCAGCTGGATCCTGGACTTCCTGACAGGCAGAAGTCAGGTGGTCAGAATGGGCAACAACACCTCATCTCCCCTGATCATCAACACTGGTGCACCGCAGGGCTGCGTCCTCAGCCCACTCCTGTACTCCCTGTACACACATGACTGTACAGCTACACACAGCTCCAATGTCATCGTCATATTTGCCGATGACACAACGGTGATAGGCCTGATCACCAACAACGATGAGACAGCCTACAGAGAGGAGGTGTGTACCCTGACTAAATGGTGTCAGGAGAACCACCTCTTACTCAACATCGACAAGACCGAGGAGCTGGTGGTGGATTACAGAAGACAGAGCAGAGAACACACACCCATCACCATTGACAAGACACCTGTGGAGTGGGTAAACAGCTTTAGGTTCCTCGGCGTTCACATCACCGAGGATCTCACATGGTCTGCTCACACAGATGCAGTGCTGAAGAAGGCACATCAGCGCCTCTTCTTCCTGAGACGGCTGAGGAAGTTTGGAACGAGCTCCAGAATCCTCAGATCCTTCTACACCTGCACTGTGGAGAGCATCCTGACCGGCTGCATCACCGCCTGGTTTGGAAACAGCACCGCTGGCAACCGCAGGGCTCTGCAAAGGGTCGTGCGAACTGCCCGCCACATTGTTGGAGGTGAGCTTCCCTCCCTCCAGGACATCTACACCAGGCGGTGTACAAGGAAAGCCCGTAGGATTATCAAAGACTCCAGCCACCCGTCCCACAGACTGCTCTCTCTGCTGCCCTCAGGGAGACGTCTCCGCAGCATCCGATCCCGCACTAGCCGACTGAGGGACAGCTTTTTCCCTCAGGCTATCAGGCTAATGAACAGTCAGAAATAACTCACCCTACATCAAACTCCCACTCACACAACATGCCATGCACTGCACTTTAACACAGTTCTACCGGACTACACGCACACACTGCACTAACACATCTGCTATCACTGGACACCATACAATGCACATCCACGACATTGCATATGCATAATCTGTTGCACCTTTGCACAACTATCTGTTGCACAACCATCTGCTGTAATTTATAATCTGTTGCACCCTCACATAATACTATGTATAGATGTGTACATAATGTAGATGTGTACATACAGTGTATAATGTGGATCGATAACTAAGTATGTCTTTATAGTACACTGTGTGTACTGAGTATATGTATGTGTATTTTGCACATTGTCTTCTGTAAATACGTACTGTCCATATGTAAATTGTTGTTGTTTTTTTGCACTGTCTGGAGCAAGCTCGTAAGAATTTTCACTCACCAATTTCACTCATCATATCTATATATAATACTCTATAAGAGTATTGGCTATAAATTGTCTTAAATATTATATACAATGAATTGTTCTAATTATGAGATTTTGATGTGCAGCAAAATAATCGTGTGCATTATTCAGTTGTGTAATATCACTGTCTCTGGCTGTTTTTGGTGAGCGCTTGATGGATCTTGACAAGCAGAAAAAAAAATTGGTGGTCCTGAAACAATACTGTCAAACCTTAAAATTTGTTGAACCTTAACATTTAACAACCTAAATAAAACTGAGATCGATAAAAATGCATTACATTTACAAGATGAATGCAAGATACTTTAACCTCAACCCTAAACCTAGAGTACCTGTAAAATCTGGTTACTAGGCAGAGTAAGCTTGCAGGCATAACGAATCATAATGTTTACTTGTCATTTAGCAGACACTTGAGCCACAAACATATTTTGCACGGACCAATTGGATAGGCCTATACATAACATTATTTTTTTATGTCGCTCTTGTGGTAACAAATCTCAGAGTTGCCTTCAAATGTCTTGCAATGCAACATCCCCTTTTAAATGAATAGGTTCAGAGCATTCTATGACTTGAAAACTACAGTATAGGCAGTATTCTTGCTTCGTCAAGACAGTAGTTAATCTAAATGAGAAAATTGGCTTTTGAAGAAATACTTCAAATGTAATTAATTATTGAATTGTGTTAAGTCTAAGACAATTTGGAGTGCAGCAAGGTATCTACTTAACATTAAGAAGCAACAAGCATGTGCAGAGTTAGGGCTTCCTCCCACCCCTATGTCTTCAACCACTAAGCCCCCGTACATTTGCATGCTACAATATATATGAGATACAGATATCAGATATGATACTATGAGATCTTTATTAGTTAAAAGATCAAGTGGGAACTAGGGCACATTCATGAGCTTGCGGGACTGAAATCTAAACCACTCAATTAGAGCAGTGGAGGCAATGTGCACAATTATCTCAATGCATTAGCTTTCCAGCATACACTTTCCAAGGTTTGGTTAATGCCAGTTGTTTAATTATTGGGGAAAGTTATAATTGCTTTGACCCTTGAAAAAAAAAAATCGCAGAAAAAATACAAAGATTGCTGCCATGCAGTCCGTAATGCTCATGTGAGACTCCATCTTTCTTTTCATCAACACTTTAAGCAAGAAAGTCATGAATGCCCATGAGCTCTTGTATGGCATGAATTCTAGAATGTTTTGAGAACAGAAGAGTTCAAACTAGTATGAATCTAATACTACCCAAGGTCCTTACAAAGGATTCAACAGATCAGCAGTCAGTGGTGGTAGAAATGATGTTTTAGCTGCCCTCTTCTTCCTCTACGGAGTGATTCAGTCCAGGTATGAACTTTAGAAGGTGCTTGCGGACACTACCTTTTCTGCCTCTCCTTGGCACTGTCCCAAACATGGATGAAGATGAATTTTCCCAACTCGGAGAGAGTGAACTGTTACTGCTGGTCAGGCTAATGCTGCGTGTTCTTGTCAGGGGTCGCAAAGCTCCCCTTTCCAGCTGCAAGAAGGCTCCGTTTGGCTCAGTTGGGCTGAATGGACTTGAGTCATCAAATTCCAATGACGTAAAGGCTCCATCCTCACTATCATCTGTCATTATACTGCGGCAACTGCTGTCACTGGAAAAGCGCTGCCCAGAGCGGCCAGTTGGAGATGAGAGAGACAGCAGTGAGTCAACAGACGGATGCTGAGCACTCTCATTCAGATTACCTGGAACACAGACAGAGACACCTGTAAACCCAATGGCTCTGAGTAATTCATTATCAGCTAAAATATCAGCCGATTCAGTATCAGAGTATCAGACAAAGGACATAGATGGACACTGAGGGTTTCTTCACTTGCATATTGCTCTTTTGTTGGTTGCTTCCATTGGTCCTCATTTGTAAGTCGCTTTGGACAAAGTATCTGCTAAATGACTAAATGTAAATGTAGTGAAAAATGTTGCTGCTATTGTTAAACAACTTCAAAAACAAAGCAGGAGCTCATGAACAACTATCACAAATCATACAAATCGTGGCTAATCGCCGAGGAAGCAACATCCTCTGTCAGACTGTCTGAACAACTGTGTACAGTTTTTTTTTCTCACCTCGAGTAAGACGCTTTTCCTGAAGTGTGAGAGATTGCAGTTCCACCCATTTCTCACGAAGATGTTGCTGTGCCGAGGGAAAACAGAAATGAGATCAGCATCTATGAGTCATTCTAGTGAACGTGTATGTACAGTATATGTTGATCAGCAGCATTCATTTAGATGTTTCAGCATTCAAGGAAACCCATATACTATATTATACACAATACAAGCTGCCAGAGACTTCTTTCTGAGTAAAGTTTCAGCTTAGCATACAAGTGGTAAACACCCACACACACACTCACGCACAAATACATACCTTAAGATAGCGCATCTTTTTCTCTAATTCAATTCTCTTCACAACACTCCCACTGACCGTCTCCAACCTTCACACAAAAACACGAGAAGAGAAAAATTCTAACTAACATACGATGGTCAAAAAGCTTTTATTTGTTTCTTCATTTTATTTCTTTTTGACAGTTCTGTTGCATTAGTTACATCAGATCCACACAAAATATAAATAAATTGTTTAATTTGTTAATTGTTGGTTACTAGAGTATTCTGGGTGGTTGCTAGCTGACTGCACAAGAGTCTTTGGCAAATTCGCATTGGCAAGTCAAAAGAGTTCTTGTCTTAGTGATATTTTTGTAGATATGGATCAGGGTTGCACCAGCCATTTGTGAGTTCTTACTCAAAGTTAATGTAAACTCCACAGTAGAGAGTTAGCTAGTTTGTAACTATTGTTTTTATTGTTATTTTTATTAATTTTGGTTACATCTCAGTTGACCTACATTTGCCATAGCTAGTAGGCTGCAAGCTCTTTGCAAAAGTGTGTGCATAATATGCATATATTTATACCTTCAATTATCCAATAGCAACACACGTTTTGAGCAGAAGTTGTGTTGAAATGTCATGAATTTCAGTTTATCCTGTTAAAGTAGATTCTAAATATACTCACAAATAATAGTTATTTGAGCAGCTGCCCCCCAGGTTTTCCTAGGAATTTGTTTTCCATCCATTTTATCATCCATGAGTCTGATCACTTAATAGTACATATCTTCTTAACAAGCTGCATTATTTGAGGCATCATTTGTGACCATAGCACAAACACCCTATTTCTGATAATTATACTCACTTTAGCATATTAGTGGATTCTCGAATCAGCTCAATAATGTGCTGATGGGTAGATCCCTCAACACTGACTCCATTTACTGACAATATAATATCACCTATTAAAGAAAGAAAGATTAAAAATAAATAAATAAAGAGCTAACACTCAGTACTCATCATAGCTATTAATCACGTCACACCACACACACTTGCATGAACAGAAACCCATGCAAATGTAGTGCAATCACATGGACACAGTGCTCAGCACTGCAACCTTTCATGCAATGGGAGTAGTGAATGTAATGCTGTAAGCAACACTTTTCATTTCACATGTAAAATGGAATCACAACAGTGAAGACTTAAAAGAGAGTCATTTTAAATCAGAGGGTCAAAAAGGTTAAAAAATACCAATTATTTTAAAATTATGATGTTTTGATGTTAAAAAAAGTCTTATTAACATTAGAAATTAAAATGGTTGTGGTCAAAAAGATTGTGGTGCTATCTATTGGAAAAATTAATATATATGAGATAGTATGAAATAACAGTCATTAAAATCCAAATAGAGCAATGCATCAGCTGTGTTAAATGTAGAGGGCATGTAGGCTGGTGGGAAAGTGCCATGTTAATGGGGTCAGGTCAGATGGGTGGAGTGAGTAACACTCTAAGAAGAGGAAGCGGAAAAAACCTGCTCACCAGCTGTCAAACCTGCAGTTTCGGCTGCACTGCCATCCTGTACACTGCAAATAAATGTACACATCTCCACCATACTGCTGTTCTTCACCTTTAGACCATACGTCTGCACAGAGAGACATAAATCACAATGAAGCATTTAAAATGAGCCTGTTATATTGGTTGTGGTTGTGTATGTACAATGCCCCTAAAATGGATATGGACAATTAAGCCGTATTAAAAAAAAAATCTGAATTTAGACACAAAATATAAAAATAAAACAATATATAGCTTTCAAAATGTAGAAAGGAAGATTTTGTCATAGTATTAAGTTAGTGGATCAGGTCCACAGCTAATGGTGACTAATGTAATGATGAAACACCTGTGATTTTTTTCTGCTAGAACAACATATGTGAACTTCACCCATTAAAAATCATTGCCACACTAGTTAAAAAGGTCATTGCAAAAATATGTTTGTTCTGTGAAAGTAATTTTTTTGCAAATAATTTATGTGGTATATTGCTATGGCAATGACATTCAGAAATTACTATTAGCCTACATATACTTCATGAGACCAATGCTTACTAGTGTGAAACTTTGATTATGCATTGATAAAGCATTGATTATGAGTACAAAACATACCTGAACTTCGAATCCAAAGGCTTCATTGTCTTGTTTCTCCAATATAACCATTGTTCTGTGCAAAACAGGATAAAAATGCATTGAAAATTTGCATGAGATGACATCAGATATTCACAATGTGAAGTGAAGCAGTAAATCAGTCTTACCTCTGAGGATCAGTATAATCCACTAGAGATGTAGAGTGTGTTCTGTACAGCTGCAAAATAGTAATGCTCAGATGCAATAATGAGAAACCATCTGAATTTCTGAAAAAACTGCAAGGATCCTGCACGAATGCATGTTTTTAATGGCTGAACAAGTTTTGAAGAAAAATGTGCCTAAATGAATGTTAGACCTACAGTTGTCAAGTTATATCATTATAATCTCTCAGCATTCATGTTGCCATCGAAACAGATATAATACAATTCTAACATTGATTGTCCCACCTTACTGTGTGATAATGTCCCATCTTTGATATCGTCAGTATTTGAATTTTTGGCACAGTTGAATGAACGTCGTCGCAACAGTATATTTTTCTTCTTTTGAGAGTTGTCGATTATGTAGCTGTCCAGGCTGCTCAGCTGTTTTAAAGGTACTTTTAAGTTTGTATTGGATGTCATCATGCCTTCTTATTCATTGAACCACACTGTATGCAGCTGCAGGCTTCAGTGTGACCTGTCTATAATATACACAGCGGATATACCCGTGTCACATGAGTGTCAGGAACTAAACACATCGAGAATCAGTGTGTGGGTGTTTGTTAACCATTTTATATGGTTCCTTCTTCCTCTTCTCTATTCTTTCACTTTTTTTCATTTTTGTCTAGTGTGCTGTGGACAGAAATGGTGCATCTGCTTGTGGCTGTGCTCCTTTGAGAATTTTGCAGCAGTCAGAGAACAAACATGCACGAAGAACCACAGTAGTATCAAATCTCATTCATCTTTCACCTGTTTCCACAGTGCTGCACAGCTTTTACCTCTTTCTCTCTCTGTGGACACTTTTGTTTCGTTGTCTACACAGAGGGCCTGGCTTAGTATGAGAGACAGATGAGATAAGACCCTCAATTTAGTAAACCACCTGATTCTCTGAGGTGTAAAACTTCTAAACAGTGTCAGAAACAGAGAGTTGTCAGCCGTTATATGGGAGTGGTAGTGGTGGGAGGGTGCAGTTGTAGTGCCCATTCTAACTAGTGGGGACAGTTTTATCTACCATCACCAAACTCGGTACATATATTATACTCATCAAGCATTTTTTAATTTAAAACAGGATTTTATTTGTATTTATTTTATTACAGGCTCTGAGTATTTAAATACTCCTCCAAAGGGACTTCATGCAATTCTCTCCAAATTATGTTTTCGTACAAAAAATAAGTAGTTTTCTCTTTGTGAAACTTTACTGTTCATTGGCTGTGATGCTGTGATTCGACTCTCGGTTTATTCAAACCGAGTTTATTCAAGTCCTTCTTCGACACGTAGTGATGGGACCAGTTCAGCATGTCACATGACTTGCATCTTACTACATGCAGGGTAAAGTTGTCTAAACACACTAGTTTATTGAGTGAGTGCCAAATTTTGTAATTATATTTGTCAGTCAGCGTAGTTAGTGGCGTTCTACGCTGAAGATGTTATTTTCTTTGTATTCTTTGTTTAGCTTAGTTTTGATCGGTGCTAGTTAGAGTGTATTTGGTTTTATTATTTTATTTTCTTTAGCACTGCTCTTTTCCCTCACTTTCATTGTCTTTAATCCATTTAATTTGTACATAATTTGTAAATAGATATTTGTTTGTTTTTTTGAGGTATTTTGGGTTTGTTTATGATTATTGGAAGCTTTGTAAAATTGAATTATTTTCCCCACTAAACTCAATCTTTATATTCAGTTTTGCCTCTGTCTGCTTCTTAATTGCACACTCCACACCTCCATAGCAGAGAAAAGTGTTTTAGCTTAAATATCATTTCACATGTTAAATGTTTTTTTACCTCCCAAAAACCCTTAGATGCCAAATAATTAGGGAGATGTAACACCTTCTCTAAAAGTTCCCTTTCGATACTTCACTCGTATTGCGTCTTTTATTTAATATGCATATGGGAAAACTCCTTTTTCTTCGATAACTGAAGCCTTTTTCAATAACGCAGTGTTACTGCATAGCCATTGGTTCGTGCAGTGCTGTAAAAACTTACCAATGGCGGCGGTGCCCGACAAATCTCGCCAAAATCTCTGGCTATATAAGTGGCCACTTCGCCATAGGATCCTCAGATTTTTTTTCAGATTACGACAACTTCTCTTCGCTTATCTACGAGACTCAAAGCCCTTCTCGCCGTTGACCAGCCTTCGCAGCGGATCAACACCTCTAACTCGGCTGATCTGCCCTCCGACTCGCTGCTCTAAAACTGCTCAGCACCTGCAGCAGCCGCGTTCTCAAGGTCCCCTGTCGCCATCTGGCGAATGCTCAAAAGAGCTATAAAAGAGCAATTTTTTTCTCGCCGTTGTTGCAAATGCCTCGCCATAACTGTCGCTTGTGCAGTGCTCCCCTGCAGGCCGCTGAAGGTCACAGCGCGTGTGTGTTTCATGCTTGGGCACTTCCCATGGAAGACGGAATGTCCCCACTGTGCGGACATGAGTCTGGCCTCTCTGCGCTTAAATCAAGTCAAGTCACCTTTATTTATATAGCAATTTTAACAATACAAATTGTAACAAAGCAACTGCACAATAATCAAAATAGGAAAATAGTGTGTAAATAATGTAAAATGACAAGATTTAACACTAAATTATCAGGCATTTCATTATTGAATTTAGTGATGGCATCATCCAGCTCAGGTCAGTTTAAATATTATCTGTGCAATCAAGTCAATGATATCGTTGGAAATGAAGTGTCCCCAGCTAAGCAAGCCAGAGGCGATAGCGGCAAGGAACCAAAAACCATCGGGACCAAAACTTGGGATAAACCAGGCTCAGTCGAGGGGTCAGCCCCCTCTGGCCAGACGAACCAGCAGTTTGTTCCAACTGCAGCAAATTAAGATTGTAAGGGCTCAACTGGTTCCAGTGGTCTTTTTCCGATGGCTGTCTAGGTGACGGGGTCCTCACTGGGGATCTGTCTCTGGGGCTCATCTAGCTGTCCTAGACTGTAGGGGCTGTAGAGGTTGTCTCTAGGTGCTGATCCATCATCTGATCTGGATACGGACTGGATCTGGTGACTGCAGTGACCATCTGGGCTGGATAAGGACCGGATCGGGTGGCTACAGTGACCTCTGAATAAGAAAGAAACAGACTAATAGCGTACATGTCAATCTTCTTACGATGTAACAAAAACATTGTGTTTTATGGGAAGTGTTCCCGGATCTGGTTGACCTAATTAATGCAGCCTAACAATCCTTTAACGGATTTGAAGTGTATTAGTATGCTATGTGTACGCCAGGTTGAAGAGATGGGTCTTCAATCTAGATTTAAACTGACAGAGTGTATCTGCCTCCCGAACATTTTGGGGTAGATTGTTCCAGAGTTTGGGCGCTAAATAGAAAAAGGATCTGCCGCCCGCAGTTGATTTTGATATTCTAGGTATTATCAAATGGCCAGATTTTTGAGAACGCAGTGGACGTGGAGAACTACAATGGGATAAGAGCTCGCTCAAGCACTGAGGAGCTAAACCATTCAGGGCTTTATAAGTAATTAACACGATTTTAAAACCTATACGATGTTTAATAGGAAGCCAGTGCAGTGTTGACAGAACCAGGCTAATGTGGTCATACTTCCTGGTTCTAGTAAAGACTCTAGTCTGTAGTTTGTTTATTAAGCGTGCAGAACATCCACCCAGTAAAGCATTACAATAATCTAACCTTGAGGTTATAAACGCATGTATTAACATTTCTGCATTTGACATTAAGAGCATAGTTCTCAGTTTAGATATATTTTTTAAGATTAAAAATATGCAGTTTTACAAATGCTAGAAACATGGCTGTTAAAGTAGAGATTGCTATCAAATAGAACACCTAGGTTCCTGGCTGATGATGTAGAATCGACAGAGCATCCATCAAGTGTTAGACAGTGTTCTAGGTTATTAAATGTGGGGGTTTTAAGTCCGATAATTAACACCTCTGTTTTTTCAGAATTTAGCAGTAAGAAATTACTTGTCATCCACTTTTTTATATCAACTATGCATTCCTTAAATTTCTCAATTTGGTGTGTTTCACCGGGCCGCAAAGAAAAATAGAGCTGAGTTTTATCAGCATAACAGCTGGCGCCGTCTACCAACGTGGGGTGGATGAAGAGGAAGCACATAGGCGGGCTGATTAGGGGGCGCGCCATGACCTGATGAGTTCTTCATGAACTTCCAGGAAAAACGGTGAAGCTCGCTGACGAGGGGCTTGATTTGCTAGGCAGGAACCACTCATCCGGGTGGCTGCGGTTGGGCTCCTCCAGCGGAGACCACTCCAGGCCTAGCTCGTCCAGAGCTCTTGACAGGTCGCGGAAAGGTTCAAGGTTGGTTCAAGGTTCTTTATTATTTGTCACATACACAATCATACAGGGTATAATAAGTAGTGAAATGTTAGTCAGGACAGGTCCGCTCAATGGAAAGTGCAAAAAAATTAAAAATAAATAAATAACATAAAAGCAATAAAACTATGAAACACAACACGAGAGAATATATATATAAATATGGTGAGAATGAAAATAGGAACAAATACTAAAATAAAATAAGGAGTAAGATGTGCAATGAGATAAAGTGTGCAGTGCAAGAGAATGTGCAAATAGGTTGTACCGGGAATGTACACATAGCAGCAGTGTGGATGATGGGGAATAATGGATGTGTTACAGTTTATTAAATTGAGTCCTGTGGATGTTATGATGTTATGAGACTGAGTTTAGGAGCCTGATGGCCTGAGGGAAGAAACTCCTCCTCAGTCTTTCAGTTTTTGCCATCATGCTCCTGTAGCGCCTGCCAGATGGCAGTAAACAGAAATGATGGTTACCGGGGTGATTCGAGTCCTTGATGATTTTAGCAGCTCTGCTTTTGCAGCGTTTGAGGTAGATGTCCTGCAGAGAGGGGAGAGCAGACCCTGAGATGCGCTCAGCTAAGCGCACGACTCTCTCTAGAGCTTTGCAGTCCTGGTTTGTGGCATTATTATACCACACTGAGATGCACTGAGTCAGAACACTTTCTATGGCCCCTGAATAGAAAGTTTTCAGGATAGCTGGTGAGACCCTGAATTTCCTCAGCTGTCGCAGATGGTACAGCCTTTGCCTGGCTTTCTTCACCTGTGTTTGGATGTGTGCAGTCCATGTCAGGTCCTCGGAGATGTTTACACAGAGGTACTTGAAGCTGCTCACCCTCTCCACAGGGGTCCGACTGATCATAAGAGGGGTGTAGGGCCGCTGCTGTCTCTTCCTGAAGTCTACAATCAGCTCTTTAGTTTTGCTCACGTTCAGAGAGAGACAGTTATCCTGGCACCATGATGTAAGTCTCTCTACCTCATCCAAGTATGCATTCCATCATTGTTGGAAACGAGGCCCAGAACCACAGTATCGTCAGCAAATTTAACAATGGAAGTGGAGCTGTGTGAGGACACGCAGTCGTGGGTGTATAGAGAGTATAGCAGGGGGCTCAGGACACAGCCCTGTGGGGCTCCTACATTCAGGGTGATGGAGTTGGAGGTGAACTGGCCGACTTTCACCATTTGTGGTCTGGCGGTGAGGAAATCTTGAATCCAGTCACAGAGTGAAGTGTTTAGGCCGAGGTCTGATAGTTTGACAGCTAGCTTGGTGGGGACTATAGTGTTGAAAGCTGAGCTATAGTCGATGAATAGCAGCCTGACATAGTTGCCATTCTTGCTGTCGATGTGAGTGAGGGAGGAGTGCAGTACCTGAGAGATGGCATCATCAGTAGACCTATTTGGCCGATAGGCAAACTGAAGAGGGTCCAAAGTAGCAGGGATGGAGGAGCAAATGTGTTTCTTTAGAAGTCTCTCAAAAACCTTCATGACTGTCGATGTGAGGGCAACTGGACGATAGTCATTCAGGCAAGAGGGTTTACTGTTCTTAGGCACAGGGATTATGACAGATTTTTTAAAGGAGGTGGGAACAACAGAGGTAGCAAGGGACTCATTAAAGATGGAAGTAAACAAACCAGCAAGCTGATCAGCACAGGACCTCAGAACGCGGCTAGTAATCCCATCAGGCCCTGCTGCTTTCCTGACGTTCACTCTCTTTAGTTCCCTCCGAACGTCATCCTCTGAAAAGGTGATAGCATAATCATCGCTGCTCTGTCTGTTGCTTCCTGACGCGCTGATCGGCAGATTCGCGCCGCCGTTACATTCAAATCGGCCGTAGAAAGTGTTTAGCTCTTTGGCCAGCAACGGATCTGCTCTCACCTCCGCGGAAGAGTTATTTCCAGAGGAACAGATGGTCTTCAGTCCCTGCCACATGAGTCGATAGTCATTGAGCTGGAAATGTGACTCAATTCTCTCTCTGTACCGGCGCTTAGTGGCTCTTATTGCACGACGGAGAGCATAACACGATGTTTTGTATTCGCTCATGTTTCCCGACAAAAGACCAGCGTTGTATGCGGCAGTGCGATGGTTAACCGCATCACGGATTGATCTGTCCACCCATGGTTTCTGATTGGAAAATGTCCTTATTGTTACTGTTTCGGTGGCTTGCTCGTTTAGCGTGTTGATAAAGCTTACTGCTACATCCGTGAATTCGCTGACGTCAGCTGAACTCGCCCGGAACATGTCCCAGTCGACGTCATCAAGAGACACCTGTAGCATAGCTTCAGATGGGAGGACCAGCGCGTCACTTCCCTCTCCACCGGGGGTTCTTGAAGGATCCGTTGTTTATAATCCGGTGTGAGAAAGATGGCGGCGTGGTCTGATTTTCCAAAAGCCGGCAGGGAACGAGCTTTGTAGGCATTCTTAAACTGGGTGTAGCAATGATCCAGTGTATTCTGTCCTCTAGTTGGACAGGATATATGTTGGTGGAAGTTTGGCATGACTTTTCTGAGGTTGGCTTTGTTAAAGTCCCCAGCGATGATGGAGGCAGCGTCAGGGTGTTTATTGATGTAGCCGCTGAGCTCATCGTGGAGTTTGGACAGAGCCAAGCTGGTATCTGCTTGTGGTGGTATATAAACGGCAGTGACGATGATCGATGTAAACTCCCGGGGCAGGTAGAATGGGCGGCAGATAATGGAGAGGTGTTCCAGATGAGCCGAGCAGGAACGCGACAGAATGGAGATATTCCTGGGGTCACACCATTTCTTGTTAATCATGAAACACACTCCACCACCTTTGGTTTTTCCAGCCTCGGCTGTTCTGTCCATCCGTAAAACAGAGAAGTTATCAGACGGCGTTACCGCGGTGTCCGGGACCGTCGGCGTGAGCCATGTTTCGGTCAAACAAAGGATTGTGAAAAAAGTGCCAGGCTTAGGCTCGCTGGATTCACCAGACTGATGGAGGGTGGAGTCATCGATCGAGGGTTCCATCCAACACCTGATGTCACGGACGCCTGCGAATTAAGGTGAACTGGGCCTGCGTGACAGCCCTGGGCACTTGGAAATGTCATCAGTGAATGAAACAGGGCATACCCTTGGTAATGGTCTGCAGAAGGAAGGTGGTCTCGACAGATGCTTTCAACACGGGTTGAAAGTCGAAGGAGGTAGGAAGTCTCCACATCAACTGCCTAGAAATGCTAGCAGTGTGTCGAGCCCTTCATGCCTTTATACCAGACCTGAAGGGGCACCACGTTTTGGTCCGCTCGGACAGCATGACCTTGGAGGCCTACATAAATCACCAAGGAGGGCTCTCCTCGAGGCGCCTCTTCACTTTAGTAGAAAACCTCTTGGAATGGGCACAGCAAAACCTGCGTTCGCGCAGAGCAACGCATGTCCCATTCAAACTGAACCAGGGTGCAGACATGCTGTCATGGAGCATTGTCTCCTCAGAGGAGTGGACTCTCCATCCGCAAGTGGTTCAGGAAATATGAGAGATCTTTGGCAAGGCAGAGGTCGACCTCTTCGCCTAAAAAGACAACTCTCACTTCCTAACTTATTATTCGAAGGACATGGATGTGTTGGCCCACGATGGGCCCAACCTCCTCCTTTATGCTTTTCCCCAATCGCTCTGATCCCTTAGGTCATCAGACAAATCAGGGAACACAAACACAAAGTTATTTTAGTGGCCCTGCTCTGGAGGAACCAGCATTGTTTCTCAGAGCTGTCTTAGCATCTCACCGCAGCCCCCTAGCCCATTTTCTTGAGACGGGACCTCCTCTCTCAGGCGAATAGAACAATGTGGCATCCCCGGCCCGAGCTGTGGTCCCTGCATCTTTGGTCTCTCGATGGGAGCTCGCAGACCTCTCAGAGAGTGTTCAAGACACAATCACTCAGGCTAGAGCCCCGTCTACGAGACACCTCTATCCCTTAAATGGTCTGTTTTCACCGCCTGGTGCTCAACCTGCGGCACAGACTCAGTTTCCTGTGACATATCGCTGATATTGTCCTTCCTACAAGAGCTGTTGAACAAAGGACGTTCTCCCTCCACGCTCAAGATCTGTGTAGCAGCTATAGCAGCCTCACACGCTCCTATATCGGGCCAGTTGTTGGGCAGGAACAATCTAGTTGTTCATTTTCTGAAAGGGTCCAAGAGGCTGAAAGGGTCCCCCTCGCCACTTCACAATCCCTACTTGGGATCTGCCCACTTTTCCTCATTGTGGGCGTGGTCTAGCGGAGTATCCATCACAGAAATATGAGTGGCGGTCGGCTGGGCCTCGCCGTCCACATTTGCTAGGTTTTATAACCTGGAAGTCCCTGCCTTACAGGCACGGGTCATTTCTGCTTTAATGGACGTGAACCATAACAAATGGGATCGGCACTGAGCAAATTTCGGGCATAGCACGCCCGACTTACCAGTGGCTTACTTGTGCGATCTCGACCCCCAGGGTGCTGAGGCAGTTTAGGTCCCCCTCGGGACGATGACCCGGGCCAGGCGTGGCCTCTATGAGCTCAACCTGAGGCCTCGAGGGCTTCTACTACTTGTCCCCTGGGCCATTCAGTGCCTATGGCAAGTTAGATGCAGTCGTCTCCCCACCATAGCACGGCGTGGTTGTACTGGTTCTCCATATGCATCTTAAATAAAAGACGCAGTACGAGTGAAGCATTGAGAGGGAACATACTCGGTTACTATCGTCACATTGGCTCCCTGAAATACGGGAATGAGTTCTGCGTTCCTTGCCATGCTATGGCGCTGTATGACTCATTCATCACTTCAGTCGATGTAAACCTGAGGATCCTATTGCAAAGCGGCCGCTTAAAAAGCCAGACATGGTTGTGCCCATTCTGGCCGACATTGGCGAGATTTGGCGGGCACCGACGCCATAAGCTCGTGTAGCACCGCTGCCGACTCATTGGTTCGTTTTTACAGCACTGCATGAACCAATGATGTGCAGTAACACTGCGTTATTGAAAAAGGCTTCAGTTATCAGAGAAAAAAGTTTTCCCATATGCGTCTTAAATAAAAGACGCAGTACTCTTTCCTGTATCTCAGGGAACTGAGGTTACGATAGTAACCGAGTACGTTTATTTTAAGTAAACTTATATTCAAGTATATTTTCCAAATAATAATAGTTATGCTAAAATTAATTGCTAGTAGTTTGCATGTAATTGTACTAGTTCAGTACTTTATAAATTGTCCAACTCTTTTTGAGCAATGTTGCTTAGGCACTTTCTCATTGAGAATGGGCAACACATTGATATCTGGTTGCCCATTGACGGCAACATTGTCCCAAAAAATTACTTATTTTCTAAAAGTATAATTTTAAAGTGTACTTTAAGTGTAACAGTAATACATAATTAGTTTACAGGTTTTTATTGTGTATCGTGACTTTAGAGATTATTGAAAATTTTTGATTAATGGATTGTGGAACTTTTGAATAAGAAACACAGGAGAGGTTCTACACATTTTAAACATGAGAACATAAATTATAAAATGTGTAGAAACTGTCCTACATGTGATTTTAGACCATGATGTGGCACTAAGCACGTTTCAGTGTTTTTATATTTTATGTAAGTATGAATATGTTTAATGTGATAGACTAAAATATTATTTGGGGAACAGATCTGGAGACAGTTCAATTCAATTTTCAATAAGTATGAATTCTAACAAGATGGAAAACAAACACTTTTATTAAAACAAATAACTAGTAGATGGTGGCAAAGGAGCACTTCATTAGCCATTTCCACTCCCTACTTTTTCCACAAGTTTTGCTTTTGAATTTATATTTAGACATTTATATTTGTTTAGTACGTTTTGGTACTGGAATATTAAGTAAGAATGTGGCTAAATTACACAATAAGAGCCAGATTCATTTGCAGTTTGACCAGCTCAAACCATGTTTTGGTGTTAAAAATCTACTGTCAGGATTTACTAAAGATACGCAGTAAATAAAAATTGCGATGAAAAGGCGTGGAGACAGTTTTTTTTTTAGGCTGACGTTATCGCATATGCATTTTTAGGAGTGTTCCTTTAGGTGCAAAATTTATGGCCATGATTTCCCCCATGAATAATGCAAGGTGATTTACTAAGGTTTGTGGTAGCCAATTTACTGGTATTTGTGCCAATAGCTGCCATCCAAGAAAGCATGTCTTTCCCATTTTACGCTTGACATGGCTGTAATTGTTGATGCCAGGAAGAGATGACAGATAACAGAGAGGGTGTGGTAAAAGGAAGATAATTATTTCCACTAATTATAATTCCATTAATTACGATTATTCGGCAGCCATATCACCCTGCAGCCCAAGACCGGTTGCCCACTGAAGCTAAGCAGGGTTGAGCCTGGTCAGTACCTGGATGGGAGACCTCCAGAGAAAACTAGGTTTGCTGTTGGAAGAGGTGTTAGTGAGATCAGCAGGGGGTGCTCACCCTGCGGTATGTGTGGGTCCTAACGCCCCAGTGTAGTGACGGGGACACTATTCTGTCAAAAAGCACCGTCTTTCGGATGAGACGTTAAACCGAGGTCCTGACTCTCTGTGGTCATTAAAAATACCATGGCACTTCTCGTAGAGAGTAGGGGTGTAACCCCAGTGTCCTGACCAAATTCCCACAACTGGCTCTTGTCAATCATGGCCTCCTAATTATCCCCATCCACTTGATTGGCTCTATAACTCTCTCCTCTCCACCTGTAGCTGGGTTAATGGGAACACCCCTGTTTTATACTTTATTAGGTGGTTGTTCTGCATGCTTAATAAACAAACTACAGATGGTCCAAAATGCAGCAGCTAGAGTTCTTACTAGAACCAGGAAGTATGACCACATTAGTCCGATTATGTCAACACTGCACTGTCTCCCTATTAAACATCGTATAGATTTTAAAATCTTGTTAATTACTTATAAAGCCCTGAATGGCTTAGCTCCTCAGTATTTGAGTGAACTCTTATCGCATTATAGTCCTCCACGTCCGCTACGATCTCAAAACTCTGGTCATTTGATAATACCTATAATATCAAAATCAACTGCCGGAGGCAGATCCTTTTTCTATTTAGCACCCAAACTCTGGAACAATCTACCTAACACTGTTCGGGAGGCAGACACACTGTCAGTTTAAATCTAGATTAAAGACCCATCTCTTTAACCTTTCGTACACTTAACACACTAATACGCTTCTAATATTCAAATCCGTTAAAGGATTGTTAGGCTGCATTAATTAGGTCAACCGGAACCGGGAACACTTCCCATAAAACACAAAGTTCTTGTTACATCGTAAGAAGAATGACATCTACTCTAATATTAGTCTTTTGCTTTCTTATTCCGAGGTCACCGTAGCCACCCAATCCGGTCCTTATCCAGCCCAGATGATCACTAAAGTCACCAGATGAACTCCGTATCCAGATCAGATGGTGGATCATCACCTAGAGACGACCTCTACAGCTCTGAATGTCAGTGGACACCAGGACACCTAGATGAGCCCCAGAGACAGATCTCCAGTGAGGACTTTTTTTTACATATTTTTTATTGAAAACAACTGTCTTTCCAATATAATAAGAGATGTGAGGGAGAATGATTTCGGAAAAAGACGGACGCAAACTCGAATTTCTCGCATCACTAACACTGATGGTACATGCTTTACCTCTTAAGGTGCGTTCACACCAGACGCGAATGACGCGAATGATTTACATGTTAAGTCAATGCAAAGACGCGAAAGACAATCCTGCGGCGCTATTCGCGAGAATGAGGCGGCGCGAATTAAGCGTTTTTTTCGCACGATTCGTGCGAACGGCGAGTTGAAATCGCGCGAGTTGAAAAATCTGAACTTTGGCGGATATTCGCGCCGCGTAAACCAATCAGGAGCTACAAATACAACAAATTACAAATTAAGCTCAGATGAGCTTTATTTGTCACATACACAATTATACAGAGTATAATGAGGAGTGAAATGTGTTCTCTGCATTTAACCCATCCAAGTGCACACACACTTGGAGCAGTGGGCAGCCGACATTGCGGCGCCCGGGGAGCAGTCGTGGACTTCCTGCCAGAGCCAGGATTTGAACCCACAACCTTGGGTTACCTCAGGTTTCAAGTCCAACGCTCTATCCACTAGGCCAACGACTGCCCACGCTTGCTCTAGCAGTGACGTCATTACGAGCGGAGGCAGAAAATCCCAAACAACAATGGAGGACAAATTTATTGTGCTTGTATGTGGGTACCCGGAGCTGTATATACATCTTCATACTTTTACAAAAACAGGAATACATTTTGCAACGAGACTGGAGCTACCTGGCAGAAGCCCCTCCCATGACGCGAATTCGCGTCTGTTGTGTAGTGAATTTCACACGCGAATGGCGCGAGTAAACTCAAAATGTTCAAGCGTTCAACTTCGCGCGAGTAGCTGTTAACACTGTTTTAATGCATTAAGCCACGTTAAGAATTTTCAATTTTCAAATGTCCCAGCATCTGGAGATGCCGCCGGAAGTGCCGCTGCTTCCTTTTACACTGAAATGCCTTCCGTTTGCACTGAAAAGTTCACGCACATCTACATATGAAATCACTTGCATACACGTATATACTCAGCTGAAGCATTTATGGGTGTGTATGCGTGCAGCGAGTTTATATGTATGTGCGAGTGTTTATATGTGTATATGCATGGAAGTTTATATGTATGTGCGCGTGTTTATAGGTGAATATGCATGGAAGTTTATATGTATGTGTGAGTGTTTATAGGTATATATGCATGGAAGTTTATATGTATGTGCGAGTGTTTATAGGTGTATATGCATGGAAGTTTATATGTATGTGCGCGTGTTTATAGGTGTATATGCATGGAAGTTTATATTTATGTGCGAGTGTTTATAGGTGTATATGCATGGAAGTTTATATGTGCGGGTGTTTATAGGTGTATATGCATGGAAGTTTATATGTATGTGCGAGTGTTTATATGTGTATATGCATGGAAGTTTATATGTATGTGCGAGTGTTTATAGGTGTATATGCATGGAAGTTTATATGTATGTGCGAGTGTTTAGAAGTGTATATGTATGTGCGAGTGTTTATAGGTGTATATGCATGGAAGTTTATATGTATGTGCGAGTGTTTATAGGTGTATATGCACGTGTTTTTTGTGTGTTGATAAGCGAAGTTTGATTTAAATCCTAGGCGGCGCCTCATACACCTGTAAACTTTGAATTGGAACAGTACTTGGGCTATGACTGATGACGTTTCACAAGACCACAAGAACACAAGTAGGCTACAGACAGAGAAACGGCCATGGTAACAAGTCTGCCACTGCCAGAAAAAAAATAATTAAAAAACACGACAGCTATGTTTAAACGAGATAAACCGAGCAGACTGGACAGAAACGATCGTCAAAAATGCTCGCGTTTGCAGCGCACTCTTCTTATTAGAAAAGGTTCAATAGTCTGTTGTTGTTATATGGGCGCGTCTAAAGATTTATTATGCATCGCACTACTATGTTGTGTATGAACTATTATGTCTGTGTGCATGTGTGTAAAAAAACAAACTGACGATTAATCATATGTCATTTTATATACATTGTTATGAGTAATTATGGCTGGAATAATAATGTAGCTGTAAAAATAATTGCCTGCTTAAATTGAAATGTACATCTTCATGACTAGATATACACGGTGAGTTTGTCTTTACTATACACGTTAGCGTTAGATGTGAGTCACTCAACCGGAGGTAATCCTGTCAGATCGTCTTTTGAGTAAAGTGTGTACGGGTTGGCCAATATGGTTTCGTTAAAGTTAGCATTTTCAAAATCGTGGTCCCGGACAGTGAGTGACCTTACATATGCAGGTAAAATCTGAATTTCTCCAGTTATTGTTAAAAAAACCAAGCTAACAGACTTCATAGCTAGCTTTAGTGAAGCGGTCAGGGGGATCTTTCTGCCACCACCTAAGCTCCGACCACAGAAAAAGTCACAATGTATGTTGTTTGTAGACCCATCAAAATAAAGTGTTAGAAGATATTAAGCAGCCAGTCTACTAATACGCTAATGACTGCTAGTTGACATGTAGTTGCAAAGTTAGTAGTGTTAGTGTTAGTGTTAGTAGAATGCCTAAAGTGGACTATCAAAATAAAGGGTTAACCAAAAGGTTTGTATACATTGTTGTCACAAACAGCACTCATTTAATGTCCAATACAGATAATGATAAGGCAACCTTGAGAATCTGCTTATGCAATGTGACACCAGTGCTGTTTGTCTTGATCAAATTTGAATATGTATACTACATTCATTTGCTTACTATGCACTGCTTCATTATGAATAAAAATACAACAGAAAAAATAAAAAAACATTAATAGTCAAGTCACCTATACTGTTCGTATATGGAGCTTTATACAGATAGTTTCAAAGCAGGAATCAAATTCAAGATTGTAGTATCTGATGCCTTGAGCGTGAGATCAGAATGTCAGATTTGATAAGGACCCTTTTTAAGCAGCCAGTTACTATATAGAAATACAGAGCAACACCATAGTAATTATTCACATAACCCTACAATGATTGAAGCTTCGCTATTACATGGTTATAATCTTATGTTTATTATACTCCAGTATTAGCATTAGCTAATGAAAGCTGCCAATGGATCACTTATTTGAATAATATTTTAAACCTGAATTAGTAACACAGAGTTGTAATAATCTATATTTTTTAGGATTGTGTTGGGACTTCACTCTTAACTGATTTCAGTGGTAAAGGTCTGCACTAAAACCCACATCATTTTGAACTCTCATCTCAAGAACCCTCATCAAATCTTCAGATATGTGACACCATTGATGCATCGTCTGAAGAGGCCTGTTGATTCAAGGAAATGCTAGACCAAACCACAGATATGTAACGTATTTTCCAGTGCACACTAAAATCAGCCAAGTGTCTAAGACACAGACAAACAACATATGCACAATACAATGCACACACAACTGCTTAACAGTTAGACTGAAACTGTCATGTCTGCAGGTTATTGAGGCAGAACTACCTAGTTTAGTAATCAGTCAGTTTTTGTTGTTTAAGGGTTAACAGCTAAAGGTAACTTTGGGTCAGAGCACACAAAATAAATGAGAGAAATTACTTCCTCTAATCCCAATTTAATCTAAAGAGTCAAGCAATTCGATTTGTTTTTATTGCAGAACACAAGATATTTAAAGGAACTTTCAGGTGTTCTTGTCCACATAATGAAAGTCAGTAGGATCCAAAAGTTTCAATCCCCTAAAATGACATTAAAGTGTAAAAGGTAATCTCCAGTGGTTTGATCCAAATTTTGGAAGCAATAAGATCATTGATAAAAAACAGAGCAAACTTTAAAGGCCTATACATATTTTTTGTGGTGTTATCCACCTCAATTTAGATGATGCTTGTTGCAGTTGTGACGGGATGAGGAGAACAGAGGCCTCAACGGCAGAGGATAGATGCAAACAAGAGGTTTATTCTCCAAAGGTGAACAAAACAAATAAAACTAACAAAAATAGCGAGCAAGTCTCTGGGATAATCTAGTTACAATTGGCAGTGAGATGCAGATCCAAAGAGCTGGTCACTGCCCAAGAACTAGCGCTCGCCCAGAACCAACCACCTAAGAGTGGGGCGAGGCAGAGAGCGGCAGTCCTACTCTTTCTCAGCGTCCTGGTGACACAGGCAGACAGACGTGAGTGAAACACAAGAGCAAAGCACGAGCACAGAACAAAAGACAATCTACTAACAAAAAGGACTAGTCAGAAGGGAACTATAAAGGAAAGGTAATGAGCGACAGGTCATGCACGACAAAGAAGCAGCTCATGACACGCGCTGCCCCGCTGCCAGATTCTCGCTGATTGCACCTGTCACGAGCTGCTGAAAAAGACATGACAACACAGACAGCAGTGGAAGCCAGGAAGGCACCCTGACCCGTGACAGCAGTAGGCTATATGAAAGAAAATGCAACAACACTTTACAATAATGATCCATTTTTTAACAATATTTAATTTCTAATGTACTAACATGAAATAACAAAAAAATATATAAAGCATTCATTTCAATAGAGAATGGGAATCTATGGCCGTTTCTCAATATGCGTTCTTGGTTGTGTTTGTGGACTTCTGTTTGTGGAAACGTCATCAGTCGTTGCCCAAGTACTGTTCTAATTCAAAGTTCACATCTAGCCAAGTACAGTTAAAATCCCCGGATGTGTTCTTGCTCTGCCCCTTTTATTGAGGATGCATCAAGAAGTGACTTGTGCGAACTTGAGGCAGCCAGTTATCCCAGAATGCATTTCGCACCAATCAGAGAGCGTTAATGACGGAGGGAAAAACCCGCACATTTTTTAAATATTACTGTTATTGTGTAATGAAATGCCTTTCTAAGAGTATTTCAGGCGAGAATGTAGTTGTTTAAAATTCAAATCTGTGGTTTATTTATAAATATAACGCCTATTTGAAAATGTGCTTCCCTGATTTCGGAAGCGTGAGCTCCACGCGATCACCAGGTGCAAAATTCTCATGTATCCCCTGACAGCAGTCTCACAGCGGCTAGTCCGTCTAACATCTGCCGCTGGCTCTGATGTCTCTGTAGTGGTTAAACATGAGGTAAAATTTGTTTTGGGTAGATCTAACCGGCAATCTTTGGTCTAATGAATCTATTATTTATTCCAGGTCATATTGTTTTGACTGAGCACAAAGTTATGTTTAATAAAATATTTAATTATTAATCGTAACAGAGCGCTGACTTAAAAAAAAAATATTTACATACATTTGAATTGTTTTCCTTTGTCTTTATTTCCTATTACTATACATATATTATTATACTTCTACTTTTATAATGCTATTATTGTTCATTAAAATTAACATTTAACAAAAAATGCAGACTTGTGCTTGTCATATTTCAATTTATTATGTATACAGTAAAGATAATCAGTGCCTGATGCGGTATCACTGTTTAATGCAAAGGTAGTTCCAAGTAAGTTTAATAACCGTTCCATATTAAAGGGGTCATATGATGCTTTTTTTAAAAATCATTATTTTCTGTATTTGGTGTAACAGAATATGTTGGCATGCTATAATGTTTAAAAAAAAAAAAAAAAATGAAATACTGTACATTATTGTAGGTCCTCTATGCCCCGCCTCTCTCAAACGCTTAGTTTTCTACAAAGTCCCTCCTTCCGACAAGCGCAGTCTGCTCTGATTGGCCAGCTGGCACAGTGCATTGTGATTGGCCGAACACCACAAGCAGGAGTCGAAAATGTAACACCCTTTTCCATAATTGCCAGCTTTAGCTTTCAAATTAAATCTAAAGACAGTTAATAAGGTCCTTAGTTTAAGTTTTTACGATCAGTTCAAGCCCGAGAGGGGAACAGAGTCGCGTGACAGACATAGTGATGAAGCTCGTATGTGTTTGCAGTACACGAGCCGCAGTTGTGTGACCGTGTCTCCCTCTCTCACACACACAAACACATACACACATGGCGCAAAACATCGCATTTGAGAAGTCAATTGCAAATACTTAAACTAATAACAAAACATACAGTTGCAGATTCAGAAGCACCAGATTGTCATAGCAAAGTCAGAATTACCTCCTCTCCAAGGTTCACGAAACTGTCGTCCATAAAATGCGTTGCTGTTCTGTTGTAAGTATTCTTAATGATTCCTAAATGCATCTACTTTCGGAAGGCCAAATAAAGTGTTTTTGCTTACACATAGTAATGCACAGCGTCTTCCTGACATAACTGCCTGCATCAAAACTACTGCGGTTACTGAAAATACGCCTTATTTCTTTGAGTGAACGTTTGGGCGTCATTGCGCAAATATTTCCACATTGTGACGTAGACATGTGGGGGCGTGTTTGAATGAGCAGTTTTAGGGAGGATTGAGACTTTAGTCTTTGCAACTTCAGGGTTCTAATCTATGCACAATCAGCTTATAACACTCTAAAAAGAAAGGCAAACTTGAAATCGCATCATATGACCCCTTTAATGCTTTATACACACTAACCAACACCCATCACTCATGTGCACACACACACACACACACTAGGGATGAGAAGATTCCCCGATTCGCTCGTTAACGATGTGATGCATCGGTTTAAAAAGTGTGCATCAGCTACAAGTTGGCATTTATTTCGTGATGCATCTTTCTAACATACTTGCATCGGTAAAAAACGATTTATAATTATCTTATAAATCTTATAGAGGCCAGGGCGGAGCCAGCTGCTTGGCAGGCAGCAAGGGTGGCCCCGGCATGACAGGAAGCCTGGGTGGTGCCTGCAGAACAAGGAGCTTGAGTGGTGCCGGTAGGGCGAGGAGCCTGGGTGGCTCCGGCAGGGCGGGGCGCTTGGGTGGCACCGGCAGGGCGAGGCGTTTGGGTGGCGCTCGCAGGGCGGGGTGCTTGGTCGGCTCAGTGAAGGCCTCCTGGCCAGCAGAGGGCTCTGGAACGGCCTCCAGGCCTTGAAGGGTGGAAGAAGCCTTCTTCCTCCTCCTCCTCCGTTTCCGAGAGCGGGATGCTGCAGCTTCGTCGGCCACCACTGGGGGCGCTGCAGCTTCGTCGACCACAACTGGGGGTGCTGCTGCTTCGTCGGCCGCCACTGGGGTAGCAGCCGCTTTGTCAGCCACCAAAGGGATTGCTGCAGCAACAGCTGCCACTGGAAGCACTGCAGCTTCGTCGGCCGCCACCTGGGGCACTCCAGCCTCCTTCGCTGGGGAACAAGCCAGGAACTCCACAAATTCCCCAAACGAGAGGTGATCCAGCCCCCTCATCCTCCACCAGTGGAGGGGCTCATCAAGGGCACTGTTGAACAGGTCCTTCAGTGCCGCATAGTTGAACCCCAAATCCTCTGCTGCATCGCTGAACTCCTGGGCAAACATCCAGCTCAGGGCCTTGAACTGGAGGATGCGCTCGTAGAGGGAACTGGACAGTGTGGAGGCTGGTGGTGGACGGTGCAAGCCCTTCCTCCACTGGGTCCTCTTCATGGTGGGTTCGTTCTGTCAGGTTGGGTGGAAGGGAAGAGAGCGAGGACCCAATTGCAGGAGGAAAAACTGGCTTTTTTATTCATAATAAAACAAAACCAACAAAAACAACCCCGTAGGGGAAAAACAGACTGGCAGGGCAGGGCAGGACACAAGGCAGACGTCTAACATATGGCAACGAACCCACTCGGAACTGCAAACACCAGGAAATTATAAAGGGAGCAAATGAGGAGAGTAACGAGGGAGAGCAGCTGGGGGAAATTAATCAATAAACAGGTAACAAGATGGGTGGGGTCAAGACAAATTGACATGAGAGCACATGGCACACAGAAAACTAGAACAGAAGCCACGTGCTCACACAAAATAAAAACACAAGCACATGGCCAGCAAACAATTCACCAGCCATGTGCAAAACAAGACATGAACACGCAGCTAATGAGAAAACTCATAAGCCACTTGTTCACACAAGACATGACAACATGAAAGCACGCAGCCAATGAAATACACAAGCTGCGTGCCACACAGCACAAGATATAACATGAATGCACGCAGCCGATAAAAACATGAACTGCGTGTAACACAACAAAACACACTTGGACAGTGTAGTATTCTTACGTTTGGCTCAACCAATCATATGTCAGAAGCAACATAGTCTCTGTTCCTATTGGCTGTATTCACTGTCAGTCTAGGTAATGCAAATTAGTCAGTTGTGGGTTGTGTTTATCGCTACTGAGGAGTTAGTTAGCACTCATGTTGCGTAGCTGAACAGTGTTAATAAAAGCTATGTTAAAGCTGATTATGCGTGCATTCAGTGCCTTCATATACACGTTATCGTAGAGATAACACGACATGGTGTCAGAGTGAACGGATGATATACAGAAAAGATGGATACTGCCGGAGTTCCAATGCCCACGATGAACTGGGAAGCAACTAATCTGCCCGACGCATGGCGCAAATTTCAACAGCACGCAGAGTTAATGTTCAGCGGACCCCTAAAGAAAAAGGGTGAGGATGAAAAATGTAGTTATCTTCTCCTATGGGTCGGAGAAAATGGCCGAGACATTTTCAATACATGGACGCTGTCTGCAGACGAAGCAAAGATCTTAAAGTCATATTACGACCGCTTCACAACATATGTTGAGCCCAAAGCGAATGTGATATTTGCACGTTATAAATTCCATGAAAAGGTTCAGGGAGAGCGCGAGCCCTTCGAGCAGTTTGTGACGGATCTACGTCTACTTATCAAAGACTGTAGCTATGCAAATAGTGACGAGATGATCCGGGATCGCATTGTGTTCGGGATACATTCGCCGAAAGTGAGAGAGAAACTTTTGAATGTGGGCTCCGAATTAACGCTAGAAAAAGCGATAGACGTCGCTAGATCTCATGAGTTGGCTCAAGCACAGTTAAAAACCATCGCAAGCAGCATGAGTACATCACGTGAACATGCAGTGCACGCAATCTCCGGCCACACATCAAAAGGCTCAGGTTCAAAGCAACGTAACGCCAAGTATACAAAGAGATACAACGACAGTCCGCAGACTAGAAATGCTCCTTCAGTGTACCCCAAAGGATGCGGCTACTGTGGAAACAAGCGTCATGTTGATCACTCTCACTGTCCTGCAAAAGGAAAGGTGTGCAAAGTATGTGGTAAATTAAACCATTTTGCAAAAGTATGTCGCTCAAACTGTGAGAAAACTGTTCATGCAATAAGTCAAGAAGGTTCAGACCAGCTTGAGGAGTGTGATGAGCTGTTTATTGACTCAGTGACGCAGAGCAAACAGAGCTCAGATATGGAACAGGCATTTGTGAACATTAAAATAGGTCCAAAACAGCATGAAATCAAATTCAAGCTGGACACGGGATCCTCAGCTAACGTCATACCCCTGTACGAGTACACCAAATTGGACATGCAGTGCACATTGCAGCAGACATCTCGTCCCCTGTATGGTTATGGTGGTGAACGCCTGGTGTTAAAAGGCAAATGCAACCTGAAATGCAAGCACAAAGACATTGAGATGGTTATGACATTTTATGTAGTCGATACAAATGCGCCTCCTGTCCTAGGGCTAAAAGGATGCATAGACTTTGGCCTCATTAAGATGGTACTGTCAGTTACAGAAACACAGACGGAGGTGCCAGTCTTGGAGGAGTTTGCAGATGTTTTCAAGGGGATTGGACTGTTTCCGGGTGAGTGTACCATACACTTGGACCCGCATGCAACCCCAGTAGTTCACCCACCCAGGCGTATTCCTCTTGCATTACGCAGCCGTCTTAAAGAGGAGTTGGAGAGCATGGAAAGGCAGGGTGTTATCGTTAAAGTCACAGAGCCAACCGAATGGGTTAACTCCATGGTTGTGGCCGAAAAACCACGCACAGGTCAGCTGAGGGTGTGTCTGGACCCGAGGAACCTTAACAAGGCCATTAAACGACCTCACTACCCATTACCTACTCTTGAAGATTTAACACCCAAGCTCGCTGGTGCCCAATATTTTAGTGTCCTGGATGCTAGATCGGGTTATTGGGCCATTAAGCTCACTGAGGAATCGTCAAGATTAACTACTTTCAACACGGTTTTTGGGCGTTACCGTTTCTTACGCCTCCCCTTCGGACTGATTTCAGCACAAGACGAGTTCCAGCGAAAGATTGACGAAACGTATGAAGGTTTGAATGGGGTCATGGCCATAGTCGACGACATTCTCATTTATGGACAGACCAAAGCCGAGCATGATGAAAACCTCCATGTTATGCTTCAGCGTTCAAGAGAGAGAGGAGTCAAGCTCAATCCAGGAAAAAGCGTTATCTGTGCTACAGAGGTGAGCTATTTTGGGCATCTACTCACTGCTGAAGGGGTAAAGCCGGACCCGGCCAAAGTCGCTGCTGTGAGAGACATGGAACCGCCTAAAGACAAAGGAGAACTCGAGACAGTGCTAGGTATGATCAATTACCTCTCCAAATTTGCACCTGGCCTTTCCGATGTCAACGCACCACTGCGACAGCTCCTTAAGGAGTCAAGTGAGTTTGTTTGGGATGTCCAACACGACAAAGCTTTCAAGAAGATGAAAGAGCTACTCACATGTGAACCAGGCCCAGTCTTAGCCTATTTTGATCCTCACAAAGAGCTCAGACTACAGGTCGATGCCTCCAAGTACGGGCTCGGGGCAGTACTGATGCAGGATGGAAGACCTATAGCATACTCATCAAAGTCCCTTTCTGAGAGCGAAATTAATTATGCTCAAATAGAGAAAGAACTCTTTGCTATACTGTTTGGTTGTAAGCGTTTCCATCAGTATATCTATGGCTGCCAAGTTGTTGTCGAGAGTGACCACAAGCCCCTTGAGTCAATAATGCGGAAGCCTCTGGCATCAGTTCCCCCAAGGCTTCAGAGGATGATCCTTCAGCTCCAGAAGTACAACTTCACCATTATACATCGACCAGGCAAGGACATCCCTGTCGCAGACACGTTATCCAGAAAGTCATTGTCTGACCAGGATACGAGCCTCAGTGAGGGAATGGATATTCAGGTGCACACAGTGTACAGCAGCCTTCCTGTCAGTGACTCAAAATTGGAGGAAATCAGAGCTCAAACTGAAAAAGACCAGCAGTTTCAGATACTGAAAGGAGTCATACAAAGAGGCTGGCCTGAGGAGAAAAGAAAGTGTCCCTTGAGTGTGTCTGAATTCTGGAACCACCGTGATGAGCTTTCATACCTGCATGGAATAATCTTCAAAGGTGAGAAGATTATCGTTCCCAGAAGCCTTCGTCCAGACATCCTGTCACGCATACATGCCAGTCACCTGGGCATCGAGAAGAGCAAGCAGAGGGCCCGTGACATCATGTTCTGGCCTGGGATGGGAAAAGAAATTGAGAACATCATCAGCAAGTGCTCGATCTGCCTCACGTATCGCCCCTCCAACACCAAAGAGCCCATGATCAGTCACAAAATCCCAGATAGGCCATGGCAAGTAGTGGCTACTGATTTGTTCACCTGGAACAACGAGGACTATCTTGTGACAGTTGACTATTACAGCAGATATTTTGAGCTGGACAAGCTCCACAGTACAACCTCTGCTGCTGTGATAAGTAAACTAAAGGCTTCTTTTGCACGGCACGGCATCCCAGAAGCTGTCATCTCAGACAACGGCCCCCAGTACAGCTCTGGTGAGTTTGAATCATTTGCAAGAACATGGGAATTTACACATACTACCACAAGCCCATATCACCCACAAAGTAATGGGCTGGCAGAGAAATCTGTGCACACTGTGAAGATGTTGCTGGAAAAAGCTAAAGCTGACAAAAGTGACCCATACCTTAGTCTCCTGGAGTATCGCAACAGCCCTGTTGATGGATTCAAGTCCCCAGCTCAGCTGTTAATGAGTCGCCGTCTGCGGTCAACATTACCCAATACCAATCAACAACTCATGCCAAAGGCTGTCAGCTCTAAAGATGTCAGAGCAAAGAGGCTGCACAAGCAACAACACCAAAAGAGCTACTATGACAGATCGGCAAGACCTTTGTCTCAGCTTGAGGATGGACAGGCAGTTAGAGTGCAGGAGCGAGGATATTGGAAGCCAGCTGTTATCGTCAGAGCAGCCAACACGGAGAGATCTTATCATCTGCGTACTGCTGATGGACATGAGTATCGATGAAACAGACGCCACCTCCTGGACACAAAAGAATCTCAAATTGACAGTCCTGACGTGCCAGTCAGGCATGAAGGTGCAGAACTATGTGCAACACCAACCAACAGTAGACCACACAATGACACTATACACACACCTAACCACACTGATGAGCTGCCCAATTGCACCACTTACAGAACCAGATATGGACGACAGATAAAGCCCAGAATCGTTCTGGACCTGTGATTGTACAAGGGTGTAGGCGGATCGCTGCCCTTTCAAATAGAAAATGCAATGTTCAATGCATTCTAAATGTTCAATGCATTCTAAATGTTCAATGCAGTTTAGATTCATGTGTATGTGACAATCTAAGGCTATGTGAATATACACAGCATATTTGCACTTCAGTCTAATAGTGTATTAGCATACTAATTGTGCATATCATTTTGAAAACGTAATTACTTTCTTTACTTAATATGTTATGCAGTATTTCTACTTTGTCAATTATTTTAAAAGAAAGGGGATGTAGTATTCTTACGTTTGGCTCAACCAATCATATGTCAGAAGCAACATAGTCTCTGTTCCTATTGGCTGTATTCACTGTCAGTCTAGGTAATGCAAATTAGTCAGTTGTGGGTTGTGTTTATCGCTACTGAGGAGTTAGTTAGCACTCATGTTGCGTAGCTGAACAGTGTTAATAAAAGCTATGTTAAAGCTGATTATGCGTGCATTCAGTGCCTTCATATACACGTTATCGTAGAGATAACACGACAGACAGAAGAGCATGCGGCCGAGCAAACTCGAGACCGCACACTCCCACAAAGAGACACGGAGGCCCCTGATCCGCCATGGCCGCCCAAATCACCTGATCCTCCATGGCGGCCCGAGATCCCTGCTCCACCATTGCTCCCGGAACGGGCATCGCCCTGGAGGCCACCTGCCCTGTCTCCATGTCCCTTGAGGCCTCCAGAGGGCCCAACCCCCCCCTCCCTATTGGATGTTGTACGGCGCGGGTCTCGCCTGTTCGGAGGGGGGGGGGATTAATGTCAGACCTGTATCCCCATGTCTTGTGTCTCCCTTCCTCTTGTGCCCATATATGGTCCTTCCTGTCCTCGTTCTGTCATTTTTAGTTCAGTTTATCCCAGCCTTGTGCTTTGATTATGTTCCAGGTGCGTCTAGTTAGTTCTCTCTATTTATAGTCTGTTCTGCCCCATTCTTCCTGTCGGTTATTATGTCAAACTGTAAACGTCATCTGTGTCTGTCTACCTCCACCTGTTCAGTAAAGTCTTCTGTGTGTTGCTATCCTCGTCTCCTCGTTTCCCTTGCCTTGACATGAACGTGACCACATCAGAATTGTATAAATAATTATAAATAATATAAGGAATTGGCTCCTTTTCTTTTAGAGGTTTTTGTTGAAAGCATCAAAAAAACAGTGTATACCTCCCACTTTAATTGTATTTCTTCCCAAACCAAATAAAGACAGACAGTATATTGATAAATGGCGCCCTATTTGTTTATTGAATAATGATTAAAAACTGTTGGCCCTAATCTAAGCTAGAAGATTGAAAACTATTTTGGAATCAGTAATTGACGAATCAAAATCGGGATTCATGAAAAAGCGGCACATAAATAATATACGATTAGTTTTGGACATTTTGGACTATTCAGATCTGATTAATGATAATTGTTGGAGAGACTTTTGACTGTAAGGATCTGATTTGCAATTGGATGAGTGAACCCCTTGGGTGCCGGTTAGAGCACAATATTATATAAGGATGAGGATACAGGTGATTGGGTTTAGATGATGTATTGATATGAGATTATTGCTTTACAGGCAGTAGAGGCATTAGTCTGGATTACAAGAAATACAATAAACAATCATGAATAACAATAATTAAGCATATACACAATGATAAACATCCATTGGTACATAAAGGCAGCCAAAGTATACTAAATCCTCATCTGTAACATTCCTCAGTGAACATTACAATCCAAGAAGGGATAATAAATGCATCACAGTACGCACTATAAGCCATAAGCAATCATCTAACATGATAAACGTCCCTCCATATATGGCTATAATCACTGCACATCAGAATGTGATCGCTAGTTTGGTATAAACAGCTCAAAATAATCAATATCACGTCACCGAAGTATCATGGAAAACAAAACAGTGATTTACATATCAATAAACAATAAATAATCACATATCGAGCTGCATCATTAAGCTAGATTAACAGAAACAATGGCTGAGGGCATGTCTTTACATGTACGGGTGACGCGGTTATAAATAACTAATTCAATAATAATACCAATCTCAATAAACACAAAAATATTGTAAACAGGCTTACTTGTAGGTAAATGACTAACACCTCAAGGTAACAGCTGCAGGAAATATCGCAAATGAACAAGTATAAGTGTTGTTTCAGCGATTGACTCGACAGATGAACACTTCAGCAGGCAACAGCGGCTTAACTAACGAGACGGCTCATATGACGTCAGAATAAAAGCCCTCTATTAAAGGAGCCTTTACAACAGCTGCCCCCAAAGATGAAAAGCATCTTTGTAGTCAGGAAAGGCGACTTTATTCTGGAGGGTTCGGAACTCCAGGATCATCTGAAGGCAAGGTTGGTAGAACAACCAGACGGGCCACTGATCTAGTATAGATATGATCCTTGATCTGCACATCTGCTGATCTAATGTGGCCATCGGGACTGAGGTGGGTCTGAATGACTTTACCTACAGGCCATAATCCTCGGGGCAACTGAGGGTCAACAATCATGACGTAAGTGTGCTCTCGGAGGTCAGGAGGTGAGGCTTGCCATTTCTGCCTGGACTGCAAGCTAGGAAGGTAATCCTGGATGAATCGAGACCAGAATCGATCGGCTAGGATCTGGGAATGTCTAAATTTTCTGCGGCTTAACATCTCTGATTCTGGGTAAATGACTTGAGGCATGGATCCATCAGGCCACCCCATTAGGAGACTACTGGGGGTCACTGGGTCAGCATCCGCCACATCGGAGGATACGTAACCCAAAGGTTTTGAGTTAAGGATAGCCTCGACTTCCAACAAGACCGTTATCAGGACCTCCTCAGGAACCGACTGGGAACCCAAAACGGTGTACAAGGCTGACTTGACAGATCTCACCTCCCTCTCCCAAACTCCATCAAAGTGAGGGGCTGAGGGGGGATTGAAGCAGAAGCTGATCTTCTGGTGTGCAAGATGACACTGCAGATCAGGAGCTAAGGCGGCATATGCTTCTCGCAACTCCCGCTCGCCTCCACGGAAGTTGGTCCCTCGATCTGACCATAACTGCACTGGGGTGCCTCTCCTAGCAATGAACCTCCGAAGGGCCATAAGGAATCAGTGCTTAGACTAGGGAGCAAGTCTAAGTGTACGGCTCTCATGGTGAGACATTTAAAGAGAACACCCCAGCGTTTCTCTGTACGTCTGCCAATCTTGATTATGAAAGGACCGAAGCAATCCATCCCACATGAATGGAAGGCGGGCTTGTAAAGCTGAAGGCGGGCAGAGGGTAGATCAGACATCTGAGGCACTGAAGGCTGGCCTCTCCATCTGCGACATTCCAGACAGGTAAGCTGAAACCGCCGAACAGCTTCACGGCCTCGCAGGATCCAATAATGCCTCCTTATCTCAGCAAACAGCCACTCTGATCCAGGATGATGCAGCTGGTTGTCGTAATGGTGGATTATCAGGCGAGTAACTGGATGCTTAGAGTCTAGGACTTCAGGATGAACAACAGAATCTGCAAGGTCAGCCACTCTCCTCAAAAGACCACCCACTCTAATCAAGCCGTTAGAAGGATCCATCTCTGGGGCCAAGGCAACTAGACAGCTACTAGGTTTCACTGTCTTCCCGGATTCCAACAGGTGGTAATCCTCAGGGAAGGATTCCAGTTGGACGTGTTTAAGGACATGGACTTCGGCTCGTTGATAATCTATGGCTTCGGGAACAGTATCAGGATCCGAGTCAACTCGTAGGTCTCGTGCAGAGTCATCCAGCAGATCTATCCAGGTAGGATAACTCCATTTATCAGGGTGGGTAGAGGTGGTTGGTGAGGTAACAACTCCACAGAAGGTGGACTTCCGCAACTCAGCTGGATTGTCAATAGGCTCAAAAGGAAGGACAGGCCATTCTCGAGGGTCAAGGAGAAGGAAAGGGGGTCCTCGGCACCATCGGTTCGGGGAAACAAGGTAGGAAAGAGATCTCCCCTTGGTGAGGTCATCGGCAGGATTATCTGAAGATCCAAAATAACGCCATGAGCACGGATCAGTAAGCTCCTGGATCTCGGCAATCCTATTGCCAACAAAGACTCGGTACAGGCAGGACTCGGACTTCAGCCACTGAAGGGCCGTAGTAGAATCAGTCCACAGCACAGTAGAATGGATAGGCAGAGTCAACTCATCTGCCAGCAACTTCGCTAGCTGGGCTGCGACTAAGCTCCCACAAAGCTCCAATCGGGGAATAGAATGTACTCGTTTAGGGGTAACGCGTGACCGAGTGATGAGGAAGGAGAGGTAGGTCTGACCAGCTGGATCAACAGTACGCAGATAAGCTACGGCTCCGTAGGCTTGCTCAGAGGCATCTGAGAAGATGTGGACCTCGCGAGTAATGCCTTCAATCCCTACTGCCGAGGGAACATAACGCAGAGGAAAAGAGACCCTAGGAAGACAGCAAAGTTCTTCTTCCCACTGCATCCAGGAATGGAGAAGGTCAGGAGGTAGGTTAGGATCATCCCACGCTCTTTGTTTGTTCCAGAGGTATTTAACGATCACTTTGGTGCGGGTTGTGTAAGGAAGGAGCAGTCCCAGAGGGTCGTACTGTGTAGCAAGGACCCTGTAAATGTTCCGCAGTGTAGGGGTCTCATAGATCATGGGTCTGTGCTTATAGGACAAGATATCAGACTGCCAATTCCAACTCAAACCTAACGTGGACTCAGAAACATCGGCCTTCTCCTGTGTCAGCCACAACTCCACACTGATCGCTCGAGCCTCAGGAGGGAGGTGTCTTAATGCAGCAGGGTCGTTACAGGCCCACTGCCATATCTCAAATCCAGCCCCAGAAAGGATAGTGCGCAGTCGATCGATCAGATTCCAGGCTGCCTCAGCGGTAGGTAGGCTCTGGAGGCAATTATCTACGTAGAAACATCTTTCTACAGAGAAACGAATCTCCTCATCTGTTAAGGGGTGCTGACGAGTGTGGCGTTGGAGTGCGTAGATAGCATAACAAGGGCTGGAGGTGGTGCCGAAGGGTAGGACCAACCACTCGAAGGTCTGAGGTGCCTCATCCATCTGCAGGTCTCACCATAGGAAGCGGAGTAGAGGGCGATCTTCAGGCAGCAGGCGAACCTGATGGAACATCGCTTTTATATCTCCACTCACGGCTACAGGATGCTCCTGGAAACGAAGGAGGACACCTAACAACGAGGCTCCAAGGGTAGGTCCGGGCAATAGGTATTGGTTAAGGCTCTGACGTCTGTACTGATGGGAACAATTGAAGACAACACGGGATTTCCCGTTGTGGCTAACAATGTGGTGAGGAATGTACTAACACTCAGGGGTATCAGGAACAGGATCAGGCACTACACAGACAGCTCCAGTCTCAAGGAGTCTACTCATCTCTGCTTGGTAGGTCTCGGTTTTCTTGGGATCCTTCAGTAGTCGCCACTCCACGCTTCGGAGATTAGGCAAGACTGAATCTCTCATAGCATTTAACAAAGGCATGTCTTTATGACGAAGAAGGGGAGTGGCAAGGCGGAGAACACCCTCAATCTCAAGGGTAAGGGTCTTGCGGTCAAGTAGCTGAAGGGCTTCCTGATCTTGTTTGGAACGGGTAACTTCTTTACACTTCCGGGAAGGAACGGTATCCAACTGCCACAATCTCTGTACGTGGTATAGGAGCTCATCCTGGACAGGAACCAAAGAGGTAAACATGCACTGGCGAGGGGTGGAAGGAACAGGACCCTGGAGTGTCCATCCCAGGTGGGGCCGCCCCATCGAACAGGCTCAGTAGGGGTGATAAGGTGGGGCTGATTAGAACATATAAGGAGCAAGGGCTGGACCTCCGTAAGGGTATGAATAGGAAGATCTCTCAAGTGTCTATACTTCCGCCGCAATTGTTCCATAGGATAGGACTGGCGCGACAGGTTAAGGCAATCAGCAGAAAAGGCATGACTGATCTGATAACTGATCTGCGGTCGATAGATGGGAGAAATCTGGAAGGCAATGGAACCACCACAAATAACCTGAACATCGTCTCTGACTGTCCGTAACGGAAGGTCTTCAAGAACACCCTGAATGCCCAGGGCTTCAACGGCAACGGGGAGCAGGATCGTTCTCTCAGACCCATCATCCAAGAGGGTGAATGTATCCAGTGTACGATCCTCATAACGCAGGTGCACTGGAACTACTTTAAGCATCACACGCCCGCTAACAGAAAGCTTATCTAAGAAGAACCTATCCGAGGAGAAACTCATAAAGCAACTCTTCTCTACAGTAGCGGATTCCTCAGTAGAGGAAGGACTGATGTTCACATTGTGAAGGGAACGAAGATGTAGGCCACGGCAAAGACTGCGGGGCTTCTTCAAGTCACATTGGGCAGCATGGTGGGATCTGGCACAACGCCAACATCGATTGTGACAACGGATCCAGGTCTTATCTTGATCAGGGGTAAGCTGGGCAAAGGAAGCGCACTGACTTAGGTAATGCTCAGATGCATCGCAGAAAGGACAATATCGCTTAATTCTAGCAGGCTTAGCTGGCTGAACGTAACCTCTACGAGGCCTGGAAGTCTCAAATGAGGGAGGGGACAAGGATGAGGATGGGGCTCCAACTCCGTGCAGTATAGCAACAGATCTTTTACCAGCATGTGAGCTCCTAGACATCAACTCTGCATCATAACCATGACACCAGGTCTCATAACTAAGCCAATTAGAAAGATCAACCAGGTTAGGCGTAGAACCAGGTTGACGAAACGTGGCGACGAAACTCTGCTCTCTGTTCTGTAGGAAGCTTACTTAGAATGCGTGCGACATGGGAGCCACAACTTAACTCACCATCGCGTCCTAGGGTTCTCAACAGGCCGACTAGGGACTGGACTTGGAGAGCAAATCTTTGGAAGGCTGGGATGTCACCTCGTCTAACATCAGGACTGTCCAGGACACTAGCTATCCTCCTCAAGGCTAACTGATGTGGCTGTCCGTACTGGTCACAAAGTGCTGAGAATAGGAGAGTGCTGACACAAAGTGCTGACATAGGAGAATTCAAGTTAGCATCAGCTATCATCTTAGCTTCCTCAAGCTTAAGGTGGTCTACTAGGATCTGGTACTTAAACAGCTCAGTGCCATCGCGGGGAAGCAGGTTTTCTAAGGCTATGCGAAGGCGAGCAAACTCACTAGAATCTGGATGCGTAAACTTAGGGATGGTAGGAGGGGGGCCACGATACACAGACTCAAAAGAAGGGACTACAGGGTGCACCCTAGGCTCTGACTGAGGAAGAAAGACTGGGACACTAGGAGGGGCAGGTGCTGCCTGGCGGTGGGCAGGCACAGGCATGGCTCTAGGAGTGAGCAACTCTCTGAGGTATTGAGGAGTAGGAGGCGGAGGGAACTCACCAGCATCAGGAACACTAGGCCGAGGAGGGCATGAACGAGTGTTAGGTAGCACTACGGGATTCTGCTGAGACACTGAGATCACCGGCCGATAGGAAGCTACTGCATCAGACAACTCGAGGGAACCGAACTGTCTAGCTAAGGCTTTGTCAGACTCAGGCCAAGGTGGTGGAGGTAGATCAGGGAAAGGATCACAATCAACTACAGGAGTGGATACACAGGGCTTCACTGGAGAACGGGACATCCGCAATGCTGAGGGCTGCACTGGCGAAAGAGGTTGGCCTCTGTCTTGGCTAAGGTATGCTCGAAGGGACTGCGCTGCTTGAACTAACTCTCGAACTTCTGCACGAACTGCTCTCAACTCTCTCAGATCAGCTTCGAAGGCTGCACGCTCATGACGTAGGTGCTGTAGCTCACTGAGATGGGCAGAAGCAATTGAATCAGCTGCTGAAGGTGGGGAAGGGACCTGCTGAGGGCACACTGCACGCTGGATAGGCTGATAACTGGATGACAGGATCTGGGAGCCATCCGGACGGACACGGTCACCACCAGGGAGGGCAACACATGGCTGAAAGGACAGGGACCAGGCAGGGACAGGCGTCTCCACAGTGCGGGATACACCAGGCTCTGAGACAGGTCTACTACCGTAATACTGCCTTTCATATTGCTCTAGGTAGGCTGGAGGACGAGTGAACCGTTTAGGGCGTGCTCCGCCTACAATCTCCTAATCGGAGTCCATCATATCAGAGAGGAACACTCATCCGGCTCGAAGGACCACAATGTTGGAGAGACTTTTGACTGTAAGGATCGGATTTGCAATTGGATGAGTGAACCCCCTGGGTGCCGGTTAGATCACAATATTATATAAGGATGAGGAGACAGGTGATTGGGTTTAGATGATGTATTGATATGAGATTATTGCTTTACAGGCAGTAGAGGCATTAGTCTGGAATACAAGAAATACAATAAACAATCATGAATAACAATAATTAAGCATATACACAATGATAAACATCCATTGGTACATAAAGGCAGCCAAAGTATACTAAATCCTCATCTGTAACATTCCTCAGTGAACATTACAATCCAAGAAGGGATAATACAAGTATCACAGTACGCACTATAAGCCATAAGCAATCATCTAACATGATAAACGTCCCTCCATATATGGCTATAATCACTGCACATCAGAATGTGATCGCTAGTTTGGTATAAACAGCTCAAAATAATCAATATCACGTCACCAAAGTATCATGGAAAACAAAACAGTGATTTACATATCAATAAACAAAAAATAATCACATCTCGAGCAGCATCATTAAGCTAGATTAACAGAAACAATGGCTGAGGGCATGTCTTTACATGCACGGTTATAAATAACTGATTCAGTAATAATACCGATCTCAATAAACACAAAAATAATGCAAACAGGCTTACTTGTAGGTCAATGACTAACACCTCAAGGTAACAGCTGCAGGAAATATCGCAAATGAACAAGTATAAGTGTCCTTTCAGCGATCGACTCGACAGATGAACACTTCAGCAGGCAACAGCGGCTTAACTAATGAGACGGCTCATATGACGACAGAATAAAAGCCCTCTCTTAAAGGAGCCTTTACATTAATAATGGTTTTAAATTATTTTTAGACTTGTGTAAAGCATTTGATTTTGTGGAACATCAGTTCATCCTTGATACTCTAAATAAATTTATTTTGGTATTTTTTTCTACAGCAATTAAAACCCTTTACAAAAATGGCAACTGCTCTATAAATTTATTTAATGGTACTTCCACTAGATTTGATATTTCTAAAGGAATCAGGCAGGGGTTCCCAGTATCTCCATACCTCTTTTTGTTAGTAAGTCAGCTTCTTTCCTCTTATATTAAATCAAGCCCAATAAGAGGTATTACTATCGTTGATAGAGAGATACAAATTACACAATTAGCTGATGACACTACATTCTTTATTCAAAATGAGAATCAGATATCTATGGCAATTTATTTAATTAGCAAATTTTCAAGAGAGTCTGGGGTATACTAAAATTTGGCTAAATGTGAGCTTATGGCCATAAAGGAATGTCTCGGAACTAAAATATTATGGAATCCCCTTTAAAAAAAGAGGTTCAATATCTTGGAATGTTGATAACCAAAGACCAGAAAAGAAAATGCTTACACAATTTTAATCATATTATAAAAAAACTAAAACTAAATTACATGATTGGCTTATAAGAGACCTCTCTTCAAGGGGCAGAGTTTTAATTACAAAGGCAGAGGGTATTTATAGACTAATTTATGCAGCAATGGCTTTACATCTTGATAAAAAGCTATGTAAAGAAATTGACAAAATACTGATTGACTTTATTTGTAAAAATGTTATGTATACATTATGAACATATAAGGAGATGTATACATTATGAATTCATATGAAAAGGTGGCCTAAATATTTTAGATCTTGCAACATTAAATAATACATTTATGATTAACTGGCTTTAACAAATAGAAATCCTAATTCCATTTGGTGTTTTATTCCCTACCATATTCTCTCAAAATTTGGTGGTATGCATTTTGTCTTAGATGTAATTATAATATTGATAAAATACCAGCGAAACTATTAGAATTTCACTGTCGAGCCTTTTTATCATGGTCTTTTATCCACAAGGAGCAGAACGGAGGAGTGATCTGATTTGCCGAAAGGTGGGCGGGGGAGGGACTTGTATGCGTCCCGGAAAGGGGAGTAACAATGGTCGAGTGTACGATCTCCACGCGTGTTGATGGTAACGTGTTAAAAGTATTTTGGAGCTATTGTTCTGAAGTTGGCTTTATTAAAGTCCCCGGTGATAATAAAAGCTGCATCTGGGTGCGCGGTTTCCTGCTCACTTATATTTCCATACAGTTCCCTGAGTGCCTGGTCTGTGTTGGCTTGAGGAGGAATGTAAACAGCCGTGATTATGATCGCTGTAAAATCCCTCGGTAACCAGAATGGTCGACACAGAAGCGTATGAAATTCCAGATCAGGGGAGCAGAAGGATTTAATAGAGTGTATGTTCCTTTCATTACACCATGAGTTGTTGATATAGAAACAAACACCTCCGCCTCTGCTTTTCCCTGTGAGCTCCTTTGCTCTGTCCGAGCGGTGCACGGAGAAGCCCGTGAGCTCGATGGCTGAGTCTGGAACCATAGCAGACATCCAGGTTTCTTTGAGGCAAATAACACAGCAGTCCCTTGTTTCTCGTTGGTATGAGATGCGCGCCCGCAGTTCACAGAGTTTGTTGTCCAGTGACTGAACGTTAGACAGCAAAATTGTTGGGAGAGGAGGTCGGAAAGCACGGCGTCTCAGTCTGACGGGAATGCCAGCCTTCTTCCCTCTTTTTCGGCATCGGCGGCGTTTCTTCGATTGCGCAACCAAGACAAAGGGCTCTGATGCCGTGTCTGTAAACAATCCACCGGCGTTCAAGAACTCAAAGTCCGGCTTGCGTTGCGCGACGGAGGAACCAATGTTTAAAAGTGTGTCTCTATCGTAGACCGTTATACTAACAACATCTAACACGTAAAACAACAAAAAAACAAATAAAACATACGAAAAACTGCAAAGTATTCCCAGAGCTCGCAACACGGCGGCCATTCTCGGCGCCATCTGTGAACATTGCCGCCTCTCTACCGGACGAGCTCAACACCTTTTATGCTCGTTTCGAAGCTGATAACACCGCACACACAGAGAGCGCTGCCGCGGCTTCTGCAGAAGAGGTCAGTCCACTCACGCTTTCTGTCGCGGATGTAACCCGATCCTTCAAACGGGTGAACATCCGTAAAGTCGTGGGACCTGATGGTATACCAGGCCATGTGCTCAAAGCATGCGCTTTCCAGCTAGCTGGGGTTTTTACAGACATTTTCAATCTGTCCCTCTCTCTGTCTGTGGTTCCCTCATGCTTCAAAAAATCCACCATTGTGCCCATATCAATGAAAAATAAAATCACATGCTTGAATGACTGGAGGCCCGTTGCTCTGACACCCATCTTCAGCAAGTGTTTTGAGAAGCTCGTCAGAGAACACATCTGCTCTGTGCTGCCTGCTTCACTGGACCCACTACAATTTGCATACCGCAGTAACTGTTCCACAGACGATGCTATTGCCTTCACACTGCACACTGCTCTCTCCCGCCTGGAAAATAAGAACACCTATGTGAGGATGCTGTTCGTGGATTATAGTTCGGCATTTAACACCATAGTGCCTGCCACACTGGTTGCGAAGCTCCAGACTCTGGGACTGAACAGATCTCTGTGCAGCTGGATCCTGGACTTCCTGTCAGAAAGAAGTCAGGTGGTCAGAATGGGCAACAACACCTCATCTCCCCTGACCCTCAACACTGGTGCTCCGCAGGGCTGCGTCCTCAGCCCACTCCTGTACTCCCTGTACACACATGACTGTACAGCAACACACAGCTCCAACGTCATCGTCAAATTTGCTGATGACACAACGGTGATAGGCCTGATCACCGACAACGATGAGACGGCCTACAGAGAGGAGGTGAGTACCCTGACTAAATGGTGTCAGGAGAATCACCTCTCACTCAACATCGACAAGACCAAGGAGCTGGTGGTGGATTACAGGAGACAGAGCAGAGAACACACACCCATCACCATCGACAAGACACCTGTGGAGCGGGTGAGCAGCTTTAAGTTCCTCGGCGTTCACATCACCGAGGATCTCACATGGTCTGCTCACACAGACGCAGTGCTGAAGAAGGCACATCAGCGCCTCTTCTTCCTGAGAAGGCTGAGGAAGTTTGGAACGAGCCCCAGAATCCTCAGATCCTTCTACACCTGCACTGTGGAGAGCATCCTGACCGGCTGCATCACCGCCTGGTATGGAAACAGCACCGCTGGCAACCGCAGGGCTCTGCAAAGGGTCGTGCGAACTGCCCGCCACATTGTTGGAGGTGAGCTTCCCTCCCTCCAGGACATCTACACCAGGCGGTGTACAAGGAAAGCCCGGAGGATTATCAAAGACTCCAGCCACCCGTCCCACAGTCTACTCTCTCTGCTGCCCTCAGGGCGACGTTTCCGCAGCATCCGATCCCGCACTAGCCGACTGAGGGACAGCTTTTTCCTTCAGGCTATCAGGCTAATGAACAGTCAGAAATAATTCACCCTACATCACACTCCCACTCACACAACATGCCATGCACTGCACTTTAACACAGTTCAACTGGACTACACGCACACACTGCACTAACACATCTGCTATCACTGGACACCACACAAGCACACCCACGACATTGCATATGTATAATCTGTTGCACCTTTGCACAACTATCTGTTGCACAACCATCTGCTGTAAATTTATAATCTGTTGCACCTTCACATATTACTATGTATAGATGTGGACATAATGTAGATGTGTACATACAGTGTATAATGCGTATCGATAACTAAGTATGTCTAATAGTACACAGTGTGTACTGAGTATATGTATGTGTATTTTGCACATTGTCTTCTGTAAGTCTGTAAAAATGTACTGTCCATATGTAAACTGTTGTTTTTTTTGCACTGTCTGGAGCACGCTCGTAAGAATTTCACTCACCAAGGCACTTGTGCTGTGGTGATGTGACAATAAAAGTGATTTGATTTGATTTGACAAGCACAATTTTTCCCCTCATAGGTACTACACTGACCAAAATTATATTAGATTAACAAATAGTCACAGATCCCTCACCCAATACACATACTGGGTGCTAGTATATCTGTCAATGACTGCAGGCCCCCGGGTTCCATGGCAACCGATCTGATAACACTAGTTTTATTGCTCAAAGGAATGCGGGCAGAGCAACACTCACTTCATATCCCCTTAGGAAAGAGACATTATGCCATACAAATTGCCTCTTCTCTAATTAATTTATAGAAAATCTGTCTTTGAATGAACACACATATATTTAGGTCATTGTGTGTATTTTTACTGTTCTTGCATATGTTCTTGTGTATTGTATCCTGTTTTATAAATGCTTATGATAGAACACTAGTTAATATTAACTCACTGATACAATGGTTGGTCTCTATCAATTTGTCTTCGGATGATCTAATTGAGAATGTATATTATATGTTGATACCTATGCAACATATATATATGTTCTAATAATTTATAATAGTTCGTATATCAACTTCCAATCCAGATCATATGCAAATTACCATGCATAGAGACAAAGAGTCGTAAACATTCCCTCCAAAAGTTCAAGTCACCATAGGCTCTTTGACTCCCTAGAGGTGTGACCTCTATAGCAGATACAGTTTTCACATAAGTGACGCCCTTGCAGTCTGCGGTTCTGTTAGATCCTAAGAGGATGAGAAGGATGTGAGCTCCTCAGTGACCCTTAAGTTTTGCGCCAGGCCTTGCGGCCTTGATTTCCATTCAAACAAGGATCCTCAGATATCAGCAGATCTCTTTCTTAGCTCTTTTCCACTTTCTACCTGGGACAAAATTCTCAATTACCAACAAGTAAGAATAACATCTTTTGGAGTTCATTACCCTTATCAAGAACTTGAAGAACTCCAACACCACCCAAACTTCAAACCATCAGAACTTTCACCCGAGACTGCATCCAAGTTCAAGTTCAAGTTGAGCTTTATTGTCATTCCGCTACATGTGTGGACATATAGTGGGACGAGATGTCGTGCCTCACAGGACCACGGTGCTACATAAATACAAATATACAACACGAAGTAAAACAGTATAAACCTATACACAACTAACCTACTGTCAGCTTTGACTATACATATGCTATATATAAAAGTGGTTACCTATACATAAACAAAATAAAAAATACAAACTGTACAACTGTGCAGATGACTTCAAATACTGTACATGTGCAAAAAGAGAGACATTCAAGCAGCTGGCTGGGGAACAGTGTAAGGTGATTTGTGGTGCATGAGCCAGTAAACATACATAATTACAGTCGTGTATTACAATCAGTCTTTTGTGGGATTATGGACACACAATGGTGTGTGAAAGTGTCTAGTGCATGTAGAGGAGAGTGTGTTGCTCCAGCTGGCCTGTGCAGGCCCGCTCAATAAAAGTTTAACAGTTTTTTCCTGAGATGTGGGGGGGGGGGGGGGTTGGGGTTTCAGAGAGGGGTGGTGTGATGTGAGTTCAGGGCTCTCACAGCCTGGGGGAAAAAGCTGTTGAGCAGTCTGGCGGAGCGGGCTCTGATACTCCAGTACCGTCTACCTGAGGGTAGGAGCTGGAAGAGACTGTGGGAGGGATGGGTGGGGTCCTTCACGATACTATTTGCTTTGCTGGAGCATCGTGTAAGGAAAATATCCAGGATGGAGGGGAGAGGGGCACTCACAGACAAAGCAAGTATCGTACATTTACCTAAACGAAACAGAGGTTTAGTATATATTATAGACCCCGTTATATACGGTGCTGATGGTTTAATTCAGGTGGTTAACTGATTATTTTCATAACTTCATTCTCTGGTTTCCTGATGGTTTCATCCATCAACTCTCATTTGTCCTTTACCCATGTATGAGTGATTGTGTTTGTTTGTTTGTTAGACTAGTTTGCATTAGTGTTTAGTTAATAAAAGTTGTGTGCACAAATTACATGAGTTTCTGGTTCTGCCTTGCAAATTAAATGGCTCTTTATGAAATTGACCCTCGCTACGTGATCTAATGCAACCTGTTACGAATCCAGCGTCCCGCCGGCGGGACACCTAGTGGTGTCGGGGTAAAGTTGTCAGACACGAAAACTAAAAAAACTAAAAGCTGAACATGTCATTTATCTGTGGAAATCTGAGATTATTGTGATTTGAGCGATGCAAACCATTTTAAGATAAAATAAACACAGAAGGTACAATCAGTGTCTTTGTCAGACCACCAACAACTAAATAAACAACAACAAAACGCTACCGGTTACTATGGTAACCTCGGTTCCCTGAGAGCGGGAACGAGACATCACGGAGATTTCTCCGTTATGGGAACTCCTTCCCTTCAACCTTTCCTGAAGTCCTATTGGCTCACGCCAGTCAAATGACTGGCCAATTGTCGCAAAGCATGCAAATATGACGAGCTCGAGACAGTATAAATGCGATGCTCGCGACAATTATATCAGAATCGGATACTGAACACCGTAGGCTGGGCTAGCAGCGAACACGGCGACTACCGTGATGTCTCGTTCCCGCTCTCAGGGAACCGAGGTTACCATAGTAACCGGTGGCGTTCCCTTTCGAGCTGTCACGAGACATCACGGAGATTTCTCCGTTATGGGAACGATATTAAATCCCGCCGTGAGAGAGGCTATGAAGCCAATACCCCAAAAACACAGCAGATAGAATACGCACAAGCATACTTCCCAATAGTGACGCTGTAGGCAAGCTCACAGCTGATAGGTGGGTGAAAGCCAATAAGCGTCTAACCCAAAGGTATACAAATTTGCATATTTGGACAGTTTTAACGTCGGCTGCGCTGAAAAATAGGGCAAACTTGCACAACAAACATAAGGAACTGCACAGGGATTTACTGTGTAGCAGCAACCTAGCATGATAATGGTATCACTAGAAATCAACGAATACAGGAATCTGCACTGAGTAAGGGCAGAACAACCGTATTAGTAAGAGGGTCAAGCAGAGTAAAAACTTACTGTGCGAGACAGCGGCACACACATAACAATGTAGCAAACATGCATCAGCCACTCACCGACAGCACCTGGGAGGCAAAGGACTGAACGTCCAGCCTGTAAAACCTGGCGAAAGTATTCTGTGAAGACTAGCCTGCTGCAGCGCATATATCTTGAATAGACATACCTCTCGACCAAGCCCACGAGGAAGCAATAGCCCTTGTTGAATGTCCTCTAATGTGTAAAGGACACTCCAACCCTTGGCTCGTATAAGCAGCCGTAATAGCGTCTACGATCCAGTGGGAAAGCCTCTGTTTTGAAACGGCTCTGCCTTTCGCACAACCACCGTAGCATACGAATAGTTGGTCAGATTGTCGAAAGCTGGCCGAACGGTCGATGTAAATCCTCAAGGCCCTGACAGGGCACACCGAAGTCTGAGCGTCTGCTTCACGCGAGGCTGTTGACTCGGAAGACAGGGCAGACAGAGATACGGTCTGCGTCTTGAAGGGGGTAGAAAGTGATTTAGGCACGTATCCCATTCTCGGACGGAGAGTGACACTGCAGTCACCGGGTCCGAAGCGAATACAGTCACTGTCCACAGAAAACGCGTGCAAATCCCCTATGCACTTAGCTGAAGCGAGTGCGAGAAGGAGTGTAGTTTTAAAAGACAGCTCCTTCAAACCCACGGATGTTAAAGGCTCAAAAGGTGGCTGAGAAAGAGCTCTTAATACCACCTCTAGGTCCCAAGGCGGAACTGACGGTGGCCTCGGAGGATGTAGCCTTCACGCTCCCTTAAGAAAACTCACCACCATGGGGTCTCTGCCGATCGACTGGCCGCCTTGCGGGGAACGGAACGCGGCAATGGCTGCTACATAGACTTTCAGTGTCGAGGGTAACGATCCACTATCCAGCCTGTATTGCAGGAAACTCAGAACATCCAACACGGTGCAAGTAACCGGGTCGATATGAGCCTGATGGCACCATTTTACAAACACCCCCCATTTTAAGGCATACAAACGCCTTGTAGAGGGTGCTCGCGCTTCCGTGAGTGTGTCGATCACACGAGACTGCAATGCATCTATCTCCCCTGACAACCCTGGAGCATCCACACATGAAGGTTCCATAGTTCCGGGTTCGGGTGCCACACCGAGCCGTCCACCTGAGATAGCATATCCCTCCTGACCGGAATCGGCCAGGGAGGGGTTATCAACAGCTCTGTCAGGTCCGGAAACCAAGGCTGGTTCGGCCAGTTCGGGGCTATGAGTATCACAGATGCCCGCTCCTCCCTGATCTTGCATAACACCAGAGGCAATATTTTGATCGGAGGAAACGCATAAAGTCTGGCTGCCGGCCAGTGCGCTGTGAGCGCGTCCCCTTCCAACGGGGAGTGGGACAGGGAGAAGAACAACGGGCAATGTGCATTCTCGCTCGTAGCGAATAAATCCACCTCCGCTTCCCTGTAGAGGTTCCAAATCATCTGAACCGACTCGGGGTGTAATCTCCATTCCCCTTGAGGAATTCTCCTCCTCGAAAGCATGTCCGCCCCGCGATTCAAGAGACCGGGGATGTGCGTTGCTCTGATGGATAGAAGGCGAGAGTCCGCCCATAGCAGTAAAATCGTTGCCTGCTCGCACAGAGCCTTGGAACGAATGCCGCCCTGGCGATTTATGTACAAGACTACAGACGTGTTGTCGGTGCGAATCAGTACATGTTGCCGTTCCAGTTGTGTTTGAAACTCCTTCAGAGCTAAAAAGACTGCTTCCAATTCCAAGCGGTTTATGTGCCACCAGATCTGGGGCTCCGACCACCGCCCCGAAGCTGGCATTCCCTCGCACACCGCTCCTCAGCCGAGCGTCGATGCGTCTGTTGTGACCACCACGCGTGAAGTCACCAACCCCAGGGGGACTCCCCGGCTGAAGAGATCCGGGTTGAGCCACGGAGCTAGAGCTTCGATGCAGCCGCCGGTGACCGCGATACTCAAACGTCCCGAGGTCCATGCCGTCCAAGGGACTCGAGTTTTCAGCCACAGCTGCAGAGGTCGCATGTGTAATAAGCCCAGATGACATACTGCCGAAGCTGATGCCATGAGTCCCAGCAATCTCTGAAATTTTTTCAGATGAACAGATCTGCCTTCTCTGAAATGGCGCAGGTAAGACAAAATGGCCGCCACGCGCTCTCGCTAGAGGCGGGCCCTCATTTCCAGGGAGTCCATGCAAACTCCCAGATACATGATGGACTGACTCGGGGCGAGAATGCTCTTTCGCCTGTTTACACATAGCCCTAGGGACTCCAAGTGAATAAGCAGTGAGTCTATATGGCTGAGTAGCGTGTCCCGGGACTGAGCTAAAATCAGCCAATCGTCCAGATAATTGAGGATGCGCATCCCGCTCGCCCTGAGGGGGGAAAGTGCTGCATCCACGCACTTTGAAAATGTGCGCGGGCCAGAGCCAGCCCGAACGGGAGAACAGAGTATTGGTACGCAGTGCTCTCGAAAGCAAACCTCAGAAACCGTCTGTGACGCGGTGCTATCTGAATGTGAAAATACGCGTCCTTCAAATCCACGGACGCAAACCAGTCCCCGGGGCGAATCTGCGCCAGGATCTGTTTCAGCGTTATCATCCTGAACGGACGTTTGCCAAGTGCTCTGTTGATGGGTCTGAGATCCAGAATTGGGCGAAGCCCCCCATCCCTCTTGGGTACCACGAAGTAGCGGCTGTAAAAAACGCTCTCCAACTCGTTTGGTGGGACTCGCTCTACTGCTCCTTTCTCGAGCAGACAGCCAATCTCTTGCCTCAGAGCCTGGGCATTTCGAGGCGATGTTAGAGACTGCACCACGCCATTGAAACGGGGTGGTCTGCGCCTGAATTGGAGAGTATATCCCCGCTCTATCACGCTGAGTAGCCAACGCGAGATTCCCAGAATAACTTTCCACGCGCTTATGAACTGACGCAGCGGCTTTAGCGGCTCGGTCGTTGGGTGCGCGGCTATAACCTGTGTTGGATGCGGACCTGCACTGCTCTGAGGCGGGGCAAGGGGAGCCGCATTTATTGAGTGAGGAGGAGAAAGCTCTTTTTGTGAGAAAGTATGCATTTTTATTGAATGGACACCCAACACACACACATTTGAGCAGCTGTTTAACTTTTGGCGCTTGGGAGCTGGGCTGCTCTCGCGCTCTCCTCCTTCCCTCCGATCGTCAGGAAGAGGGCTTAGCAGCCGGGGGCGGGCGAGAGTCGCGTCGCGGGCTTCTCCGCTGACCTTGGCGCTTCCTACCGGAACCCCACACTTTCCTCCGGACATCTGGCTCCTGTCGAGGAGCAGTAGCAGTAGCCCCAGCCGGGGCAGGCCTGGGAAAATCTCTCCGCTGGGCAGAGCCATGCGCTGACGAAGATCTGGATCTTGCCGTCTGCTGCTGGGGGGCGCGTCTCGGCATCACGTGACTCATAGCTTTCGCGCGCTTTTGAGTCTCAGCGAATCGCTCGGTTATGGTCTCCACGGCATCACCGAAGAGGCCGGAGGGAGTTATAGGAGCGTTTAGGAGCACCTTACGGTCGGCATCCTTGAGGTCAGCTAGGTTTAGCCAGAGGTGCCTCTGAAGGACGACCATAAAGCCCATGGCCTTACCCACAGACTGGGCCGCTCGCTTCGTCGCCATCAGCGCGAAGTCCGTCGCCGCGCGCAGATCCTTCGTCGCCTCAGGAGTGAGGACTCCGCCCGCCACCGTTTGCAGGAGTTTAGCCTGGAACACCTGCAGCACTGCCATGGCGTGCAACGCTGATGCCGCCTCGCCATCAGAGGCATACGCTTTATTAGCGAGATGGGCGGTGGTCCTGCACGGCTTCGAAGGAAGGCTGATGTCAGGGCCTAGGGACTTCGCTGCTGCAGGACACAGGTGTGCAGCAACGGTCTCCTCGACGGGGGGAGAGCGCACATAACCGTGGGCCTCCGCCCCATCCACGTGGGAGAACATGGCCTGCGTGTTAGAATGGACGCGCGCCAATTGGGGCGCAGACCACGTCTTCACTAGCTGTTCGTGAACATCGGGGAAGAAAGGCACCTCGAGTCAGCTTTGCGTGTGGACCTGAAGTACCACGAGTCGAGCTTACTCCTGACAGGCTCCTCCGGAGGATTCCAGGTAAGCTCCAACTCCTGCACAGCTTTAGACAGAACCCTCATGAGCTCCTCCTGGAGGCCTGAAGGCTCTGAGCTGCCTAGCTGCTCGGGCTCCGATCCCGCCCAACCCTCCTTCTCCGAGGCCGAGATGGACATGGCCTCGTCGTCCTCCTCGTGGCCAAAAGCTACGAATCCCTCGATATTGGAAGGGGGGCGGAAACAGTCCTCGGGGAAGGAAATCAGTGAATGCGACGACCGTTGGGTTCGGCGGCACGGCAAGACGGCGCTCCCGCCGCCAGGAGAGGGGGGGCTCACCAGCGGCACGCTGGCGGCAGTGAGCCCCACCCCGAACAGGCCGCGAACCACATCGCGGCGGGCCCGGAGCACGCGGACCGGCAGGTCCGCGCAATGTCCGCAGTCGGACTCGTCCAGCGCCGCCTCGGCGTGGGCCAGGCCCAGGCAGGCGACGCAGTGGAGATACTGATCCAGCGGTTCGATGGGTCCCGCGCAGATCTTACACACTGAAACCATCACGAATTCAAGGTGAAGTAGAAGATTCTGATATAATTGTCGCGAGCATCGCATTTATACTGTCTCGAGCTCGTCATATTTGCATGCTTTGCGACAATTGGCCAGTCATTTGACTGGCGTGAGCCAATAGGACTTCAGGAAAGGTTGAAGGGAAGGAGTTCCCATAACGGAGAAATCTCCGTGATGTCTCGTGACAGCTCGAAAGGGAACTGAAGGAACTCACCTATGAAGCCTCCTGATAGTCCACTGATCCATAAAAATTCAACAAAAATGGTGTTGTTTCACTGTAAAGGGTGAAGGCTATCCAATTCCGTGCAATATTTAGTCCAGAACACATGCATTTGTTGATAAACATCCACGGAATGTAGTAGTATCATTTCAATTTAGCCGACAGAGCTATCCATTCTTCTGAGTTTTCTATACTGTAACTTGTATTCACATGTAAACAAAGTGGAGTTCCTGATGTCAAAATGGCCGCTGAACTGATTGAAACATTATTTGAGCCAATAGGTGCATCTTAGAGAGGTCTACAGAGAGCGACAGCCAAAGAGCGTCCTGCATTGGAGATGGGGCCGCCTCTCTTTGACGGACAGTATATAGATCCAATTGCATTAGAGTCTGCAAATGACTGTTGCATCTGATAGCCAATGAGCTTTTGAACAAATGGGTTTGACGCATTAGGTGCTTGGCTCGAGCTAGCAACTCTAAAGTGTGTGCGCACAGATCATATTGAACCACGTGTCCTGTGCGTAAACATGCGCTCTGGGAGAGTTTACAGGTAAATGATCATTATAGGCTAATTATGGGGAATAAAGAGAAAGAGAACGTTGTTGAACACTAAGAAGTTGTTGAACACTAAGAAGTTGTTGAACAATGTGCTTGGAGTGACAGAGATGACATTTTTGATGAAGAGAGCGATTTTTCATCCATTGAAGCAGAAGGGATGTGTTTGGATGGATGATCCAGGCGACTTTTACTTTAAAAAAGTAAGTGTTTTATTACATTATATAATTATATTTATATATATTATACATACAATTATGTGGTGTCTTATACATATTTTACAGTAGGCCGAAAATAGGAAAAAAACCTCTTTCGGTGTTCGGCCGAATAAGCGAAAAGACCGAATAATTTGTACCGAACAATAACGTTACACAATCAAATAGAGGCAAGCACTAATGCAGCAAACACGGCTGACGTGTGGAACCATTTACAACTGTCCGAGAGTGAGACGCAGACATATTTACAAGCACAAAACACCGACAGCGAGAGACTGCTTAGCGCTGCTTCTCATGTTTCCGATGAGAAAAGGAAGGGGTGGTTGTTGCTGGTTACTGTGAGGATTGAAATCATGAAATTGATTAGCAAATAAACTACAGAATATTATGTTTTCTAAAACACGCACAAATGGCATGTATTCAAACAGCACTGCACGAGCTCGCGGCACCAGGGTTCAAAGCGCGAGGAAATTCTGCGCTGAAACACTTACTCATAATTTGCTCATTTTTGTATTTTTTTTAAAGGCGTGTGACAATGTGATACGTGTGACAAACATCTTCCCAAATTCGTAATGAGATATATCTGCATGCTGTAGTCAACAAACAGAAGCACTTCCTGGTTCCTGCATATTTCCGCCAAATAAAAGCTCCATCAACATTCATAAATATTAGTATTGTAATTTTACTCTTGTACTGTAAAATAAAATAAAAGGTAAGACAATAATAATGATGATAATAATTACCCTACAACCAGCTGTATTAATACATTTAGTATAACATTCACCAATAGTGTTCAAATTGGTTTCTGTAATATTTTCTAATGTTTTAAAATAAGTCTCTTCTACTCAGCAAGGTATTGGTACAGAAAAAAATACAAGCCTGATTCAAGAAGGGGGGTCTCAAAAATGGCCAAAAAATATTATTTTACTAACTTATTAATTAACTTATTAATTGTGCTTTGTTGGTATAACGTCTGATAGGATGTATAAAAATGGTCAGTGTTAAGTAATTTTTTTTTTTTTTTTTTGGTTAAGCAGGACAAATGAGTAAAAAGCAGATTTTGGCTTTTTAATTTATGCAATAGTGAAACAAATATCAAAATAGGCCTACATGGGGGAGAACAACTCCCACTACATGGTGTTCGGTATTCGGCCTTTGGCCCTTCGGCCAGTGTTTCATTTTGTTCGGCTTCGGCCAAGAATTTTCATTTCGGTGCATCCCTAGGTATTTGTTTGTTTTGAGATATTTCTGCTAACTTTCGGTTTGAGTTTGTTTGTTCGTGGCGCGCCTGTTATGTTGGTTATGAGGACACAAATGTGTATAGTGACATGGGTATGACAGATATTACAAGGAGAAAGTGATTTATGACATTATCAGTGTCCCCATAATTCAAAACGCTTATAAATCATACAGAGTGAGTTTTCTGTGTGGAAAGTACAAATGCACAGTCTCCTGTGAGGGCTAAGTTTAGGTGTAGAGTAGGTGTAGGGCAATAGCACATACAGTTTGTACAGTATAAAAACCATTATGCCTATGGAGAGTCCCTGTAAACCATTAAAACCAACGTTTGTGTGAGAGAGATAATGTTTGTGTGTGCTTGTTTGTGTGCTTGTTTGAGTCTCTGTCTTTGTGTGTGTGTGTGTGGGTGGTTTATGAGGACAGAAATGTGCATAATGGCACGGGTATGACCGGTATTACAAGGAGAAGGTGATTTATGAGGACATTTTCAGTGTCCCCATAATTCAAAACATTTAAAAATCATAGAGAGTGAGTTTTTTTTTTTTGGGGGGGGGGGGGGGGGGGAGTAGAAATGCACTCCTGTGAGGTCTAAATTTAGGTGTAGGGTAGGTGTAGGGCAACAGCACATACAGTTTTTCCAGTATACAAACCATTAAGCCTATGGAGAGTCCCCATAAACCTAAAAACCAGCATTTGTGTGTGTGTGTGTGTGTGTGCGTGTGTGTGTGTGTGTGTGTGTGTGTGTTTTATACGTGTTTGTGTTTGGATGTATTCCTGCTAACTTCTAACGTTTTTATATCACAGACAATCATCTGACACTGAATCGAATGAAGTCTGGGAGACAGTCGGCAAAATGCTATATACTGAGGGACATAATAAAAAATCGTCAAAAACACTACAAGCAGAATCAGAAGAGCTTTATTACAAGTGTGTTTACACACACAAGGAATTTGTCCTGATGACAGGAGCTTCCAGTGCAGAAGAAAGTACAGACATAGTGCAGACATGCATGATAGTGCAGACATACATAGGAATAACACAGAAGGAATGAAATATAACATCAACATAAGAAAAAAAACATAAATTAAATAATATACTATGTACAGAAATAGAAATATAGGGAAAAAAATGTAATTAGATTAGAAATTATAAATAGCTATGTTATTTACAAGTGTACACATTTTGATTCTATGTAAAAATGTCCCTATAATGTGTTTATGCTTCAGTTACTATGTGTCAGCAATTATTGACAGTGAATCTGGATGAGAAATTGAATAGCTCCAAGTGTAACGTTCCATTAGAGCCCAAAATTATGACTGTACATTAAAGCATTCAAGAATTACAGCATTTTATGTGTCGTTGCTTACAAAGGGTTATTTTGAGTCTCCAAGTGTCTTTTTTTGGGAAGCACCTAGACATAAACTTAAATGAACATGTGTAAAACTCAAATTTTCTAATATATTGTTTATCAAATGGGAAATTGTGGCTTGGTAAGGCTTCATTCTGTGATCCCAATGTATTGTCCAGCTCATAGCTCCCAGCTATAGTCATCTGGAGGCTTCTATTTACAACAAAAAAATGTAGGCAGATTTTTTTTTTGTTGTCAGTGTGTTCAAAGTGCTATATATCAGTAAGAATTACAGTGATTTACTGTTAAGAAACAAACCTCAGAGTGTCACCTTTCAAAAGAGACCAAAACCATGCATATAATCCAAATGGTCCAAGAACAGCATGCAATTTACTTTGGGTATGCCTTTTACAGTTGTTTTAGGCTAATTTTACAGGAATCGAAAGGAAAGTAAGAGTAAAAGTAAGATCCTTTCTAAGAGTTGATATGAACTTTCACTGAATGTTTTCTGGATGGACAGATCAGTTGATGATCATTTAATTCTGCTACAGTTATTACTGTCAGCCGATATAAATAATTGTAATTAATCATAATTAATTGTAATTATTTATATACAATTCCCCTTTTAGCTTAAATTTGCTTCGACACAAAAGGCCTACTTCACTCAAATATTGTTAACAAATCTGTCTAAATATGTGTTAGTGAGCACTTCTCCTTTGCCGAGATAATCCATCCACCTCACATGTGTGGCATATCAGGATGCTGATTAGACAGCATGATTATTGCACAGGCTGACCACAATAAAAAGGCCACTCTAAAATGTGCAGTTTTACTGTATTGGGGGGGGGGGTCCGGGGGGGGTCCGAAAACCAGTCAGTATCTGGTGTTACCACCATTTGCCTCATGCAGTGCAACACATCTCCTTTGCGTAGAGTTGATCAGGTTGTTGATTGGGGCCTGTGGAATGTTGGTCCACTCCTCTTCAATGGCTGTGTGATGTTGCTGGATATTGGCAGGAACTGGAACACACTGTCGTATACACCGATCAAGAGCATCCCAAACATGCTCAAAGGGTGACATGTCCGGTGAGTATGCTGGCCATGATGGATGTTTTCAGTTTCCAGGAATTGCTGATCCCACACCTGTGAGGTGGATGAATTATCTCGGCAAAGGAGGAGTGCTCACTGACATGATTTAGACAGAGCTTGAACAATATTTGAGAGAAATAGGCCTTTTTTTGTACATAGAAAAATTCTTAGATCTTTGAGTTCAGCTCATGAAAAATGGGGGCAAAAACAAAAGTGTTGAGTTTATAATTTTGGTCAGTGTAAATATGGAACAATAAGCAATTTTTAATAAACACAAATCACTTTTTATGAAGCACTGGTTGGATAATGGCATCCTTTTGGTGGATCAGTTATTTAATATAAATGGTTTTCTTTTTACTTAAGCAGAATTTTTAGAACATTATAAGATTCCTGTAACACCAGGGGACTATGCCAACGGCTATTTCTCCTGAAGTTATTAACAAGAATAAACATCCAACAGTGGTCTCGGCCTAATGTAATAAGTTCTTATATAGGTTACATTTGTTTTTCTCTTAAGTCACACAACAGTTTCGTAAAAGTTTTATTTGAACGAGACATTGTGCTTTTGCCTTATGTTTATTAATATTGGAATCACCTGATGGACAATATTATTTGGAAAAAGGTTTGGTTAATACTCAATCATTATTTAATTACAAACAAGGTGAAGGAAGTATCATTCAAAATTATACACAGAATTTACCCAGCCAAATATTATTTGGTAAAATGTAAATCTGATATTTATTTTAGTTGCTTTTTTGTTTCAGTTTCTATGAAACTGTGGTATATTTGTTTTGGCATTGCCCTTTTGGAAACACGTTTTGGAAAAATGTCTGTGATTTTATTGTACAAAACATTGACATTCATTTTGTTTTGTTTTGGAAACATATATTATTTAGTATCTTAGAGCACAATCACGTTTACATTATGAATCTTATTCTTTTATATGCAAAAATTCATATTCAGAAATGTAAGTTCTCCAGCAAAAAAAATCGTTTTTTTTTTCTTTTAGGAAGGAAATGGAGCATTATATTGATACTATACGATTTGCTATGAAACAAAAGGCAATTAAAACAGTGAAAGTTTATAAACGCTTTAATATTTTTATATAAATATGTATTAGTATACAGGGGCTCCTCTAGTGTATAATTGTTTACATCATGTATAATGTTTGTTATATACATGTAACTTGTTCTTATTAATAATATTTATAATAATAAAAAACACACATATACGGAGAGAGAGATAAATAGAGAAAGGGAGGGTCGTAGATGCAGATTATGCTGCACACCAGTGGCATAGCTCATTTACGTGTTCTCCCCCCTCAGATTTCTGAATGCAAACTTTAGTCCTTTATCACACTTCCGCGTACGAAATGCAGAAGATTCAAATAACAACACGGAGCTGTTCACATGTCGCGCCTAAAAACGCGTGGGAAACGCTAGTCTTCATGTCGATGCAGTTTGGACGCGCCCGGAAAAAAATAGCGCACCTGCCGCACATGTACATTTGAAATAATGGACTTGATAAGACATGATATATGAACAGGCCCCTAAAAGAACTTCTGCTGCAGCCTCTATCAATGGTTGTGCCCATAGCACGGCATTGTTGTGGATTATTTATATAGAATTCAGCACAGATACGTCTTCTGAAGACACCAATCTCAGTTTACAACAATTGATTGAGAATTATGAAAGCAAGGAATATGTTGTCAAGATATTGCGATGCGTATTTTGTCAGTTAAACAGAAGTGCGCGAGCCATACTGTATGTACAGCCTACAGGCGATTGTTCACTGTCTGATCCATAGACTGTAAAAAAATATGGACGACATGTCTCTACTTCCTTCCACTATAGAAAAGTGAAGCGAATGCATCTCAGTATGGCCGCTGCCATCTTGAGTAAATGACGTCATTTGGAGCCCGAATCTGTGCAGTAGAGCTTCGTTTGGAGCCAGAGTCTGCGCTAGTGTCGTGAGGTGGAGCCGCAGAATCAAACTCCCGCCCCCAAACTCCTGCAGACCCAATCAACCATAACGACACGCCCCATTTGTATAGCATCAAATTTATGGCTAAAATCAAACGAAAAACGAACAATCGAACATATCAGCATGAAAACAAAATGACCAAAACCATATTTCGGAAAATTGTATTATTTTTATTTTGACTGAAGTCCCTTTCATTTACATGGAGAGGGCGGGGTTTATGACCTGCACTGCAGCCAGCCACCAGGGGGCGATCCTGCAGCTTCACTTTTCAAGTCGAGTAAGACACACCCAGGTCTGATCACATTACAGAACAGCAAGAAAACTATACAAACAACATATCACATTAAAAAGCATTAGAACTAGCCAAAGCTTAAAACATTATTTACAACTGAAGGCTGTATGGAAGGATTAAATGAAAGGTTTAGGGCAAACTCGTTGTATTAAATATAATTCTCACATTTTTCATGCGCTGACTTTATGATGTAAATAAAGAAATATTTCCAGCCCATAGATGATAATTAAAAATAAGTTTGATCATCTTAATCGAGTTATATTCTCCGTGATTGCATGCAACGATTGAATGTCATTATACTGTGAACAGGAATGGGAGGTTAATCACAATAATAATATAATAATTAATAATAGGCAAATAATAATAATTTCACAATATAAGGAAAAAAATCTAATTAAATCAGTCTGAATATTCCTCTGACAGTAACTTGAGCCGCGTGCTCAGCAGGTAGAGGAAACGGCGCTTCCTTGATCTGTAGCGCACCCGAGTCAGTGCGTGAGATGCTTGTGATAGCACAGAACGTCTCGGTTACGTATGTAACCCTCGTTCCCTGAAGAAGGGAACGGAGACATCGACGAAATTGGGATCTCGCCAGAGAGACCTATCCACTTCAAGTGTAACTAAACGAGCCAATGGACATAGGCATGCGATCATTGCATACAGCTGCCACTAATCACATCGTGAGTATAAGAGGCAGCAGGTGCACCGCATTAATCATAATTTCGCTGAGGAGCCGAGCCGGTGACCTGGCCGCTCAGCGGTGGTACAGCAACTGTGGCGACGGGACGTGACGTCTCCGTTCCCTCCTTCAGGGAACGAGGGTTACATACGTAACCGAGACTTTCCCTTTCAGTTGGTCACTCTGAGTCACGTCGGATGACCGACGAATTTGGGATCCCTACCAAAGCGCCACAGGAACTTCCCCTTCTCCCTGTGTAGGCCTCCTGATCCTTCCTATAAGGCAGACGATAGGACCGGGCTATGCAGAGAAGGTCAACTACTGTCCCTAGAGAAACCCAAACAGTAGGACTTGAATAACACTGGGAAAGTGTGCCCTTCCATTTGAAAGGACACACTGCGGAGTCACCTCCTCCCAGAGGGGGTTAAGTGACATTTACTCACGTGAAGTAACCCCATAGGGCCCTATTGCACATGGAAGTCTCTGAGATGGCTCAGGCTGCATCATTAGAGATGGCAGAACGTGGTGTGTCAGGGGAAACACGTCTCTAATAGGAATACCGTGGAAAACACATATGGGATCCCAACAGGGTCACTCAATGGGCACTAGCCTCACACCAGATTTCAATAATTAATTGGCTGAAAGGCCTGGCACCGGACGCTCCGCCATGTCTGGACGCCGGAGTACTGGAGGACTCGACAGGGTTTGCCCGGTTAGGGAACTCTCTGGAGAATAAGGCATTAGAAACGCCGCAAGCCAACTCTGAATAGGGCCTCTCAGTGCCACTACCTGTTTGAGGTGAGGACACAGGAGGAAACCGGTTCGACACGTAGGCTATAGAACCTAGCGAACATGTTGGGAATCGCCCAATCGCTCATGCCGTCGGACCCGGACATGGCTGTAAGGCTGTCTGATAACTTTTCAGTTTTACGGATTACAAGAAGAGCCGAGGCCGGAAAAAACAAAAGTGCTGGAGTGTGTTTCATGATTAACAAGAAATGGTGTGACCCCAGGAATATCTCCATTCTGTCGCGTTCCTGCTCGCCTCATCTGGAACATCTATCCATTATTTGCCGCCCATTCTATCTGCCCCGGGAGTTTTCATCAATCGTCGTTACTGCCGTTTACATTCCACCACAGGCAGACACTAGCTTGGCTTTGTCCAAACTCCACGATGTGCTCAGTGGATACATCAACAAACACCCTGACGCTGCCTCTATCATCGCGGGGGCCTTTAACAAAGCCCACCTCAAGAAGGTCATGCCGAACTTTCACCAATATGTATCCTGTCCAACTAGAGGACCGAATACACTGGATCATTGCTACACTCAGTTTAAGAATGCCTAGAAAGCTCGTTCCCTGCCGGCTTTTAGCAAATCGGACCATGCCGCTATGTTCCTCACACCGGAATATAAACAAAGGATCTTTCAAGAACCCCCGGTGGAGAGGGAAGTGACGCGCTGGTCCTCCCATTCTGAAGCTATGTTACAGGCAGCTCTTGATGACGTCGACTGGAACATGTTCCGGGCGAGTTCATCTGATGTCAGCGAGTTCACGGATATAGCATTAAGCCTTGTCAACATGCTAACCGAACATGCCACTTAAACGGTAACAATAAGGACTGTGACGAGTGGGGCGGGGCCGAGAGCCGTGGGAACGGAGCGAGGCCGGTGGAGTAAATGATAATGAACGACACCTGCGCCACTCACCGGTCTCGAGTCCCACGGAGGAGCTTCGCAAGGAATAAAAGGAGGAGTGATGACAGTGGAAGACGAGAGAGGACCAGGCCTGGACTTTTAGTTTGTGTTTTGTGTGTGGCAGTCGTCCGTGAGGGGCTGCCACTTTTCTTTTGTGTTTGTTTATTTTATTATTAAATTATTAAATGTTCACCGGTTCCCGCCTCCTTCTTCCCGTATCTATCAACTTCATTACATTGGTGCCGAAGCCCGGGAGGAAGGAGGGACACGCTGTCAGAGAGCCCTTGCTGCTGAGGGGGATCGCGGTGCTGAGGAGATCGGGCAGCAGGAAGTAGCGGAGACCGCCAGTGGCTGCCCGAAGCGGTGGTGCTGGAGCAAAAGAAGAACAGGTGGGACGGAAGACTTGCTGCCGTGCTCCTGGGTCGAGGAGGGGTGGCTGCCGTCCGAGAGGGAGCGGAGGAGTCGGCCCCGTTCGCCTGGAGGCTGAAACCTGCTGCCATCCGCCATGTTTGGGGAGGAGCAGGGAACGGGGGACTCGCTGCCGGCTGCCCTCGATCGGAGGAGCCATCGCCGTCCGCCAGGAGGCGGAGGAGCATCGGGCCGTCCACCAAAGAGGTCCAGTACCATCGCTTGGCACCGCGAGTGAGCCGCTCAGCTGGTTGAGGACCGAGCGGCAGTGTGTCCGGGAACCGGACCGAGATTTTTTATTTTTTTTTTCTCTCCCCTCTCTCGTCTCTGACACTCCTCATCCTTCCGTCTCCTTTTCTCTCGCCTCGTCTGTCCTTACCCCCAGGTATGCCGCGGCCGCCCTGATGGGCCCCTCCTCCGGGAGGAGGAGGGGGGGGAGTAGAGCGCAGTCTCGGGAGTACCCCCCGGCCTGCGAGGGGCGATGGGGGTATGTGACGAGTGGGGCGGGGCCGAGAGCCGTGGGAACGGAGCGAGGCCGGTGGAGTAAATGATAATGAACGACACCTGCGCCACTCACCGGTCTCGAGTCCCACGGAGGAGCTTCGGAAGGAATAAAAGGAGGAGTGACGACAGTGGAAGACGAGAGAGGACCAGGCCTGGACTTTTAGTTCGTGTTTTGTGTGCGGCAGTCGTCCGTGAGGGGCTGCTGCTTTTCTTTTGTGTTTGTTTATTTTATTATTAAATTATTAAATGTTCGCCGGTTCCCGCCTCCTTCTTCCCGTATCTATCAACTTCATTACAAGGACATTCTCAAATCAAAAACCGTGGGTGGACAGATCAATCTGTGATGCGGTTAACCATCGCACTGCCACATACAACGCCGGTCTTTTGTCAGGAAACATGAGCGAGTACAAAGCATCGTGCTATGCTCTCCGACGGGCAGTTAGAGCTGCTAATCTCCGATACAGGGAGAGAATTGAGTCACATTTTCAGCTCAATGACTCTCGACGCATGTGGCAGGGACTGAAGACCATCTGTTCCTCTGGAAATAACTCCTCCGCAGAGGTGAGAGCAGATCCGCTGCTGGCCGAAGAGCTAAACACCTTCTACGGCTGCTTTGAATGTAATGGCGGCAGCGTGACTTTGCCGATCAGAGCGTCAGGAAGCAGCAGACAGAGCAGCGTTGATCATGTTATCACTGTGTGAGAGGACGAGGTTCGGAGGGGACTAAAGAGAGTGAACGTCAGGAAAGCAGCCGGACCTGATGGAATTACTGGCCGCGTTCTGAGGTCCTGCGCTGATCAGCTTGCTGGTTTGTTTACTTCCATCTTTAATGAGTCCCTTGCTACCTCTGTGGTTCCCACCCCCTTTAAAAAAATATGTCATCATCCCTGTGCCTAAGAACAGTAAACCCTATTGCCTGAATGACTATCGTCCAGTTGCCCTCACATCAACAGTCATGAAGGTTTTTGAGAGACTTTTAAAGAAACAGATTTGCTCCTCCATCCCTGCTACTTTGCACCTTCTTCAGTTTGCCTACCGCCCAAATAGGTCTACTGATGATGCCATCTCTCAGGTCCTGCATTCGTCCCTCTCACACATTGACAGCAAGAATGGCAACTATGTCAGGCTACTATTCATTGATTATAGCTCAGATTTCAATACTATAGTCCCCACCAAGCTAACTGTCAAACTCTCAGACCTCGGCCTAAACACTTCACTCTGTGACTGGATTCAAGACTTCCTCACTGGCAGACGTCAAGTGGTGAAAATGGGCCAGTTCACATCCAACTCTATCACCCTGAATGTAGGAGCCCCACAGGGCTGTGTCAAGACTGTGTGTCTACAAGACTGTGTGTCCTCTCACAGCTCCTCCTCTATTGTTAAATTTGCTGATGATACTGTGGTTCTGGGCCTCATTGCGCTTTTACTTTGACTTTAATATCAGCTGCAATTCTGCATGTTAAGTCATGTAAAAAAATATATAGCCTATAAATAAATAACAGTACCACCTCTCTACATATTCTGTGTTTCGGAGCAGCACATATTGATATGCCAATATAGTTGGGGACCCGTCCAAACCCCTGATAATGCGTGCCCATTGTACGTGGCTCCCCAGCCGGTGGCCGAGGCATCCGTGAATACCACAACATGTCTGTATACCTGCTCCAGGGGCACTCCTGCCCGAAGGAATGAGGGATCTGACCACGGGCTGAAGGTTTTGCGGCAGGCCGGTGTAATCTGAACCCGGTGAGTACCGCGTTTCCACACCCACCTCGGGATTCGTCCATGGAGCCAGTGCTGAAGCGGTATCATATGGAGCAGACCGAGCTGAACTGTTGCCGCAGCTGCAGCCATATGCCCCAGGAGCCTCTGAAAGAGTTTCAGTGGAGCCGCCGTCCTGCCTGATAAAGTCTTGAAACAGTTCAGCACCGACTGAGCACGTTCCTGGGTGAGGCGTGCTGTTTGTTTGACCGAATGCAACTCCATGCCGTGAAAAGAGATCCTCTGCCTTGGCACGAGTTTGCTCTTTTCCCAGTTGACCTGAAGGCCCAGCAGGCTGAGGTGCTTGAGCACCAGGTCCCTGTGTGCACACAACCGCTTGCGAGACTGTGCAAGTATGAACCAGTCGTTGAGGTAGTTGAGAATGCGCACTCCCCATTCTCTCAGGGGGGCAAGGGCCGCCTCCACAACTTTGGTGAAGACGCGAGGCGACAGGGACAGCCCGAAGGGCAGGACCTTGTACTGATATGCCCGACCCTCGAACGCGAATCGCAGAAATGGCCTGTGTTCGTGGAAGGATCGAGACATGAAAGTACGCGTCCTTCAGGACGAACGCTGCAAACCAATCTAGGGTACGGACGCACCCGGAAATGCTTTCTGCATCAACATCTTGAACGGCAGCTTGTGAAGTTCGTGGTTCAAAACTCGCAGATCCAAGATCAGTCGTAACCCACCACTTTTCTTGGGCACAATGAAGTAAGGGATGAACAACCCGACCCCATGTCGGCTGGAGGGACCGTCTCTATCGCATCCTTCACCAGCAGGACTGCGATTTTCGCATGCAAGACAGGGGCATCGACGGCCTTGACTGAAGTGAGCCGGATACCCCTGAACTTGGGGGAACTCCGGGTGAACTGAATCGTAGCCGAGTCTGATGGTCCATAGGAACCACCGAGACGGACTGGGGAGCGCTAGCCAGGCTCAGAGAGACCGTGCCAGCGGCACCAACAGGGTCACCAACATACCCGTGGTGGGGGAGCGTTGTAGAACACAGGGACCCGGCCCGGGGCCTATGACGGCCTGGCCTGTGATGGCAGGGTCTGGGTGTGTAGTGTAACACTCACCTGATTCCTCCTCGTGTGGGTGGAAACACAGGAGCCCGGCTTGAGGCTTGGGACAGCCTGGCGTGTGACGATTTTAAGCGAGGACTTGAGTGCTACTGCTCTTACCTGGTTCCACAAATGGTCAGGAGGGGTGCTCTTGGGCAACCACCCACTGCCTGGCGAGAGAGGGGGAGGGAAGTGATCCCGTAAAGCACGGTTCACCATTCTCCTCCTCTTGAGACCCAGAGACTGAGGAAACCGCTCTTTTATTGATGTTTTGGGTACCGCTAGCTGCTGGGCCAGCGGCGGAACAAAAACAAAATGAAACAAAAGATTCTCAACCCGGCCCTCCTCCGGGGGAGGGAGTGGTGCAGACACCATCTCCCGATGAGCAGTTCCTTCCATCTCCAGGTTGCCCATCTCAGGGCCTCTTGCACTTACGGTTGCCGCCGGGTTTGGCGGGGGCCTGGACGGGCTGGGCGTCCTGCCTGTGACTGGCTCCACGATGCTGCCTGGTGGAAGGCTGCTGCTGCAGCGTGGGAGTGGGGGCGGCCGCAGGAGGGTGACGAGCAGACTGAGGGGCTGCAGCCGGAGTGGAAGCAGCAGGTTTCCTCCGGCGCATGATGTGTTTGATCGCCTCAGTCTGCTTCTGTGCTGACGAAAACTGCTGGGCACAGCTCTCGACAGCGTGGCCGAAGAGGCCGGCCATGAACAAGCCAGAGCTTCCCCCACAGCTGCAGCAGACAAAGCAAAGAGCACTCCTGTCCTCCCTCTTTGCTTTCAAAAAGACACACACAGCGGTGTCTTATGTTCCCAAACGTGGGAAGAATGTGCTACTCCTTAGCACCAAGCACCGAGAGCCGGCTGTGAGTGACACAGAAAAAAAAGCCAGTGATCATCACAAACTACAACCACTTCAAATGTGTTGACAACCTGGACAAAGTATGTGCAATTACGCTTCAGTTACACACGCATTTATTCTTACTGCATAGTCCTTTTATTATTTATTATTTCTAGCATTTACCTGTATATAAACAATGTAATAGTTTTGAGAATGATGAGAATAATTTATTAAAATGTTTACTGCATAGTACTTTTATAATTCAGTATTTCTTACATTTATATATACAATGTTATAATTTTGTTAATGATGAGAAGAATATTTTTTTTCTTTTTTTCTTTCGCAGGTTGTTGCCACCTACAGCTGTAGGAGAACAACATGTCGGTGGCCAATGGTTCTCTTCTATAACCTTGTGGATGTCTCTACCTACAACTCATTTGGACTGTGGTCAACAGTGGAACCCTCCTGGAGCCATGGCAAAGCATTCAGACCAAGGCTGTTTTTGGAGGAGGTGGGGTAAATGCCGGTAATGCCGCATATGTCACGGAGACAGTGTATCCCCTCCCAACATCTTCCTCCACCATTGTAGAGAATCAACAGTAGGACGTACCAAACACCAAAAAGAGGAAGTTCTGCAAGTTCTGCACTGACAAAAAGAAAAAGGTTGCCTCCACCTGCAGAAAGTGTGGCAACGTTATTTGCTAAGACCACATATTCACATACTGCAGCTCCTGCCGTAAGTGAATTCCCTCTCACTCACTTGTGCGTACGCTTACTATTTCTGTTCTGAGAGTTTTGAACAATAAATCTTGTTCTTGTTCAAAATTATCTTATATTTTTGTTTTATTTCTAAAGCAATATATGGTTATATTCTACTAAAAAAGTATAAACTTTGGAGGGTACTAGGAGCAGTGTTGGGGAAAGTTACTTTTAAAAGTAATGCATTACAATATTGCATTACTCCCTAAAAAGTGTTAATTAGTTACTTTTTAAGGAAAGTAATAAGATACTTTTGCATTACATTCGCGTTACTTTTTAAACATGAGCAGGGCTTGATTGTTTGTTTTTTAGATAAATAGATAAGCAAGACGTTCTATTTATAGCGAATGTAAAAGCCCTTTCACACCAAAAAGTGTAATGAATAAACCTCAGGCTGAAGGAATAGTAAATCACGTCTGTACAGCAGAACGCAGGAGAAGAAGTTTCAACACTCTTCAGCAATAAAAAAACAATGAAGCACGATTGTTAGTTTATCTAAAGTAATTTTGTCTTATGATTGAACTGGATCATCAAAGGTCAGCAGCAAAGACATTGGTTAATAAAATGGGATTAGATACATTTGTGTTATTTAACATATTTAATTATTGCAGGTATATTCTGAGTTTGCATTTCACTGTTTTAATTAATTTTGATGAATATTGAATAAGTGAGTATAATTTGATAATTAGAGTGATAATTTTGATGAATACTGAATCAGTTTTTGCGAGTGGGATGAATTAATGCTCATTCATATTTAGTCTAGAACTACAGTAAGATCATGTTCACACAGCACACTGTCAGTCAATAAATGGGAAAAAAGTAACTCAGATATTTTCTTGTAAATTAAAAAATAATGAGTTACTTTACTAGTTACTTGAAAAAAAGTAATATTATTACGTAACTCGAGTTACTTGTAATGTGTTACCCCAACACTGACTAGGAGTAATAAAAACAATGTTTTGACAGACATTTTTGTCCTTCTAGGACCTGAGTGGTAGTTTTTTTATCTTATCTAACATTGCACAAAAAATTATAAATGTATCGAAATCATTGTTAATACTAATCATTGACATATCCAAGACTGTAATAATCAGAGAAAAAAAAATCAGCTTAGCATTTAGTATATAGAAAATAATAATAATTAGTATTTTTATTAAAAAAAAACAATTGGATTTATGTAAAGAAATCAGCATTCAAAGCGTTAAAATTCTGAAAATGAATGCATGTTTGGTAATTATGATTAGAACTGATGCTGGTAACAAATATCAGTGGAAGGGGAAAAAATATTAATTTATTATATTTTTATAAAAGTTTTTGGATATGGACATTTTTTTCCTTCATGGACCTGAGTGTTTTCTTGTTTTTAATCTAACACTACATGAAAAATATGAATGCCTCAAAATGAATGGTGTTGTCCATCACTGACACATCCAAGACTGTAATAAACAAAGACAAAAAAAATCTGCTTAGCATTTATTATATGGAAAATAACTACTATTATTTTTTTTTTTATAAAAAAAACACCTGTGGCATTATGTAAACAAGACAGAATTTAAAGGGTTACAATTCTGAAAATTATTGTATGTTTGGTAATTATGATTAGAACTGATGGTGGTAAACAAATAAATATATTTCAATGAAAGTGGAAAATAATATTAATATATAATATTTTTATGACAGTTTTTGGACATGGCAATTTTTGTCCACTATGGATCTATGTGTAACTTTTTTTAATTGATGCACAAGGGTTAATTATTTTTTGTGAATTTAGTTTAATGAGTGTGATGAGTTTAAGACATTTTCTAAGAGATTTCTCTACGTTTCTCTACATTCACGTTAATTCATTGTCATTTGCATCACTACACACATATTTAAAAAGTTCTCATCACATATTAAAAATGTATCCACAATTTATGAGATCATGCTCAACTTAATATACAAATTTAAGTTATTTAAGTTATATTTATTTTCTAATAAGAAAATACCAAAATTACCCAAAATACCTCTTACCCAAACCAAAATTTAATTTCAGAGAGTGACAGGTGTGACAGTTCAGCATTTTGTCCTTAGGGCAGTTAATTTATCTCATTGACAACTGTGTAATTATTGTACATTGTGGAAAAACTGGTGAAACTAGTAACAAAAATGATCTTAGACAATTCTTGAGTGGCTAAATTTATTCTATATTTAAATAACAGCTGTATATTGAGATGTGGTGGAAATTACATTTGTTCATTGCAGATTAAAAAAAACAAACAAAAAAAAACATTCTCTTGTAATCTAAGTTTGTCCTCTTACAGACCCTAAATCTAGACAAATTATTTAAATTTACGAGACTGTGTTACGTGACTTTTGAACAAGTTTTTTAAATTCAATTTCACAAGTCTAAAAATGCCCCTAGTTGAAGAAACAGCCATACATGTGATTAATAAATCCAGATCCTTGTAGGCCTACAGTCCTGTATATTTCACACTAAACTGTGATGTAGCCTGACTCATAATCGCACCATGTTCATTTGTTGCCCAGGGGAGAACTGATCCATAAACTAAACATACTCTCTCCCAAGGGTTTTTCATACTCCCGCCCTCCTTGTTTCTCTGCTCGTTAGCTCATCTTGTTCCAAACCTGGTTCTCGTTACCTCCTTAGCTTCCCCTTTATAGCTCCCTGTATTTATCTGTCCTTAGTCAGAATGTTGTGGTTTTTCTCTTTGCTCTGTCTCTATCGTCTGTATAACTCACCTCTCGTCTTGTCTCCTTCAGGCTCCAGTGCTCGTAGCTGCAATTGTGTTCTCTGCACCCCCTCTGTGCATCCAGATATCCGTGGGCCTCCTCCGGAACCAGCCGTCCCTGGGTCTCTTCGGACTCGTTAGTGGACTGCTCAGCCTCTCGCTCGGATTGGCGAGCTGCCTCGCTGGCTTCATCTCTTCTGCCGCTGTTACGGCTTGTTTTTTCTGTTCAATAAAGCCTCTGCTGTACCCGCATCTGAATCCTGCCTCCATTCCTGACAGAACAGTCTGACCAATGATGGATTCAACGGGATCGGATCCGCTTCGCTCTGCTCTCGTGCAACAGGGAGTTTTGTTGGGTCAGCATGACACCCAGATCAACACCACAGCGCATGAGGTGGACGCTCTCAATTGCCGCGGAGCTCCTCACGTGGGTCTTAACTTTAGCATACTCCTCCTTAAGGTTGCGTTGCCCCATCGGTGTCAGAGCCCATTCGACTAGAGGCATCGCCTCTTCTTGGTCATGGTCCAGCGGGGTGTCCATTTCAGACATTCGTGAGGTGGCCGGCTGGTCCTCGCAGTCCACATTTGTAAGGTTTTACAACCTGGATGTCCCTGCTTAGCAGGCTAGAGTCCTTTCTGCTTAAGCAGCAATCTTATGTGTTCACTTGACCAACATTTTTCAAGCCCCTCCTATGCTTGGTCTGTCCATACTATCGTAACCTCGGTTCCCTGATATATGGGAATGAGTACTGCGTTCCTGGTCGTGCTATGAGCTGTAATACCTCGGTTACTTACTTAGAAGAAATCTGAGTTGGGGTGGAAGAAGCAGCTGATTATACAGCCAGACGCCCCTACTATTTTGGCGGGCTATGTCGGCCTGCATAGCCATTGCCTCACGTGCCACCACCGTGCATTGTTTCGTTTTTTAATCCTACACGAACCAATTAACGTGCAGTTATAATTTGCGTGATTGAAATAGGCTTCAGTGGAAGAGGAAAAACTATTTTTCCCATACAGCTTCTCCGACGCAGTACTCGTTCCCATATCTCAGGGAACCGAGGTTACGATAGTAACCGAGTACGTTTTTACAAATATGAGAGTTGGCGTGGATTTAAGCGTTTGCACACTCCAAGATCAATAAATGAGATCTTTATAAATGAGACCCCTTAATTTGTGTTCCGAAGATGAATGAAGGTCTTACAGAACGACATGAGGGTGAGTAATTAATGACAGAATTTGCATTTTGGAGTGAACAAACCCTTTAAATAATATCAACATCTACACACACTATATTATCCAGTCTCCGGTATTGAATATGTTCAGAATATGAAAAGACAATGCAGAAAAGCTGAGCGGATGTGGCGGAAGACGAAACTTGAAATACACTATAGCATCTATAAAGACAGCCTTCATGCTTTCAATTTGGAACTAGCCACAGCTAGACAGACCTTCTTCTCAAACCTTATAAACAGTAACTTAAACAACACTCGCACTCTTTTTGCTACTATTGAGAGACTGACAAACCCCCCAAGTCAGATTCCCAGTGAAATGCTCTCTGACAGCAAATGCAATGAGTTTGCTTCCTTCTTTTCAGAGAAGATCAGTAATATCAGGAAGGAGATTGGCACATCTTCCTGTAATACAGAGGTCACACAGATTCGACAGCAATCTCAAAAAGAAGTGACTATGTCTGTTTTTAAAACAATTGATAGCAAAATTTTGGAAGAAATAGTACAGCATCTTAAATCGTCAACCTGCTATCTTGACACACTTCCCACATCTTTTTTCAAAAGTGTGCTTAACTGTTTAGAAGCAGATCTCTTAGAAGTGGTGAACACCTCACTTCTTTCTGGGACTTTTCCAAACTCCCTGAAAACTGCAGTTGTTAAGCCCCTTCTGAAAAAGCGCAATCTTGATAACACCATTTTGAGCAACTATAGACCAATATCAAATCTTCCTTTCATAGGTAAGATTATTGAAAAGGTAGTTTTTAATCAGCTGAACAACTACTTAAACTCAAATGGATACCTGGATAATTTTCAATCTGGTTTCCGCGTGCATCACAGCACAGAGACAGCACTCATTAAGATAATAAATGATATTCGCTTTAATTCTGATTCTGGCAAAATATCAGTGCTGGTACTACTAGATCTTAGTGCTGCGTTTGACACTGTCGATCATAACATACTTCTAGAGAGACTGGAAAACTGGGTCGGGCTTTCTGGGATGGCACTCAAATGGTTCAGGTCATACTTAGAAGGGAGAGGTTATTATGTGAGTATAGGAGAGCATAAGTTTAAGTGGACGTCCATGACATGTGGAGTCCCACAAGGCTCAATTCTTGCACCGCTCTTGTTTAGCCTGTATATGCTCCCACTAAGTCAGATAATGAGGAAGAACCAAATTGCCTATCACAGCTATGCTGATGATACCCAGATCTACCTAGCCTTATCTCCAAATGATTATAGCCCCATTGACTCCCTCTGCCAATGCATTGATGAAATTAACAGTTGGATGTGCCAAAACTTTCTTCAGTTAAACAAGGAGAAAACTGAAGTCATTGCATTTGGAAACAAAGATGAAGTTCTCAAGGTGAATGCATACCTTGACTCTAGGGGTCAAACAACTAAAAATCAAGTCAGAAATCTTGGGGTGATTCTGGAGACAGACCTTAATTTTAGTAGTCATGTCAAAGCAGTAACTAAATCAGCATACTATCATCTCAAAAACATTGCAATAATTAGATGTTTTGTTTCCAGTCAAGACTTGGAGAAACTTGTTCATGCCTTTATCACCAGCAGGGTGGATTATTGTAATGGTCTCCTCACCGGCCTTCCAAAGAAGACCATTAGACAGCTGCAGCTCATCCAGAGCTCATCATGCTGCCAGGATTCTGACTAGAACCAGAAAATCTGAGCATATCACACCAGTCCTCAGGTCCTTACACTGGCTTCCAGTTACATTTAGGATTGATTTTAAAGTACTTTTACTTGTTTATAAGTCACACAATGGTCTAGGACCTAAATACAGATATGCTCACTGAATATAAACCTAACAGACCACTCAGATCATTAGGATTGAGTCAGTTAGAAATACCAAGGGTTCACACAAAACAAGGGGAGTCCGCTTTTAGCTATTATGCCGCCCGCAGCTGGAACCAGCTTCCAGAAGAGATCAAATGTGCTAAAACATTAGCCACATTTAAATCCAGTCTCAAAACTCATCTATTTAGCTGTGCATTTGTTGAATGAGCACTGTGCTACGTCCAAACTGACTGCATTGTATTTTATGTATAATCCTTTTCTATATAACTGTTTTAAATCTCATTTTAAATCAATTTCTATATCATTTTAAAATTCCTTGTTGTATTATTTTTAACTCCTTGTTTTTATTGCTGTGAATGATTATTTCACTTTCTTTTATGTAAAGCACTTTGAATTACCACTGTGTATGAAATGTGCTATATAAATAAACTTGCCTTGCCTTGCCTTGCCTATTGCTCCCGTGACCTAAATTCCCAGAATGCATTGCCGCTGTGATGACATATTCCCATTCTCTTACTATTCAAAAGTTGTATGTTTATATCTTTTAATAGAACTGATATAACAGTAACTAACAAGGAACAATTGTATTTATTAATGTTAAAGATTTATAAATACGTTGACAAATAAATTAATTGCTAATTGTTAGTTAATGTTAGTTGGTACAACTAGTACAACTGGTTAACTAATTAGACCTCTGTTTAACAGTCAGATTTGGTGCCAATATATGCAGAAATGTAGGCTACACAATCCAAGCTTATTTCTTAATTGTTTTCCTAATTAACTTGACATTACTCAAAGTAAATAAAGGAAATAAAAAAATTACTGTTGAAAGCCATTTTTCCCCAAACAACAGGAACAAAAAAAAAATGATTTCAAAATCATGAAATGTAGTTTATTGTTCTATGGTTTACATTTCCGAAAATTAAGTGCTCTTACACAGACAAAACTCAGTGCTACTCACAAAAATACATGCCAGTGAACATATATTACATAATCTATTCCATCCTCATATAAATGTACCTGTTCTGTCTCAAAACATAAGACAGCACATTTACAGACAGCACTTTGTTAAGACTAAAATATAACATGCATTATATGCATATACTTCATAGAGTTAGTAAAAGCCCATAAATACAAGCTTTATTAGTGTCACAAAAACAGGCAATTTTAACCCAAATCAGACATTCAAAGTGATATAATTTACAGACAAGAATGTTCCAGCTTACAGCTGTACAAAAAGTAGAACTCTGTATGCACAAGAACCTCACAAGGCATTTATATCACACATATTAATTTACACAAACACACATCTCGAGACTGCTAATAGAAAATTCCCTTGTGAACAGCCTTACATCTCAGTGAAACAACACAAAGACAACACAGACCTAAAGCACAATATTTAGCAGACAAGTAGTTATGCAGTTATAAGTTTTAAGAAATGACAAGTCTCCAATACACTCCCATGACTATTTATACACACAACATTTTATGTTTGGTTCCAGATTCCATCATTTTAAATATGTAAGTTTAATGTCGATTACTATTCTTCAGCAGCTTGGAGCCTTTGTATAGTGCAATAAAGTACTACTTGAGTATTAACAGTATAAAATGTATACTTTCTTTACAGTCATATATTTTACATTGGCATTCAGAAGTCCTGTAGATCAGAGGTCCCCAACCTAGAGGCTATACTTCCCTTAAAAGTTTATTTAGTTAAGAAGGTAGGAAAAGTACACGGAATGGAAATAACACACCTACTGATATAAAAAAGGAAAGCCACCTTTTACCAAAAATGTGATGAATTGCAGTGGCACCTGCAGGTGTATTGCTGTACGCACTGTGCATACCATGAGCGTTCAGACCCGAGATTTGCCTAGAAAACATTTCAGCAGTTAGTAGCTCTATGTGTCCCTTCCCTTATCTCTGTCGACTGAACAGCCATGCCATTAATTATGAATGTATCAGTCTTTGGCATGCCAAAGTCAACTTCTACATATGAATATCAAGCCAAATAAAAACAGAAATTCGTGCTATAGGCTACACACCTTTATCATAAGATCGGGTTAGCCAACAATAATTAATTATAATTAATCCCCAATTGTAAGTCGCTTTGGATAAAAGCGTCTGCTAAATGACTAAATGTAAATTAGGCTAGCTATTTTACAAATGGGAATACAACGAATTTACGAAAATTCACGAAATGTTTTACATTCCAAGCTAGGCTACCCTTAAAATGAATCGTGAAAAGTTATTTAAAAGCATTTGGAATGCAATAAGGTAATTTTTAAAGCGTTTACTGCGTGGAAAATATATTCACATCAGAAACATTTCCATTGCAGCAAATATTTTTAACATTTAAGGTTTTCAGAAAAGATTAACAAAAATCTTAAAATATAAGCAGCTATACAATTATAGTGGCATAGCAAGTTAAGTACGTTTTTTTATTATAACACAAAGTCTCATCTTTCTGTACATTTTGAGATCAAATACAAACAATAAATGTGTTTTGCACTCTTTTATTTGTAGTGAGGTAACTATTCGCCTCAGTTCATTTACATTTACATTTAGTCATTTAGCAGACGCTTTTATCCAAAGCGACTTACAATTGGGGAGTACATAAAGCGATTAATCTTGAAGAGGCAAACATGCAGAGGAAGTTCCAATAACACTAAGTCACAGGCATTGTTCAAATAAGTACAAGCTAGCAAGGGAAGGAGAGAAAGATAAAGAGAAAGATGAAGATTTTGAAAAAGTGAAAGAATTTTTTTTTTTTTATGTAATCAAGTAGAGTTGAAAGAGATGAGTTTTCAATTGTTGCTTGAAAATTGACAGAGATCCAGCATTCCGGATGGGGATGGGAAGATCATTCCACCGGCCAGGAGCGGTGAAAGAGAATGTTCTGGAGAGTGATTTTGAGCCTCTCTGTGATGGTACCACGAGGCGTCGCTTACTAGCAGATCTCAGACTTCTGGAGGGGATGTAAATTCGTAATAGTGAGTGGAAGTAGGTGGGTGCTGAGCCTGTGGTTGTTTCAAGCTGCATTGATCAATTATATTTTCCTCTTTAATATTTTCATCATGAAATAAACATGAATAAGTATTTGAATGCATATTGAAAAAATTAATCTGAACAATTTATATAAATCCGGTCACCTCCGATGTATCAGTGGTTCTTTCATTTCAGCAGGAGACGCTGGATAAACAGCATTCCTCATCCACCATCAAAGTTTACGCGGCAGTATAATTTTCACATAAATTTCATGCAATATAATTAATATAACATTAATCTTTAGTAATTTTTCAGTGTGACACTAAAATGCGCTGTAGGGTATTTGTACTACATGCAAACAAAATCTTGGCACAGTGGCCCCAAAATAAGATAACAAATTAAATAGTATTAAGTTTGACGATCTTGACTCCCCTTATCTCCTCATTGGATACGCCTTTAGAGAGAAATGCATCTTTATGGATAACATAAAATAGGCTAATGAATGAGTTTTTCATTTTTTATTTCAATTATTTTGTTGTAAATTAGTATTTAATAGCATTCTATAAATATATTTATCATGTCAGTGAGGCACGTTGCTGAGCTTCAGTTCAGTTTTTGTGAAGTGTTGCTGCTCAAGATCAAGACCACACTGTTTGTTCTCTGTCATAGGTTAACTTACGCTGTGTGAAAAGCTCTTCGCGCTTTGGGAACGCCTTCTGCGTGACCGATGTCTGAAGCCCTTATAGAATCACGCCAATTCATTGGCTGATGGCGCGACGCCGCCCCTGATGCACTCACGTCGTCAGCTTATACTGGCAAATGCACCATCTACTCCTCAGATTTCTCTGCCTTCACGAAGCGGTCATACTGTCCTTCGGTGTTGCGATTTTTCTGGCCCAAATACCATATTTCGGACGCGAATTATCCATTTGCACTTCGGCGACTGCCTACAGTGGAACTTTGTTCTCCTTGCGGTGAAGTGCCATGGAGTATCGCCGCTTTCAACCGCCGTGCGTGCGATTCATTGCTCGCGATGACCCACACCGTAAGTGTATAAAGTGTTTGGGGTTTTTGCATGCACGCGAAGCGGTTTATGAAATCTCAAAATGTACATTTTGTGAGAATCTCCGTCTCATAACCCTCCGCTCTCGGCTTGAGGTGTGTGTGAAAAGGAGTCATTCATTTTTCCCCGTCACGGCCTCTCGTGAGTCCGCGACCTGGGGTTCGGATGTTGAGCTCGAGGAGATGGAGAGTGAGCAGACAGGCCTCGCCTTTTCTCTCCTTCCCTCACCCGAGCGTGTGCGCGGGAATTCACCGGTTGAATTCGCACATGATTATCTTTTTCCTAGCCCGAGGGCACGTGACACTGTTTCCTTCGGACTAGATGATATACTGCAAACAGCAGCTTCCGACTCCGAGGATTTCGGGCCTGCTTTAGCAGATGCGCTCCCGCCTAGCGGCCAGGAGACGCGGCCTTCAGCGGCCTACTCTGAGCTCGTGGACGTGCTTTCACGCGCCACTGAGAAGCTCGCGCTGGATTGGCCCAACGAGCCCCACGAATCTCGGGCTTCTAAACTCGATGAGCGGTTCCTTAGCAGCCAAATTTCCAAGTCTGAACGGAGGAAGCTGCCGTTTTTCGGTGATCTGCATCAAGAGATCTCCAGATCCTGGAAACAGCCTTTTTACTCCCGCCTTACACAAGGTTGGTGGCCGCTGACTTCACCAACCTTGTGGGTACTGTGGAGCAGGGTTACACCGCCATGCCGGTGGGAGAGGACACTTTGGCCTCCCACCTTTCACCCTCTTTGGCACCTTCCTGGAAGTCCCGCCCCCTCCTTCCGACCAAGCCGTGTAGGACCACTTCCGCCCTTATCGGGAAGTTCTACATCGCGGCCGGTCAGGCAGGCATGGCCCTCCACACGATGGGCATCCTTCAGGCCTACCAGGCGGACGTGCTAAAAGAGATGGACGATGGGACTGGTCTGACTCCAGAGGCTGTGAAGGAGCTGCGCAGAGCCACTGACTTGGCTCTCAGAGCCACTAAGCACGCGCCGTGGGGCTCTCTATGGCGGATTCAGTGGCCGCAGAATGCCATTTGTGGCTGAATCTAACCGAGATTCGTGAGAAGGAGAAGGTGTTCTTGCTGGACGCACCCATCTCACAGTCTGGGTTATTCGGGGAGGCGGTTAGCTCGGTAGTGAAAAAGTTCTGCTCCGCCAAGACACAATCGGCTGCTCTTAAGCAGTTCATGCCTAGGAGGATGAGGGACCATTCCACTCCCTCCTCCTCTTTGTCTAGGGAGCAATCGCTTCCCAGAAAGGAGCCTTCTGGCGGGAGTGGCGCCCAGGCTACGCACCCTCCCCCAACTATGGTTTCGGTCCGGCTACACACTTCAGTTTGGGAGAAATCCGCCCCGCTTCGACGAGGTTCAGCTGACAGCAGTAAACAGCGCCTCCAAGGCTTCTGTTCTACAACAAGAACTTTCCTCCCTCCTACAGAAAGGAGCGATAGAGGAAATACCTCAGTCGGACATCGAACGAGGGTTCTTCAGCCGCTATTTCCTTGTTCCAAAGAGAGACGGCGGCCTGAGGCCCATTCTGGATCTGCGGCATCTGAAAAGATCTTATCCCCCTATCTTTGTAAAGGGAAGTTCAAGATGCTGACGATGAAAACCATCATGTCTCAGATCCAAGGAAGGGACTGGTTTGTCACTATCGACCTAAAGGATGCATATTTTCACATCCAGGTCGTTCAGCCACACAGGAGGTTCCTTCGGTTTGCCTTTGGAGGGAAGGCTTACCAATACAAGGTCCTGCCCATCGGCCTGGCCTTGGCGCCGAGAACGTTCACAAAATGCATGGATGCTGCACTGGCCCCTTTGAGGCTCCAGGGCATTCGTGTGCTGAACTATCTGGACGACTGGCTCACTCCAGGGAGCTAGTAAGTCGTCACAGAGATATCGTTCTCCGCCACATCCATTCTCTTGGCCTCAGAATGAATGCCAAGAAGAGTGTGCTCCTCCCATCTCAACAAACCATGTTTCTGGGGGTTCATTTGGATTCCATTCAGATGCAGGCCCGTTTGGCTCCTGCCCGGATATCCAATTTTACAGCATGTCTGGCCCGCTTCAAGCTAGGCCGTCATGTCTCTGTAGGTACCTGCCGCAGGCTGTTAGGCCTCATGGCAGCGGCCTCCCCTGTGTTGCCCCTAGGGTTGCTTCACATGAGGCTGTTCCTTTGGTGGATGAAAGAGCTGAGGTTACACCCCACTGTACCAGCCACTCGCCTTATCATGGTGTCGCGCAGTTGCTCTCAACCCCTTTTACAATGGCGGGACCCCGCTTTTCTCCAGAGCGGGGTGAGAATGGGTGCGATCCACCGTCGCCATATGATCACGATGGACGCATCAATGACGGGCTGGGGCGCGGTCTTCAAAGGCAGACCGGCGAGCGGGGAATGGACAGGAAAGTTCCTTTCCTGGCACATATACTGCCTGGAACTCAGGGCTGTCTTCCTGGCTTTGATGTATTTTCTCCCCGTTCTCGGGGGGCATCATATCATAGTCAGAACGGACAATATGGCGGTTGTGTCCCACATAAACCGTCAGGGAGGTTCACGGTCGTGCACCCTGGACAGGCTTGCACGCCGTCTTCTCCTTTGGTCCCAGGACAAGTTCCTTTCTTTGAGGGCAGTTCACGTTTCGCGAATACTGAACCTTGCGGCCGATTTTCTGTCGAAACTGAAGCTCAGGCCGGGGGAATGGATGTTGAACCATCAGACGGTATCCCAGATTTGGGATCTGTTTGGCAAAGCGGAGGTGGACCTCTTTGCTTCTCAAGAGTCATCCCAGTGCCCACTCTGGTTCTCCCTGAGTTTCCCGACGACTCTGGGCATAGATGCGTTTGCCCACCCTTGCCCGAATGTCAGTCTGTATGCGTTTCCGCCAATAAAGCTGATTCCGGCAGTACTATGTGTATTTTGCATATTGTCTTCTGTACAGTCTGTAAATATGTACTGTCCATATGTAACTTTTTTTTTTTTTTTTTTGCACCGTCTGGAGCACGCTCGTAAGAATTTCACTCACCAAGGCACTTGTGCTGTGGTGATGTGACAATAAAAGTGATTTGATTTGATACTATGCAGAGTAAAGGTGAGCAGTGCCCGTCTCCTTCTCATAGCCCCATTCTGGCCCTCCCAAACTTCTCGGTTCTCGGAGCTAACTGCCGTTCACAGCAACTGTTACAGTATTTAAAGTGCTTGGTTAATGCTTTAAGTTGGGAGAAGCCGATTAGTCACCAGAAGAAACGGACGTCAGCTTGTGAGTGTCTTTAATACTTGTTCATAGATCTGTTGTTTAAATTATTTACTTGCTGCTAGGAAGGAATATTTCGTTTCCTACCTATTTGTAGTCTGCATTTTCGTTGGTCTATAGTTTTGATTGCACTTACTGGTAATTATAATAATTTGCGCCTCCATTGCTCCTTGGGCAAGGTGTTAGTTTCGTCTTGAGCTACTAGCACTCTGTTAGGCTTATTGGCTGGGCTAATCAGAAGCCGTTCACAGCAACTGTTAAAGTATTTAAACTGCTTGGTTACTGCTTTAAGTTAGGAGAAGCCGATTAGTCACCAGAAGAAACGGACGTCAGCTTGTGAGTGTCTTTAATACTTGTTCATAGATCTGTTGTTTAAATTATTTACTTGCTGCTAGGTAGGAATATTTTGTTTCCTACCTATTTGTAGTCTGCATTTTCGTTGGTTTATAGTTTTGATGGAACTTACTGGTAATTATAATAATCTGCGCCTCCATTGCTCCATGGGCAAGGTGTTAGTTTCGTCTTGAGCTATTAGCACTCTGTTAGGCTTATTGGCTGGGCTAATCAGAAGCCGTTCACAGCAACTGTTAAAGTATTTAAACTGCTTGGTTACTGCTTTAAGTTAGGAGAAGCCGATTAGTCACCAGAAGATACGGACGTCAGCTTGTGAGTGTCTTTAATACTTGTTCATAGATCTGTTGTTTAAATTATTTACTTGCTGCTAGGAAGGAATATTTTGTTTCCTACCTATCTGTAGTCTGCATTTCCGTTGGTTTATAGTTTTGATTGCACTTACTGGTAATTATAATAATTTGCGCCTCCATTGCTCCTTGGGCAAGGTGTTAGTTTCGTCTCGAGCTATTAGCACTCTGTTAGGCTTATTGGCTGGGCTAATCAGAAGCCGTTCACAGCAACTGTTAAAGTATTTAAAGTGCTTGGTTACTGCTTTAAGTTGGGAGAAGCCGATTAGTCACCAGAAGAAACAGACGTCAGCTTGTGAGTGTCTTTAATACTTGTTCTTAGATCTGTTGTTTAAATTATTTACTTGCTGCTAGGAAGGAATATTTCGTTTCCTACCTATTTGTAGCCTGCATTTTCGTTGGTTTATAGTTTTGATTGCACTTATTGGTAATTATAATCATTTGCGCCTCCATTGCTCCTTGGGAAAGGTGTTAGTTTCGTCTCGAGCTATTAGCACTCTGTTAGGCTTATTGGCTGGGCTAATCAGAAGCCGTTCACAGCAACTGTTAAAGTATTTAAACTGCTTGGTTACTGCTTTAAGTTGGGAGAAGCCGATTAGTCACCAGAAGAAACGGACGTCAGCTTGTGAGTGTCTTTAATACTTGTTCATAGATCTGTTGTTTACATTATTTACTTGCTGCTATGAAGGAATATTTCGTTTCCCACCTATTTGTAGTCTGCATTTTCGTTGGTTTATAGTTTTGATTGCACTTACTGGTAATTATAATAATCTGCGCCTCCATTGCTCCTTGGGCAAGGTGTTAGTTTCGTCTCGAGCTATTAGCACTCTGTTAGGCTTATTGGCTGGGCTAATCAGAAGCCGTTCACAGCAACTGTTAAAGTTAGGCTTATTGGCTTGGCTAATCAGAAGCCGTTCACAGCAGCTGTTAAAGTATTTAAACTGCTCGGTTACTGCTTTAAGTTGGGAGAAGCCGATTAGTCACCAGAAGAAACGGACGTCAGCTTGTGAGTGTCTTTAATACTTGTTCATAGATCTGTTGTTTAAATTATTTACTTGCTGCTAGGAAGGAATATTTTGTTTCCTACCTATTTGTAGTCTGCATTTTCGTTGGTTTATAGTTTTGATTGCACTTACTGGTAATTATAATCATTTGCGCCTCCATTGCTCCTTGGGCAAGGTGTTAGTTTCGTCTCGAGCTATTAGCACTCTGTTAGGCTTATTGGCTGGGCTAATCAGAAGCCGTTCACAGCAACTGTTAAAGTATTTAAAGTGCTTGGTTACTGCTTTAAGTTGGGAGAAGCCGATTAGTCACCAGAAGAAACAGACGTCAGCTTGTGAGTGTCTTTAATACTTGTTCTTAGATCTGTTGTTTAAATTATTTACTTGCTGCTAGGAAGGAATATTTCGTTTCCTACCTATTTGTAGTCTGCATTTTCGTTGGTTTATAGTTTTGATTGCACTTACTGGTAATTATAATCATTTGCGCCTCCATTGCTCCTTGGGAAAGGTGTTAGTTTCGTCTCGAGCTATTAGCACTCTGTTAGGCTTATTGGCTGGGCTAATCAGAAGCCGTTCACAGCAACTGTTAAAGTTAGGCTTATTGGCTTGGCTAATCAGAAGCCGTTCACAGCAACTGTTAAAGTATTTAAACTGCTCGGTTACTGCTTTAAGTTGGGAGAAGCCGATTAGTCACCAGAAGAAACGGACGTCAGCTTGTGAGTGTCTTTAATACTTGTTCATAGATCTGTTGTTTAAATTATTTACTTGCTGCTAGGAAGGAATATTTCGTTTCCTACCTATTTGTAGTCTGCATTTTCATTGGTTTATAGTTTTGATTGCACTTACTGGTAATTATAATAATTTGCGCCTCCATTGCTCCTTGGGCAAAGTGTTAGTTTCGTCTCAAGCTATTAGTACTCTGTTGGGCTTATTGGCTGGGCTAATCAGAAGCTGTTCACAGCTGTTTTCACTTTATTCTCTTAATTAGACTGTTTATTTATTTGAGGCTGACGCGGAAGCGTCTGCGGAAGCGTTCAGCCTGCTCGTGTGAAGACAGACGAGTGTAAAGACAAGCGACTTTTTCCTGCGTGACTTCACCCGAGCAACAACACCGAGCAACACACTTAAGTATAATTTCTATCTTCCCTCATACACTCTCCTTTCCTATCTTCTATCATGTGTTTCAAAACAATTCCGGTTGTCTCTCGACCACGCTCTAACATCACACGCAGATGGCAAAGTAATCCTGTTAACCTGCACCCCATCTCTACATCTTCTACTACACCTCTTTCTTTATCTATGGCTCTCTGGAATTGTCAGTCAGTTGTCAACAAAGCAGACTTCATTTCCGCTTTTTCTTTACAATCCACTCTCAGCATCTTGGGCTTGACTGAGACCTGGATTCGTCCAGAAGACTCAGCAACCCCAGCTGCCCTCTCTAACAATTTCTCTTTCTCTCACACCCCACGTCAGGTTGGCCGGGGTGGGGGCACTGGTCTGCTCATTTCAAATAATTGGAAATACTCAACCCACTCGCCCCTATGCAATTACAACTCATCTCATGCGATTACTGTAATGGCTCCTATAAAACTCCAGATTGTGGTAATCTACCGTCCCCCTGGCCAAATTCTAGCCGCCTTCCTAGAAGAGCTGGATGGGTTGCTGTCTTCTTTCATGGAGGATGGAACTCCACTCTTAGTTTTTGGCGATTTCAACATTCATCTAGAAAAGCCTTATGCTACAGACTTTCATTCGCTCTTAGCTTCATTTGATCTCAAACGCCTTACCACTACTAGCACTCACAAATCAGGCAACCAACTTGATTTAATTTACACACGCGATTGTACTGCAGATAACATTCTGGTACAACCACTATATATCTCTGACCATTTCTTCATTAAATTCACATTACACTTTGCTACCCGGGTGCCACCAACCCCCTTACCGGTTACTTTTAGACGAAACCTACGCTCCCTTTCTCCCTCACATCTTTCCTCTGTAGTATCCTCCTCTCTTCCCTCACCTACACATTTCTCATCTCTGGATGTGAATGCTGCTACTGATACTTTATGCTCTACTTTAACCACTTGTCTAGATGACATTTGTCCTCTCTCCTCCAGGCCAGCACGGACTGCCCCTTCTAACCCCTGGTTATCTGATGTTCTTCGTGAACATCGGACCAGACTCCGAGCGGCAGAGAGAAAATGGCGAAAAGCAAACGAGCCATCAGACCTGAGTATGTATCAATTGTTTCTTTCATCTTTTTCCGCTGAAGTCCACACTGCCAAATCGTCACATTTCCATAACAAGATCAACAATGCTCCAGATATGCGTAATCTCTTCAGAACATTTAATTCTCTCATCTGTCCCCCTTCACCACCTCCCACCACGTCTATAACAGCTGATGACTTTGCAACTTTTTTTACAAACAAAACTAAAACAATCAGTAGTCAGTTTTCACCTCCACTCACACAGGACCCCCAACCAACTAGATCCACTGCTCAAACTCCCATCTTCTCCTTCTGTCCCCTCACTGAGGCGGAAGTATCCAAACTTCTCCTCTCCAGCCATCCTACAACATGTCCTCTAGACCCTATCCCCTCACACCTTCTCCAAGCAATCTCTCCCGCACTCTTACCAGCATTCACACACATTATCAACACATCTCTCCTCACAGGCATCTTCCCCACTGCATTCAAGCAGGCTCGGGTAACTCCACTGCTCAAAAAACCTACATTAAACACTTCTCTTTTAGAAAATGACAGACCTGTCTCTCTCCTTCCATTCATTGCCAAAACACTCGAACGAGTTGTCTTCAACCAGGTTTCATTGTTTCTTTCACAGAACAACAAATTGGATGCTAAACAGTCAGGTTTCAGGAGTGGCCATTCAACTGCGCTACTCTCGGTCACTGAAGCCCTGCGAATTGCAAAAGCCGATTCCAAATCATCAGTCCTCATTCTGCTGGATCTGTCTGCCGCTTTTGACACTGTCAATCATCAGATCCTCCTGTCCACCCTCTCATCACTGGATATCACTGGGATTCCACTTCGCTGGTTTGAATCCTATCTCACTGGTCGGTCTTTCAGGGTGGCCTGGGGAGGGGAGGTATCCAAAGCACATAAATTGGTCACTGGGGTTCCCCAGGGATCGGTTCTTGGACCCCTCCTCTTCTCCACATACACTACATCACTAGCTCCCGTCATACAGGCACATGGCTTCTCCTACCATTTCTATGCTGATGACACACAGCTCTATCTCTCATTTCGACCAGATGATCCAACGGTAGCTGCACGGATCTCAGGCTGCCTGGTGGACATCTTGGCATGGATGAAAGAACACCATCTACAGCTCAACCTGGCAAAGACTGAGCTTCTTGTCTTCCCTGCAACTCCAACTCTACAGCATGATTTCACGATTCCGTTAGGTTCATCAACAATTACCCCATCAGCTTCGGTCAGAAATCTTGGTGTAATCTTCGATGACCAGCTGACCTTCAAAGAGCACATTGCAAAGACTGCTCGATCTTGCAGGTTTGCACTACACAACATCAGAAAGATCAGGCCCTTTCTGACAGAGCATGCTGCACAACTTCTTGTCCAGTCCCTTGTCATTTCTAGACTGGACTACTGCAATGCTCTTCTAGCTGGACTTCCATCAAACACAATGATTCAGAATGCAGCGGCACGACTGGTCTTCAACGAGCCCAAAAGAGCCCATGTTACACCTCTCTTTGTGACCTTGCACTGGCTACCAGTTGCAGTTCGCATCCAGTTCAAGACACTGATGCTTGCATATAGAACAACCACAGGCTCAGCACCCACCTACTTCCACTCACTATTACGAATCTACCTCCCCTCCAGAAGTCTGAGATCTGCTAGTGAGTGACGCCTCGTGGTACCATCACAGAGAGGCTCAAAATCACTCTCCAGAACATTCTCTTTCACCATTCCTGGCTGGTGGAATGATCTTCCCACCCCCACCCGGAATGCTGGATCCCTGTCAATCTTCAAGCAACAACTGAAAACTCATCTCTTTCAACTCTACTTGACTACTTGAAAAAAATAAAATAAAAAAATAATAATAATTTCTTTCACTTTTTCAAAATCTTCATCTTTCTCTCCTTCCCTTGCTAGCTTGTACTTATTTGAACAATGCCTGAGACTTGGTGTTATTGGCACTTCCTCTGTATGTTTGCCTCTTCAAGATTAATCGCATTATGTACTGTAATTGTAAGTCGCTTTGGATAAAAGCGTCTGCTAAATGACTAAATGTAAATGTAACTCCCCTGTTGTATCGGTCCCCTTGGGAGATTCCGATCAGGCGGGACTTGCTGTCCCAGCTTCAGGGCAAGATCTGGCATCCTCAACCAGAGCTCTGGAAGTTGTGGGTATGGCCCATAAAGGGCCAAGGGCCGTGATGGATATTTTACCTGTCGAGGTTCAGGAGACCATCGCCAGTGCCAGAGCACCCGCTACTAGGAAGCTGTACTCTTCCAAGTGGGGCGTCTTTGAATCCTGGTGTTTGGCTCGTGCAATAGACCCAGTTAACTGCCCTGTTGGTCCAGTGCTGGAGTTTTTGCAAGAGAGGCTGACAGCGGGGGCGGCTGCTACCACCCTTAGGGTTTACGTAGCGGCCATTGCAGCTCGGAGAGAGCTGGATGAGATCCCCCTGGGGAGACATCGGATGGTCTCCGCCTTTATGCGTGGAGTCAGACTGCTTAGGCCGGTTCGGCCTGAAACAGAGGATTTCTCACTGGGTGAGAGACGCCATTTCGCTGGCTTATGAGGCGCGGAACCTTCCTTCACCTCTTAGTCTTCGGGTGCATTCTACTAGGGGCGTAGCCTCCTCTCAAGCACTTTTTAGAGGGGTACCCCTGGAGGATATTTGTGTTGCGGCAGCATGGTCCTCTCCGCACACATTTGTCAGGTTTTACAACCTTGACATTGATACGGCTCCAGGTTTTCAGATCTTGTCTGTTTGAACCGACCGTATGTTGTTGGTTCTTTATTGGACCAGATAGGCAGCGTTTTTAACTTAGCGGCGTGATTCTATAAGGGCTTCAGACATCGGTCACGCAGAAGGTGTTCCCAAAGCGTGAATAGCTTTTCACGCAGCGTCTCGTTCCCTATTAAGAGAACAAGGGTTATGCGAGTAACCCGAGACGTTTTCTTTATTTTACGAAACTTTTTGTTGATATTGTGTGCACACGCAAAAAAAACCTATTTGCAGCTGCAAATGATGTATACTCTTACCTTTATGAGGAAAAATTAGGACATATTTTAATTCTCAGCTCCTAAGAAAAAAAATGCAAGTGATCTCGCTAGCGCCTCCGCTTCAGCTTCCACTTTTAGCACAAACGATTTTATATTCATCACACATTAATCTTAATTTTTTTTATTTATATTGTGAATTGCATTAAGTTTTTAATGTCTCAAACTGTGTTTATTTGAAAAGGATAAACTGATCAAACATATGCTCAATTCACTGCCGGTTGCTGGCCACTTGGTATTTAAAAAAAAATACAACTTTAATTTAATAAACATAAAATGTTCCAATCGTGTTTATAAATTAACTTAATAAAGAAACTAAACAAAATATAAACTCTTTGCCATTAAGAACCGAAACTGAACTTTTAATGACTGCAACAGCAGCTGTGTAACGGGAAGAGAGAAAAAAAGACACGGGCTCGGGTCGGAGAATTCTGATAAACTGTCAGACAAGGGAAAGGCCCATGTAAGGCTCTAGATTTTTTCCCTTGTTTCAATTAAAAGTTTCCCCTCGGCTCTGCGGGCCCCCAATCTGTGCGGGCCCATATGCACCTGCATACCGAGACGCTACACCACTGATTATAGAAGAAAGTTTTACATATGCCATTATAATTTGTATTTATTTTTTTATTATATAGAATAATGAAATACAATGCAAATTGTAATCGGGCCTGTTTTAGGCCTTTCCTTATTTTTATATTTTGGACATCCATCAATTATGGTGATGAAAAAAAATCACTGGACGTGCCTTTCGAGAGAAATGCATCTTTAGAATTTCTGAGTTTCTATTTTCGATCTGAATTATTTCGTTTTAAAGTAGTCATTTAAATCTTTATATATATATATATACGCTTCAGCTTCGCTCTGCTCAAACGATTGGATAATAAGTGTCTAACAGCGTGCATTTTACTATTCGAGGTAGAACATTAATCTAACATCGTGATATGCTTGAACTGTTATCTATAGATTGTATTTTAGGCAAGTTGTGATGATTTGAGAAGGCTATAAATTGATCAAACGTATGCTATGATCAACTCACTGAAGTGAACAAAAAAAATATTAATTGAATGTACACATTTTTTTAAAGATAAGTTGTTGCAATCAATCTGTTTTAGCTACATTTAAACAAAAAAAATTAGGTAGACTTTCAAAATGTTTTTATTTATTTAAGCTAAATGTAGCTAAAATAAAGTGTTTGGAACCACTTACCTTATAAATGTATTATCATTTTTTCAGTGTGTCTGCCGCTGGTTAAACGAGTCACTGTGGTATGCACTGCAGCTTTACAAACTGACCAATGTTGATAAAGGAAATACTGCTGGTTTATGTGCAATATATTACAAGCCAAATTGCATGAGTATGTGGGTGCGTTCAGTGTCAAATAGTACAACTGGGGCAGAGATTTTGAAGTCTCTGAATGACTACATATCAGGAAAATTTGATCCTTTTGTATTGGAATATGCAGAGTAGCATCTATGAATGGACGGCTGTCTGGTTTCACCACTTGAGTCAAAGTCGTCGCACCTGAATTTGAATCTACACACCAGGCTAGGTGTAAAATGTCTGGAACTTCACTCTGTGCTGAATGAAGTTAAAATCACATCGATAGCTTTGTGAATCATAATTGTACTGATTTCATGTAAATTAAATTATACATTTATGATGATAAAAAATGATAATTAATGATTGCTCTGATTACACCTCAAACACCCCATTGACACCCAGCTGGTCCACATAAATATATTCACCTGTTGATGGTGTATAAAAGGTTGGAGACCCCTTCTCTGAGAAGAATCTGGTTAAAGGCTTTGAATGATCAGTTACATAGTTCCCTCACCCCCGTATTTAGACATCACGATTTGGACCAGACATCAACACATGCACAAAATGCAACTATTCTCTTTACATTCAGAAATGACAGGGCTTACAGGAAATTATCATTCAACAGGTACACGGTATAATCAAAAATAATGAGAGCTGTGTAAAACAGTAGAAAAAAAGAAGCCAGGAAACCACAATCTGCGCAAAGCTTGGCTAAAAAACAAGCTTACTTTTGCAGACCACATTACACTGTCTGACATTAACACATGGTCTTAAAAAAAATGTTAGTCCTGTTTTATTTCGGTCTTTGTGTGTGTATAGACATTTTGACTTATATTTTTACACTGTATATTTTTAAGTTACACCAAATAAAACATTAATGGCACAAAGCATAACAAGTGCAACTCCAAGCATTTGGCACTTACAGGATCAGTTGAGGTAGCAGTATATCAGTACTCTATCACCATCTATTGACTGAGAAACAAAATACACTCTCGTTCATTAATTCTTCTAATGCTCAGGTGTCATCACAAGATAACATTTCCCTCTTAAACTCCTGGAATCTTTGGCATCTCAACTGAGCATCTGAAATATCCCAATATCACTAACAGACAGAGATAAGAGTGGCTCCAGGCCACTGGGTTACTCTTTAACGTCCTTGACCACAGTTACCTGAGACACAGTCTTCTTAACACGTAGTGCTGTCAGACGAGCAGCTGGATTGGTGTACCAGCACTCTCGCATGATCTTACCCATAACCCTCAGTGCCTGGAATAAACATAAAAATACAGCACATGGGTGATTCTATACTTTTGACTACTTAAATTTTATGTTTCCAGGAAAATAATATTTATTTAAGTTGATATTTATTGAACAAGAATAAACAAAATAAGATAAACAAAAGTCTTACAGGTTTGGAATGACATGAGGGTGAGTAACTGATGAGAAAATTTTCTTTTTGGGGTGAACTAACTCTTTAAACACAAATAATCAAGTAGGTTTACGATGAGGAGCATTTTCTTTTATTGTGTTCATTTACGATGTTTTCGAAAGGAAAATGTCAACTTTCGAAGCATTATTACATCCGTTTAAACTGCTCAATAGATTCCTCATGTGAGTGAATACTACATATTATCAAATGTCACCTGAATGGTATGTTTATCACACAAACCTCGCAGCTCTGCCACTGGTTGGGAATGTTGGGTCTGAGTTTCTGTTCACACACCACTTTCCTCATATCATCCATTGATGGATCTGATTGCACCTGGTCATAATAAGGCAACTGGAAATCTTCATAAATCCCTGCAGAGAACAAAGCATCCATGAGAATGTATTGAAAAGTATTAATAGAAAAAACATGTGGGTGCGGATGTGCGGATAAATGAGGTATGCAAAATTTTAGGTTTTGGTCTTCCTTGGGAAAGAAAATAGAATATGTTATTTAAGACTTAAACAGTCATGACCATTGTTCTCGCTATCTCTGACCCTAACAATTGATCAAGTTGTTGTATGATAATGTGTCTTTAAGACTTCTGTGTAAGTACAGTCCATTTTGATTGGCTAACCTTTTCACATGTGATATGAGTAGTAGCAGTAGTAGTAGCACACAGGCTATTGGTTTACTCTCAGGTCTGTAAAATACTGTGGTTTAAAATAGAGACACTTCAATAAGAGTCTCTCACACGAAACTTCAAACAAAGTTTGGTGACATTTATTAGCTAAGGCAATACTTCCTATTACATCTTATTGTGCCTAGGGGCAATGTTTCTTGTACAGTGTACACTGAACAACTGTACAATGTACACTGAATAGGCATCATTGACCAGACATGAAACTAAAATAAACTTTGGATAACTGGTCTATTCATAACAAGAGTGAAACATTTTTCAGGCTGAAAAAAAAGACATTTTTAAAGAAAAAAGGCAAACATTATCACACGAGGGTGAGTAAATAATGACATAATTTTCATTATGAAGGGAAATATCCCTTTTAGGACTGTCAGTATGAACTTGTTATATATTACATGGCTTTTTGGAATACTTTTCTGATTGGACAATCATGGTAGTGTGCAGTAAAATAATTCTGAATAATGACAGTTAAATATAAGTGATAATAAATAAATTAACTATATTTTGTTTACTTCTTTATGAAAAAAACACACACAAGCCATTTCAGTATATAAGGAACTCTTATTTACTCAAAACATCAATTAAAAAGATACAATTTAAATCAGTCTACTGCTGGTGTATATTTATTTGGATCTGGGCACTCAGGAAGTAAGGCACCTTGGACGGAACATCTGCGAGCAAGTTCCCAGAACACCAGGCCAAGTGAATAGATATCAGCACGCTTAAATGACTCAAAGCTGCTCATGTTTATGGAATCATCCAGGATCTCGGGAGCCATGTACCTGCAGAAACAAACACACTCCAATTAGAGTAATGTACCCACACTGCATGAATGCAGTAACCTCCATCAAGATGTCCTCATGCACCTGAAAGCAAACAATGACGTGTCTTATACAGGGTCATGTACACACACACATACTAAAACTATAGTCAAACACACACAGACATGCAAATATACATGTTCTTTATCACTCAAGAATCTTGAATACACAAAACCTAAAACACACACAGTAAATAGAAAGTTTTTAATAGTCAGATTATAACACCTGCCTGCACATGCAACCAAAGTTCTTATCCTGTATGTATTCACTAAGAGACAGCTGACTCAAATAAAGTGGCTGGCTCTTCCACTGAAGTTTTTATGATTTAATAATTAAAGTAATAATGATCTTATTATGTAAGAAAAATATTGTCTAACCTCTTAGTGCCCACTCTGTGGTTAACGGGGATGTCAATATTCTTGGTGTTGGAGTCGTGTTTGACAGCCAGACCAAGATCAGCAATCACAGCAGTTCCATTCTTCTTAACCAGAATGTTCTTTGACTTTATGTCTCTGTGAGCAATGGCAGGCTTCCCTGTCCCAAGAGCAATATGCCAATTTAATAACAGTACACATATCACACATCACATACCTGACATGGGGCATTTTCATGCAGAAAGGTAGTCTTTACTGGTAAAGTATATTTAGGACACCCAGTCCTAAAAAGGGACAATTTTATTCCATGTTATTTATTTATTTATGACTAATTAGCTGTGGCTAATTGTGTTAGTTGTATTAACATGCAAGTAATTAAAGCAAAAACACAAGGATTAACATCAAATATTTAGAGATAAATAGAGCTAGTTCATGTATTCAAGACTAGACTGCTGTAACGCAAAACTGGCAGGTTGCCTTGCTGTCTACATAAACAAGCTCCATAATCAATCTCGTAATACCAGCCAGGCAGTGAGGGATGCTTCACAGACCACTGCCTGCATCTCTAACAATTATTCTATCATGGGCTTCTAAGACTACAATGTGTTGAACTACAACCCAAACAAGCTTTTCTTTACTGACTTGTCTTACAACCAGCATTCCGAAATGTTGGGACGTTTTTTTTTATTTGAATAAACAAAAATACTTTCAAATCACATGAGCCAATATTTTATTCACAATAGAAAATAGATAGCATAAATGTTTAAAGGGAGAAACTTTACACTTTTATCCACTAAATGAGCTAATTTCAAATTTGATGCCTGCTACAGGTCTCAAAAAAAGTTGGCACGAAGGGCTGAAAAAGCAAGACATTTTGAAAAGATTCAGCTGGGAGAACATCTAGCAATTAATTAAGTTAATTGACATCAGGTCTGTAACATAAACGGGATGACTTATGGCGCTTTTCCACTGCATGGTACGGTACAGTTCGGCACGGATCGGTACGGTACGGCTCAGTTCGGGTCGGTTTGCGTTTCCACTGCAGTTTAGTACCGCTTTAGAGTGGGCGGGATTATTCACGCGTCATTATAATTGCGCCGCCTCTACTGCCGTGACATCATCGTAAACGCGCCACAAAAAAACTCACAACAAAGAAAGGAGACGGAATAGTGTTCTTCATTCTCGGCATGTGGATGTTTTTAACAGCAATGGAGAGGTCTATGAGAATGCTTGTGATTTACCCCCAGCAGCAGAGACGGTGGTGCAGTGCCACGGGCTGTAGAGGAGGAGAGCAGGGATGTTCGTGCAGGTGTGCTGCGTTACTTGATTAGTTAACTATTCATGTAGCGTGTTCTGTAAAGTGAATTATCAATAAACTTTTGAATATTTCAACATTTACAATGTATCTCTTGTTTTTTTTATTTATGTGATGGTTTTTATAATCGTGGCATTAATCATTTGTCTTTTTCAAGAGGTTCATTAACGTTACGTGCTCATACAATAATACATATTTAATATAGTCTGGAGGTACACTTATTCGATAAGATTGTTTTTAATTGAAGCAAAACACAGATGCAAAGGTAAAAATATAAACAGAAGACATACTCTGAAAATATAGCAAGTTCAAATGTAACAGTTATATACATAAGGCTTTTTCCTTCGGCGTCCCGCCATCAAGCTCTCACTGGATCCGCTCCTCGGCTATCAACGGGAGGAACGTCTGTACTTCCTCAACAGATAATTTGTGGTTGATACAAAAAGGTGCGTTTGTTGAAACAAAAGCTGCGTCCGATCCTTCGCTGGCTGTGCTGATTTAAATCTAGCGGTTTTATGGGTCTCATGTCGCAAGTTCAGTGACGCAGTAATGACGATTCTCTCCGGCCAATCAGTGATCAACAGAGTTTACACGTCACGTTTTGGTAACGGTACGGTACGCTTGGAACCTCGGCTGAGGTGGTACTAAAAAATTACCAGGTACCAGGTACAGTACCCAGTGGAAAACCCCCCAAAAGTGAACCGTACTGAACCGTACCGTGCCGTACCATGCAGTGGAAAAGCGCCTTTAGAGAGGCAGAGTCTCTCAGAATTAAAGATGGGCAGAGATTTTCCAATCTGTGAAAGAGTGTGTAAAAAGATTGTGAAATACTTTAAAAACAACGTTCCTCAACGTCAACGTCATTGCAAATCTTTGCAAATCTCATCATCTTCAGTGCATAACATCATCAAAAGTTTGCAGAGAAACTGGAGAAATCTCTGTGCATAAGGGACAAGGCTGAAGACCTTTGCTGGATGCCCGTGGTCTTTGGGCCCTCAGACGACACAGAATCACTTATTGGCATGATTCTGTTATTAACATTACTAAATGGGCACAGGAATACTTCCAGAAACCACTGTCGGTAAACACAATCTGCCATGCGATCTGCAGATGCCAAATAAGGATCATGCAAAAGGGAAGCCATATGTGAACATGGTCCAGAAGCGCCGTTGTGTCCTGTGGGCCAAGGCTCGTTGAAAATGGACTGTTTCAAAGTGGAAAAGTGTTGGTCAGACAAGTCCAAATTTGACATTCTTGTTGGAAATCACGGACGCCGTGTCCTCCGGGCTAAAGAGGAGGGAGACCTTCCAGCGTGTAATCAGCAATCAGTTCAAAAGCCAACATCTGGGCTTTGCATGTCCTGGAAGGCAACATATGGGCAGCTTGCATGTCCTGGAAGGCATAATGAATGCTGAAAGGTATATAAAGGTTTTAGAGCAACATATGGTCCCCTCCAGACGACGTGTATTTCAGCAGGACAATGCAAAACCACATACTGTAGCTTTTTTTACATACAGTAGCTTTTAAGTGTAATACTGTTCATGGTATTAATTACATTTATACCATGAACAGTATTACACTTAAGATGTAACTGCATTTATTACATTTATTGTACTGTGTTGCCAAAGGAGGATGGATTGCCACAGCTAAGTGTTTTTCCCCCACTAAAGGTGTTTCTACCGCAGAGAAAAAAAAGACAAAAAACAAAACAAAAACACAAAAAAAACGATAATTCATTGCCTATTCCCATATTCCTACTGTGTGTGATCAATACCTTGAGTGCCAATAATCTCCATATGCAGATGGGCAATGCCGCTGACAATGGACAGTGCCAGAAATATCATCCCTTCCACTGATACTGTGTATCTGTTGAGGTAATCAAAGAGAGACCCGTGCTCATGATACTCAGACACCAGCCACAGCTGTGTCCATGAGCCATTATCTGAAAAAGAAAAAAAATAAGATATATAGATTACAATGCAGGACATTCAAACAAGATGAAGAAGAACATACTAGATTATTTGAAAACCTATGTATGCCAAATTGTATGCCAAGTTCTTAAAAATGTACTCTTTGTATTCATGCTGGTTTCATAAATAAAAAAGGAATTAATCTAATAACTCAAAATATTTTTCTCACACCAGTACATGTGACTGTACATGTAATAATATTTTACTTTCATAATCATTATTATTATTTCACAAATGTATTTCAGATACACATATGCAATCCAAATGATTCAAACCCCAAGAGACTGCAGTACATTAGAAATGCAAAATTTTCAGATCTCATTTTGTATAAAAACAGCATCTATTACAGTCTTCTGACATATTACATGTAATAATGTTTATAGCTAAATGTTATATTTTTGAGTTACAGGATTTTTTTATAACACAGCTATGTCATATGTCAACCCCTATGCAACATTGCTGTTTTAAATCACTATTTTTTATGGTAGGAAAACAAAATTGTCTTAAAACACATATAAGTCTTTAGAAATATATAAATACATACATAAACTTGCATACATAAAATTAGCTGAGGCATGTGTTAAAGGTGAGTACCAAATAAGTCAACAGAGCTCTCTCAAAAACAAAAGTAGAGAATAAATTGTTTTATTACATTAGAAAGTCTAAGGCTACATGAAGATTTACAAATAAGTAAAAGTTACCAGAGACACCGCAGACAGCCTTATTCCCTAGCTTAAAATGTGTTATACAATAAAACATTTGAGGGTGTTAAAGAAAAAGCTCAATATCATAATTTTGATAAATCATAAAATGATCAGAGCAACTGAGAAAAAAAACAGCAATGTACTGTTGAAGACTTGCAAGATGACCTGATTGAAGGAGGAAAAAGAACTCGAACTCGGTTACTATCGGAACCTCGGTTCCCTGAGATATGGGAACGAGTACTGCGTCGATTGTCTACGCTGTATGGGAAAAACTATTTTTTCCTCTTTCACTGAAGCCTAATTTAATCACTAGTGATCGACCGATATATATTTTTTTATAACCAATACCGATTATTTGTAAGTTTATGTACCCGATAACCGATATGCAGAACCGATATTTATTTACTGTTTTAAAGTAAATAAATAACAGAGTAAAGTAAGTCCATTCTTCGCTTTGGTTTTTCCTCCTTTCAGTCGTCTCAAAAACAACAAAAAACTGTTGAAAATTTACATTTTAATGTAAAATGTAATCTTATATTACAACAATAAAAACATTGTATTTATAAAAAGCATCATCGGCAACACTGATATAAACAATAAGCAAAAGAGTGTCTAATGTTTTCAAAAGGAGAAAATAAAGGACAGGAGTCATATCAACCTCATTTTAAACTACAGTTTTAGGTTTATAAGCTGTTTAACTGTTTAACTTATAACATGAAAGTAAGGTTAATAATATAACTTAGAGAACATTTTTGTCAGTTTTACTCAAATTACTCATTTTTGCATCACCCTAATTTGAGTAAAACTGAAACATTTGTAATCTAAGTTATATTATTAACCTTACTTACATGTTATAAGTTAAACAGATGTTATATAAAACTTAGTCTTGTCAACATTTTTGAAAATGTTTTTGTGTTCATTGAGATATTGTTTAAAATGTTACTTTTCAAAGGGGGTGTACTCATTTACGCTGAGCACTGTATCTCTGCCCACCGATCGGCCACCAATAGGGGCATGGAAAGCCGTTATGGCTGCTGCGTAAACTTTGACGGTGGATGAGGAGTGCTGTTTATCCAGCAGCTCTTGCAGAAATGAAAGAACAACTGACACATCGGAGGTGACCGGATCTAAGTCGTGGCATTGACACCAAGCCAAGAAAATGGCCCATTTCAGAGCGTAGATACGTCTAGTAGACTGTGCTCTAGCTCCTGCCATAGTGTTTAGGAAATGCTCTGGGAGGACGAAAGGCTCCCATCAAGCTGCCACACATACAGGGCCCACACCTCGGGCCGTGGATGCCATATCGTGCCATTTGCTTGAGAGAGGAGGTCCCGTCTCAAGAGGATCGGCCACGGGGCTGCTTTCAGCAGCTGGAATAACTCCGACACCCACGGTTGGTTCCTCCAGAGGGGGGCTATCGGAATAAGCTTGTGCCGTTGTTCCCTGACTTGCCTGAGTACCTGCTGTAGCAGAGCGACTGGGGGGAAAGCATAGAGTGGAAGGCTGGGCCATTCGTGAGCCAGGGCATCCGTGCTCCTCATAAAAAAGATTGGGCAGTGAGAGTTGTCTTTGGAGACAAAAAGGTCTACTCGAGCTCTGCCAAAGACTTCCCAAATTTTCTGAAGCGCGAGCGGGTGGAGCGTCCATTTCTCTGAAGAGACAATGTTCCTCGACAACATGTCTGCTCCTTGGTTCAATTTGCCCTGCACATGCGTCGCCTTCAGTGAGCGCAGACTGGTCTGAGCCCACCCAAGAAGGTTGTTCGCCAGTGTGCAGAGTCGCTTCGAGATGAGGCCGCCCTGGTGATTTATGTATGTCACCACGGACTTGCTGTCTGAGCGTACTAGCACATGGTGTCCCCAAAGGCCGAAGGTCGGTTTGCCCCTGCACAGCGCTCCCCAACCCTTGGATGTCACATGTGAAGCAGACCCAGATGAAGTACCAGCGAAGCCGCTGCCATCAGGCCCAGCATATTCTGGAAAGCTTTGAGCGGACGGGCGGTACCTTCCCTGAAGGAAAGCCATGTGGCGCTAAATCATCGTGGCTCGCTCCGCGAGACAGTTGCTGTAATCTGCACTGAGTCGATAACTGAGCCCGGGAACGAAACTCGTTTGCTGGGTAGCAGTATGCTCTTGACAAAATTGACCCTGAGCCCCAGGCAATCTTACTGGCTGAGGAGGAGGGTCTTGTGCTATGTCAAAACTGCCTCTGACTGGGCCAGAATGAGCCAGTCGTCGAGGTAGTTGAGTATGCGGATTCCCATCTTTCGCAGAGGGGAGAGTGCTGCATCCATGCATTGCGTAAAAGTGTGGGGAGCCAGGGACAGACCAAACGGTAGGACCTTGTATTGATATGCCACCCCTGATATGCAAATCTCAAGAATCGTCTGTGATTGGGGGCTACCTGGATATGAAAGTATGCGTCTTTCAGACATCAACCAGTCCCTTGGGCATATTTGCTCGAGGATCTGTTTCAAAGTAATCATCCTGAACAAGCTTTTCATCAGGGCGTGATTCAGGAGTCTGAGATCTAGAATAGGTTGCAGGCCACCATCTTTTTTGGGGACGAGGAAGTAGCGGCTGCAGAAGCCTGACTCGCTCTGGGCTGGAGGAAAGATTTCTATAACTCCTTTTTCCAGCAGATTCATCACCTCTGAGCAAAGGACTTGGGCGTCCTCTCTGCGCACTGTGGAGGCGAGCACACCGTGGAAGCGCGGTGGTCTTCGAGCAAATTGTAATGTATAACCTCGTTTTATCGTGTTCATCACCAACGCTGACACACCGGGGATGGCCTGCCAGGCCTCGGCCCATGTGGCAAGGGGTTGAAATGGTAGTACAGACTGGCTGCATAAGGGCATGATGCTTATGGTAGGCAGAAAAATATATTTGCTCTCTTTTTGAAAATGTAAGTGTTTTATTTACTTTAGAGACAGTCCCCAAATATGCGAATAACGAACGTCCAACATCAAGCCAACTGTATGCCAGTCCTTGACTCTCAGTTGTTGATGCCCTAAGGCCCCGTTTACACTAATGCGTTTTTGTTTTAAAACGGCATTTTAGAATGAAAACGATCCTTGTCTACACTGGCGTTTCCGCTGAGTTTCAGCAAATGATCTTCTACACTACACTACACAACTGAAAATGCATGTCACATGACCATTCATGCAAGTACAACCATAGATATGTATGTAGACTCCCTATCATTTAGATGGCGGACGCCTTTACGTGCTTGGAGTGGTCGAATGAGAAATCTACCCATACATATCTATGGGTACAAAAATGAGCATGATGTTATTGTTTACACGGTCTTCAAGGATACACAGAGCGAATGTGGGCAGCCATGCCATCGTTTTCAAAAGTCTCTGTTTTGGTTCGTTTACACTAGGGATGCACGGTATCGGCCCGATACTGAGCTCCTGTACTTGTACTCTTAAAATGCCCCGAAACCAAATGCCGATACCACACAGGATGTGAAAAGTGCCATATTCAGACAAAGAAACACCGACAACAGAACAACAGACAGCAGAATGGAGTTATTTGATATTAAGGATGTCTACAAAGTAAATGTATGCAATTAATTTAATGTTAAACATTCAGTATTAACGCCTGTATAGCTGATATGCGCAAGCTAATGGGCTAATTGTGCGTTCAAGTACAACAACAAATACAAATTAAGCTCGGATGAGCTTTATTTGTCACATACACAATTATACAGAGTATAATGAGGAGTGAAATGTGTTCTCTGCATTTAACCCATCCAAGTGTACACACTTGGAGCAGTGGGCAGCCGACTGTGCAGCGCCCGGGGAGCAGTCGTGGACTTCCTGCCGGAGCCGGGATTCGAACCCACAACCTTGGGTTACCTTTCTATCCACTAGACCAACGACCAACGACTGTCATGTCGGATACATCATATTTACGAGTTGAACGCACATGAACGCCATCACAAAGTCTTTATTACAAGCCCCGAGTTTCTGAGTTGGGGGCTTGTCAGTGAAAAAACGTGTCGGATGCAATGGACCCAGCCAAAGACTAAAGATATGCAGCGTCAGTAAAGTTGTTGAAATTAATAAAATTTTATATTTTTCTAATGTACAATAAAACTACAAGTTACACATACAAAATATGATATTATTGTATAATTATAATATCATTTATAATTATTCAGTTTATATCACCTTCATAAATTAAATTAAATAAAAACAGAAAAAGAAAAAGAAAAAGCACAATGATGCACCCCTTTCTTTCATCATTTTATAAATGTAGAGTAAAAAAAATAATATAATTTTATGTAGAATAGTTAAAATTGTCATCTTGTAATGAACAAAGTGATTTGAACGCACACGACATCTTAATAACGACTTGTCAACTCATAAGTACGAACGTCCCAGGAGAACGCAGCATAAGCAAAAGCATGCAGAGTGGATTGAGCGGCGGTGGCGCAGATGCGCAAGGTCGAGTGAATATCCCTTTCTCACAGATATCACTGGATAGTTTGTAGTTCGGTCGGATATGTCAAAAACAAGTAAAACAATGCCCAAGTTACTTAACGGTAGGGAATGAGGGAGAGAGAGAGAGAGAGAGAGAGCACGCGCACACTTCTGTTGTGTGATCTTTATTGATGTTCGCTCATTTAACACACGCATCATTTGGCTTAAAACTAAATCGTAAATATAAGAAAATGTATGGGGCACTAACTATAAACATAATTTATTAACAAAAACCCACCAATTCACTATCTCAACAAATTAGAATATGGTGACATGCCAATCAGCTAATCAAATCAAAACACCTACAAAGGTTTCCTGAGCCTTCAAATGGTCTCTCAGTTTGGTTCACTAGGCTACACAATAATGGGGAAGACTGCTGATCTGACAGTTGTCCAGAAGACAATCATTGACACCCTTTGACACCCTTCACAAGGAGGGTAAGCCACAAACATTCATTGCCAAATAAGCTGGCTGTTCACAGAGTGCTGTATCCAAGCATGTTAACAGAAAGTTGAGTGAAAGTAAAAAGATGCACAACCAACCGAGAGAACCACAGCCTTATGAGGATTGTCAAGCAAAATCGATTCAAGAATTTGGGTGAACTTTACAAGGAATGGACTGAGGCTGGGGTCAAGGCATCAAGAGCCACCACACACAGACGTGTCAGGCTACAGTTCCTCTTGTTAAGCCACTCCTGAACCACAGACAATGTCAGAGGCGTCTTACCTGGGCTAAGGAGAAGAAGAACTGGACTGTTGCCCAGTGGTCCAAAGTCCTCTTTTCAGATGAGAGCAAGTTTTGTATTTCATTTGGAAACCAAGGTCCTAGAGTCTGGAGGAAGAGTGGAGAAGCTCATAGCCCAAGTTGCTTGAAGTCCAGTGTTAAGTTTCCACAGTTTGTTATGATTTGGGGTGCAATGTCATCTGCTGGTGTTGGTTTATTGTGCTTTTTGTAAACCAACGTCAATGCACCCGTTTACCAACAAATTTTGGAGCACTTCATGCTTCCTTCTGCTGACCAGCTTATTAAAGATGCCCATTTCATTTTTCCAGCAGGATTTGGCACCTGCCCACACTGCCAAAAGCACAAAAAGTTGGTTAAATGACCATGGTGTTGGTGTGCTTGACTGGCCAACAAACTCGCCAGACCTGAACCTCATAGAGAATCTATGGGGTATTGTCAAGAGGAAAATGAGAGACACCAGACCCAACAATGCAGATGAGCTGAAGGCCACTGTCAAAGAAACCTGGGCTTCCATACCACATCAGTAGTGGCACAAACTGATCACCTCTATGCCACACCGAATTGAGGCAGTAATTAAAGCAAAAAGAGCCCCTACCAAATATTGAGTACATATACAGTAAATTAACATACTTTCCAGAAGGCCAACAATTCACAAAAAAATGTTTTTTTATTGGTCTTATGAAGTATTCTAATTTGTTGAGGTGGTGAATTGGTGGGTTTTGGTGAAATGTGAGCCAAAATAATCACTAGTATAAGAACTAAAGACTTAAACTACTTCAGTCTGTGTGCATTGAATTTATTTATTACACGAGTTTCACAATTTGAGTTGAAATACTAAAATAAATGAACTTTTTTCCATGACATTCTAATTAATTGAGATGCACCTGTACATACTATTTTGGTTTCTGTACCCAATATTTAAAAAATGTACAAATGCAGTGAAAATATCGGTATTTGGTATCAGCAAATACCAAAAATAAATGTATCGGTATCAGGCGAATACTGGAAAAAGTGGTATTGGTGCATCTCTAGTTTACACTGAAACGCAACCCTGGAGTTTCCCAACTAAAACGGGGTCTGCAGCGTTTTTCAAAAGTCTCGAACTTTTCTTTCGACCTCGAAAACGCCAGTCTTCGAAAATGCTGGAGTAATGTAAATGATAAGCGTAACCGCAGCAAAAGTTATGTGTTATAAAACGAAAACGTACTAGTGTAAAAGGGGTCCAAATCTTCAATACTTATCTTGCTGGATCTTAAACGTTTTTTTGGCAAACAAAGGGAATTTACTATTAAAATTAAAACATGTTAGAAATGTTGTGGGATCATTCCTTAAAAAATTAAGTTTTCATAATTTTAATAGTAGTAGTATGTACATACTGCCGAACAAATATGTTTTTCCTTGTACACCAGGCGGTGTACAAGGAAAGCCCGGAGGATTATCAAAGACTCCAGCCACCCGTCCCACAGACTGCTCTCTCTGCTGCCCTCAGGAAGACGTCTCCGCAGCATCCGATCCCGCACTAGCCGACTGAGGGATAGCTTTTTCCCTCAGGCTATCAGGCTAATGAACAGAAAGAACTAATACACCCTACAGCACACTCCCACTTTACAATATGCACTGCACTTTAACACAGTTCAACTGGACTACACGCACACACTGCACAAACACAACAATCTATCTGCTACCACTGGATACCATGCAATGCACATCCATGACATTGCGTATCCGGCCTATGTAAATCTGCTGCAACTTTTTTTTTTTTATTATATTTTATTTATTTTTTCGCATACCATTGTGTGTATAGGTGTACATAATGTAAAATGTGTACATTTTGTGTATAATGTGTATTGATAACTGCGAGTATGTCTAATAGTACACTGTGTGTACTGACTATATGCATGTGCATTCTGCACATTGTCTTCTGTGTAAGTATGTACTGTCTATATGTAAATTGTTTCTGCACAATCTGGAGCATGCTCTCAATAATTTCACTCACTCACCAAGGCACACGTGCTGTGGTAATGTGACAATAAAAGTGATTTGATTTGATTTGATTTAATATGTTCTAATGCTCATCAGATCACGTAACTCAGTGGGAAATGAATATAAACGATGATTCGGTGTAAGGAAACATTAAGTGAACATGTATAAAAATATAAAAACCCTGGCAAAGATGTATTATCAGTAAATGTGAGCAGAGCATTGCGGGGAGAAGGAGATTTGACCAGTGTTGCGCAGATCAGCTGTCCCACAGCATGTCACAGCACAGCAGCGCTATTGCAAACAGCAACAAGTATACTAACAATACATAAACATTTATTGTCGGCACGTTATTTGAGCGGACTTCACTTTTCCGGTGAGCCTGAGCGGTAACGGAGCACACTGCTGGACGGTGCAGTGCGACATATATTATTGGCGGCCGAAAATTCAGTGCAAACCTAGTAAAATGGACAAAACGATTCTTTGAGGCGCATAATTTGTCTCAATTATTTTTTGAATTCGAGTTACTCGAGTTATTCGAGGAATCGTTTCAGCCCTACTCTATTAATTTATTAACTGCTTGTTTTCTTTAAAAAAAACTAGCTTCTCTATTCTTTTTGTATTCTATTTGTTTTGATTCAATTTATTATACAATAAACAAAAAAGGCCTCTTTACTTTACTTTTAGCCATTTAGCAGACGCTTTTATCCAAAGTGACTTACAAATAAGAAAAAGTAACTAAAACTATAAGTTAAAAGTCTATAAATACTATATACAGTATATACACATTTAAGAAAATAAAGAAATTAAAGAAAAATGACAAATGCATACAACAACATTTCAAACTAAACAAATAAATGAAAACAAAAAAGCTAAAAACTATTCAAAATATTAAAACAACAAAAGGTATTAGTATAATAATGATTCTAACATAACACAAAGCCAAACAGAAGTAAAACAAATAGTAGGAAAGAGGAAAAATAACAAGCAATACTTATGTCCCTTGCCCGTGTCTCTGCCTGAGTCGCACGGTAGAGTCGATGGTCTTTACACTCTTCGGTCTTCACATGAGGAGGGCTTCACATGACGGCTGCCGCGACCGGTGCCGCTGTATACTAACACCTCTAACACTGGCCTCTAACACTAGCTTGCTTTATTTTTCCCATTCAATCTGTTTCCTTTTTATTTATTATATAATAAAAAAAACTTGCTGTGTGTACTGCGTTAGGCTAACTAAGACTTGTTATAGCACTTGAATATCATTGCTCTTTTGTTGATTTTGATTGCTTCCATTGTACTTATTTCACTTGTAAGTCACTTTGGATAAAAGTGTCTGCTAATTGACTAAATGTCAATGTAAATGCAATGTAACCAAGACATCTTGGCTATGAGAAGAGTATACCACAGTACCAAACAATGAGGTAACTGTTGGGTTATGTGCCTGCCCAGGGCTTAATTTGTGCCGGAACAAGCCGCATCCGGACCCGGCACCTCCGAAATCCGATCCGGCACCTCATTTTGTTGGATCCCCGTCCTCACGCGTAGTGCTGGGTGGTATGACCAAAAATGTATATCACGGTATTAATTTTTTTCATGCATGACCAAATGTTAACCACATTTTCTACTGATTGAGAGAGTAAATACTGCAGTAGACTGACTTACAATTACCTATTTTACTGCCATGATGAGTGAATGATGAGTGAATATTGTAGAGAAATTCCATATTAATAGTGACTAAACACGACCCATTAATACATGTTAACCAGGAGTTACTCTAATTTATAATTGCGACATCGTCTGATAAAATCAACATGCATAACTAAAGAGTGGCTATGTGGTTGTTTTGGCTATTATTTTTTGTCTCATGCAGCTATGCAAATTCTGTCAACATTTACAGCCTGCGTCTGAGTAAAAAAACAAACAAAAAAATACAAACAAAAAAGCAACACTTTTTAACAGACAACCTCTGCTCATATTTAGATTTCCAAACAGTCAGTTACCGACGACAGGTGCTTGGAAACGCTGTTTTGAACTAATTTACTGATGAGTCTGCTGCGGTACGGCCAGCTGAATGCACTGCTTCTCTACCGCTCACTGCCCTGAAGAGATCCAATGTTTACCATACATTGATTTATTTGTGGCGGCCCGTCAAAATATCAAAACTGACCGGCACAAATAGATTTCCCAAAAGGCTTATACTTCGTAGAATAAACTGAGCACTTCACGTTTCAAAATTAAAATGCAGCGCAGGTGTTTTTATATAAATGCATCTTTGAAAAGAACCGACCATGTTCTTCAGAAAAGCTTTGATGTCATTTTAATTTAGTGTTTCCTGTACTGCCTGATAAAGTACCTTTCGTGAGTGCAAAAAAAATCAGCATCATATATCAGCCATTGGATGCCCTGATTTCTAAATATCGGCATCGGGACGGCCAGAGAAAAACCATTATCGGTCGACCTCTATTGCTGACACTTAAATTAATTGGTTTGCCAATTTTGCACTTGTTATTAATGTATTTTGAATGCAAAGGGCATTTTTTAAATTGTTTTAAATTATTATGCATGTTATGCATGTTTATTAAAAACAAGTTTTGTAATAACCAATTGTTCTGGTCCGGACCTTTGACAATGGGGAAAATTCAGTTTTGGACCTTTGAACCCCTGCGGTTTGAGAACCCCTGCTGTATAGGGTCGAAAACTGTAAAAAAAAAAAAAAAAACTAAACTAAAATTAACCAAATAAAAAATAAATAACAATGAAACTGAAATTTATAGTGAACATTGAAAGCAATATTAAAATAAAACGAATTAAAAAGTGCAAAACTATAATAACCCTGACATGAACCTCTTTCCTTGGAGGAAGAGGATCCGCCAAATGAGATGATCAGAATTTGGAGGTGCCGATCCGGACCGGGTTTGTTCAGATTAATCCCCGACTACGAATAGCTGTGCACACCAGCTGTTTTGCGCTGCTCACCAATGACTCTCCCAAATCTTCCCATGGCCACTTCAGGCTTGTACACTTAATTTGCATTTGCAGCTTTAATAGTGGTTATTTATTATTTTTTTTGTTTATTTATTTTACGTTGCAGTAGGGGAAAAATTAAGAATCAGAAAACATACCCGTGTCTGCTTTTATTTTAATGCAGTTGTATTAATAAATTATCCAGTCTTTCACATGAATCATTAAAATCGTATTTAATTATGAGAGTGAAGTGGGGGCACTTGGCAGGGTTTTGCCTAGAGCGGCAGTTGAGTTTGTGCCGACCCACATTTGTTTTCTTACTCAACTGTTCAAAAAACCTGGATACTCGCAAGGACGGCCATTTTTGCGTCAAGCTCAACAACAAACTACGATACTTGCTAGGCGGCTTTGGATGTGACTGAGCGTGTGACACACAGCCTCTGGAGAGCGCAAGTAAAAAGACCAGCAAATAATACATTTTTGTGATGATGCAACAATGACCAGATTAAGCAAGTGACAATTCTGTCAACTGTCCCGAAATGCGAGTGAAAATCTTGGATCAGCGACAGCGTGCAGCAGCTCATTGTATTGCAGAAGAGATGCGCTGATCTGAATCCGCCGTTAGAGAGTGAAAGAGATAAGACGTGGTCCAGCTGAATCCCTCACACAGTTTTCAAATGACTTAATTTAATCTGCTATTTTGTGTGGATTTATTTACTCATATAACCTACTTGCTATATTGAATAAATGTTTGCAGGAATTTTCCTCATTATAAACTTGAAAGCTGCGGGGATGTGTGAAACTACGTGAATACACACAATCGCCCATAAAATTCTGGACAGGATTAATTATAACTCTATTACAGAGATTTGTGAAATAAAATTCCATTACTGATTTTTTTCCCAGTCCTGGAAAGTTTCAAGATGTCATGGCTTTTTCAGGTTTTTCATGTACTAACCCTAATAAAAGCAACTGATGCAGGCTGTTAATCACTTAAAATGGCCCAACAATATGATCAGCTGAATGTTCCGTTACCTCTCCCTCCTCTCATCACATGCCGGATCCGTCACACCACTTTGTTCCAGGACCTCGAAATTTACAAATTAAGCACCGTGCCTGCCACAGCACACTCTTCTAAGCAAAGCTTGAGGAAAAACTACAACCTTAGTAGAGTGTCCAAAACAATTCCCAGAGGTGAAGAGAACCAGCAACTCCCCTGCTACAGCCACTTTAGCAAACAAATAGCAGCCCAGACTTGCTCCACTGGCTTTTATGGTCAGAGTAAACCTTTAATGCCCTAACTGGACGAAGCCTGTGCAAACTTTCACTCTCCAGAGACTCAAAGGGCAGAGAAGAAGAGGATTGTAACAAAACAGCTTGGGAGCAATACGAAGTCAACCCAACCATGCAAATCAGATCCAACCCTTGCTCTCAAAACAAAACGCTGCCACTTAAAGGCATTCAGTTATCTCTGAAGAGAGATCAGAATTAGTCAGAATAGAGATGGACATTCAGAGGCCAAAACTAAAGATGCCTCTGCCAATATATCCACAACATGCTGCTGTGAGCATGTAAAAAATACTGCTGCTGTTAATTTAACATGCATGAAATAACCCCCCAATAAAGCAGGAGACATAGAAGGGACAATACAAGTCAAAATAAGAGCAAAGCACCCCCCAACAAGCATATCTATCACCAAGACATATGTACTGCTGCTTCCCATCCCCTTTAAAAAGCACTTGAAACAAATATGATTCTAACCTTGTTATTTATAAAACATTTTATTTAAAATGTTGTATATTTTTTACTTATACAGTAAAAAAGTTTAGACACATTACAATTTTTTTATATTTTTGAAAGAAGTCTCTTATGCTCATGAAGCCTGGATTTATTTGATCAAAAATGCAGAAAAAAACTGTAATATTCAGCAAGGTTGTGTTAAAAAATCAATAATATTGTGAAATATTACTACAATTTAAAGTAATTGTTTTCAATTTTTTATTCTTTAAAATATATTTCTGTGATGCAAAGCTGAATTTTCATCAGCCATTAGGCCCCTACTCCAGTCTTCAGTGTTACATGATCCCATGGAAATCATAATATGCTGATTTATTATCAATGTTAGAAACAGTGTTTAATGTTTATTTTATAACCTGTGATACTTTTTTCAGGATTTGTTGATTATTAAGAAGTTGTAATATATATATATATATATATATATATATATATATATATATATATGTGTGTGTGTATTAGGGGTTGCATGGTACACAGATGTGACGGCTCGGTACGTACCTGGGTTCGGGGGTCACGGTTTGATACGATTTCTGTACAACAGGGGAAAAAAAGAAATCTCTTTCTTTTCTATTATTTTAAACAGACAGTAGTGCACATTCCACCTAGATGTGAAAATACTAATTATTAATATGAATACTATTATTACATTGTTATATTATGTATACAATATGTTTTGCTTTCATTGAGAGTGTGCACAAATAAAAGCAGAGCTTTATCCAGTGATTATTAATAAGAAAATAAGTGTTTAAAGTTGATTCTGCTGGTATAAGAACACAGTTGAATTGATCGCATGCTGGAGCACACACCATTTTTTTTTATTAATTGTATATATTGAACATTTGACATTCAAAATGATTACAAAATGTTACAAACATGATCACATTTCCTAACACACACAAAAAACACATCAGTTCCAGCATTGCTAAAGTTGGTAGACTACTTTATCAAAATAAAATACAAACATCAGCGCACCCACCTCTGTGTCACCGTTGAAACGCAACTGAATTAACGTAACTTACAAAGCCTTTAATTATATAATAATTAATAGTTTAGCATTCAGATAAGTTACATCGCAAACATGGAAATATTATGGAATATTTGTATTTGTGCAGAATGAGAGTGGTAGGATACACTAGCACAAAGCTTTTGTCAGTCCTTGTGAGAGACGCGTTCAGAATCAGCACATGGTCACTGTCTAGTGGGCTTTGTTTTCAAGCGCGCAACTCACGGCATTCGCTGTTCTTCTGCTGACACTGGCGGTTATCAAACTATCCTTCTGGATTGGGGGTGAATTGCCTTTATTCGTTGTAAGGCCTCATGCACCGAACCGAGAGGTCCGTACCGTGACGGTTTGGTACGAATACATGTACCGTGTCACCCCTAATATGTATATATATATATATATATATATATATATATATATATATATATATATATATATATATATAAATATTTTATAACAATAACTTTATCTATTTAACACAACCTTAATGAATATTACAGTTTTTTTCTGTATTCAGTAATCTCTTTGACCGGTATTGTATGTACATATTAATCAAGATTTATCTAAGGTAATGTATTTTTTGTTTGATCAAGATTCTATTGTTGTTGTTGTTATTATTATTTTACTGCTTAGTAAACGCTGGTTAGTATATGCTGATCGACAGAAGAAGTTTATATTTAGAATACATTGCAATCACTCTAAAATAGATGACGACAACTCACACACCTTCATTAGGAACTGCACTTTGCATCACTAGCTATTAAGCCATTTGCATTGCACACAGTTCGCAGCACCTGGAGAATCAACGCAGTCTCACTTCCAACTTGTCACATATTGAAGTTGGTCAGGACCGTTTTTGCATCGCTTTTTGACGTGAAGGCTCCTCCATAGTTTTGAGTTGTTTGTCTTAATTTAATGGTTTGCATGCATTTGTTAAAAACATAGAAATAGTTTTATTTAAATTTTTACTCTCATTGGAGCACCTAACCCCACCCCTGCCCCTAAATCTACCAACCTCTGAACAATATAAAACAAACACAGGCAAATATAAGTGCGGTCACAGATATTTATTACAAAAACTGACCATAAACAAGCAGTATAAAAACATTATAAACAAGTTGTGTTGCATTCCAAGTCTTCTGAAGCCATACAAAGTTTTAATGCGAAGAAGAGAGTAAAACACAAGGTTGTAATCGCTGAAAATGATCCCGATCCGTTAACGCGCTCACATCTCATTCAAAAAGATCCCGTAGCATTGGTCACGAGACACACAAGAGCCAATAGCCTTTCACAACAGCATGACGCAATCGATCACGAGACACGCAAAAGCCAATGGCATTTCACAAACAAAGCTGGTGTAAGGCTTCTTCTGGCGACAATTTTTTTATTTGCTCACAGACTGTAGCAGCGCACAGGAAGTCTTTACGGCGGACAGAGACGGCGATCGCATCTGTTCCTCTCAAAAATCAATAGTTTTGCCTCGGAAGACTTGGAATAATAATACTGTTTAAATACATTATGACTATAAATTAACTAGAGAGGCATCATTACAACAAAATGGGGATCCAATAGCAGGCTTTATTGAAGGAGTGAAGTAAATAAAAAAAGGGTAACAGTCCAGGGATCAAAACACTAGAAAGGCAAAACTTAGGAACTTGGAAAATAACGTCAATAACCAGCCTTGTGAACCTGTGTGTGTGTTGTATTTATGGTGTGAGTACTAATGAGGTGATGCAAGACAGGTGATTGCAATCTGTGATGAGTTCGGGCAAGGATTATGGGAAATGGGGTCCAGGGGGATGTCAAGTCAAGTCACCTTTATTTATATAGCGCTTTTAACAATACAAATTGTGTCAAAGCAACTGCACAATATCAAAACAGGAAAATGTTTGAGTTAAAGGCATTTCATTATTGAATTCAGTTATGTCATTGTGCAGCTCAGTTCAGTTTAAATAGTATCTGTACAATCAAGTCGGTGATATCGCTGGAAATGAAGTGCCCACAACTAAGCAAGCCAGAGGCGACAACGACAAGGAACCAAAACTCCATCGGTGACAGAACGGAGAAAAAAACCTTGGGAGAAACCAGGCTAAGTCGGTGGGCCGGTTCCCCTCTGGCAAGACGAACCAGTAGTTTGTTCCAACTGCAGCAAAGTCAGTGTAAGGGCTCCACTGGTTCCAGTGGTCCTATCCTGATGTCTGTCTAGGTGACAAAGTCCTCACTGGAGATCTGTCTCTGAGATTCATCTAGGTGTCCTGACTCCGCTGATGTTCAGGGCTGTAGGGGCTGTAGAGGTCGTCTCTAGATGCTGATCCCCACCATCTGATCTGGATACGGACTGGATCTGTTGACTGCAGTGATCATCTGGGCTGGATAAGGACTGGATTGGGTGGCTACTGTGACCTCGGAATAAGAAAGAAAAAGACTAATATTAGCATAGATGTCATTCTTCTTACGATGTAATGAGTACATTGTGTTTTATGGGAAGTGTTCCCGGTTCCGGTTGACCTAATTAATGCAGCCTAACAATCCTTTAACGGATTTGAATATTAGAAGCGTATTAGTGTGTTAAGTGTACGCCAGGTTAAAGAGATGGGTCTTTAATCTAGATTTAAACTGACAGAGTGTGTCTGCCTCCCGAACAGTGTTAGGTAGATTGTTCCAGAGTTTGCATGCTAAATAGAAAAAGGATCTGCCACCGGCAGTTGATTTCGATATTCTAGGTATTTTCAAATGGCCAGAGTTTTGAGATCGTAGCGGACGTGGAGGACTATAATGCGAAAAGAGTCCGCTCAAATACTGAGGAGCTAAGCCATTCAGGGCTTTATAAGTAATTAACAAGATTTTTAAATCTATACGATGTTTAATAGGGAGCCAGTGCAGTGTTGACATAACCGGACTAATGTGGTCATACTTCCTGGTTCTAGTAAGAACTCTAGCTGCTGCATTTTGGACAATCTGTAGTTTGTTTATTAAGCATGCAGAACAACCACCTAATAAAGCATTACAATAATCTAAGCTTGAAGTCATAAACGCATGAATTAACATTTCTGCATTTGACATTGCATAGGTCTCAGTTTAGATATATTTTTAAGAAGAAAAAATGCAGTTTTACAAATGCTAGAAACGTGGCTGTCAAATGAGAGATTGCTATCAAATAGCACACCTAGGTTCCTGACTGATGATGAAGAATTGAGAGAGCAGCCATCTGTGTTCTAGGTTATTACTTGAGTGGTTTTTAGGTCCGATAATTAACACCTCTGTTTTATTTATTTTTTTTAGAAATGATTCGTCATCCAGTTTTTTATATCGACTATGCATTCCATAAGTTTCTCAATTTGGTGTGTTTCACTGGGCCGTGAAGAAATATAGAGCTGAGTATCATCAGCATAACAGTGAATGCTAACCCCATGTTTCCTGATGATATTTCCCAAGGGTAACATGTAAAGCGTGAAAAGTAACGGCCCTAGTACTGAGCCTTGAGGTACTCCATACTGCACTTGAGATCGATATGATACCTCTTCATTCACTGCTACGAATTGATGGCGGTCAGATAAGTACAATTTTAACCATGCTAATGCACTTCCACTAATGCCAACAGAGCTTTCAAGTCTATTCAAAAGAATGTTGTGATCGATAGTGTCGAACACAGTGCTAAGATCCAGGAGCACTAACAGAGAGATACAACCACGATCAGATGATAAGAGCCGGTCTTTTGTCACTCTAATGAGAGCAGTCTCAGTACTATGAAATGGTCTAAATCCTGACTGGAAATCCTCACAGATATAAATTGTGAGGATGCTACCTTTTCCAGTATATTTGACAGAAAAGGGAAATTCGAGATCGGTCTGTAATTAACTAGATATTTGGGGTCAAGTTGTGTTTTTTTTTAATGAGAGGCTTAATAACAGCCAATTTAAAGGTTTTGGGGACATACCCTAATGACACTAATTAATTAATAATAGCCAAAAGAGGATCTATGACTTCAGGAAGCACCTCTTTTAGTAGTTTAGATGGAATAGGGTCTAACATACTTGTTGTTGGTTTAGCTGATTCAACAAGTTTATACAATTCTTCCTCTCCTATAGTAGAGAATGAGTGGAATTGTTCCTCAGGGGATCTATAGTGCACAAATTGATGTGATACTGCAGCTGGCAGCTGCATGGTTACAGTTTGATCTCTAATAGTATTGATTTTGGAAGTAAAATAGTTCATAAAGTCATTACTGCTGTGCTGTTGGGAAATGTCAACACCAGTTGATGTTTTATTTTTTGTTAATTTTGCCACTGTATTGAATAAATACCTGGGGTTATGTTTGTTTTCTTCTAAAAGAGATGAAAAGTAATCAGATCTAGCAGTTTTTAATGCTTTTTCTGTAGGATAGGGTACTTTCCCGCCAAGCCTTACGAAATACCTCTAGTTTTGTTTTCCTCCAGCTGCGCTCCATTTTCCAGGCTGCTCTCTTTAGGGCGCGAGTGTGCTCATTATACCACGGTGTTGGACTCTTTTCTTCAATCTTCCTTAAGCGTAAAGGAGCAACCATATCTAAAGTGCTAGAAAAGAGAGAATAGTTTCTGTTACATCATCAAATTTATCTGCGCTGTTGGATATGCTGCGGAATTGAGATAAATCAGGAAGATTACTTACAAAGCAGTCTTTTGTGGTAGAAGTGATGGTTCTACCATATTAGTAAGGAGTTGAATTTACAGCTTTAGCTATATGGAGTTTACACAAGACTAGATAGTGATCTGATATATCATCGCATTGCTGCAGAACTTCAACCCCATTAACATCAATTCCATGTGACAGTATTACATCTAAAGTATGATTTCGACAATGAGCAGGTCCTGACACGTGTTGTCTAACCCCGATAGAGTTCAGAATGTGTAAGAATGCTGATCTTAATGCATCTTTTTCATTATCAATGTTGATATTAAAATCACCAACTATTAAAACTTTATCTGCAGCCAGCACTAACTCTGATATAAAATCACCAAATTCTTTAATAAAGTCTGTATGGTGCCCTGGGGGCCTGTATACAGTGGCCAGTACAAACGTCACACTGGATTTATCATTAATACTTTTTTCTCTAGATAATGTTATATGAAGCACCGTTACTTATACTTAAAGCCTGTCTTCTGAGAAATACTCAGAGTATTGCTATAAATTGTAGCAACACCTCCCCCTTTGCCTTTTGGACGCGGCTCATTTTTGTAACTGTAATCTTGGGGGGCAGACTCGTTTAAAATAATGTATTCATCTGGTTTTAGCCAGGTTTCTGTCAAACAGAGCACATCTAGTTTATGATCAGTGATCATATGATTTACAAAAAGCGCTTTCGTAGAAAGGGACCTGATATTTAATAAGCCAAGCTGTATCATTTGTTTTTCTATGTTATATACATTTTTAATTAAGTTATCAATTAAGTTATTACTCATAGACTGGTTTAGACGTTTTTTTTATTTTCTAGTTCGGGGAACAGACACAGTCTCTATAGTGTGATATCTAGGTGAAAGGGTGTCTATGTGCTGAGAATTAACTGACTTCTGTGACGTGAGGGGGCTAGCAGACAGTCAGTTTAGCCAGTCTGTCTGCTTCCTGACCTGGGCCCCAGTTAGTCAAGTACGAACTCTAAGACTATGTGCCATATTTATAGAGAGACAGAAGAGCGGCACCACCCCAGGAGGGATGAAGACCATCTCTTTTCAACAGATCAGGTCTGCCACAAAAAACTAGTCCAGTTGTCTATAAAACCTATGTTATTCTGCGAGCACCACTTAGACATCCAGCCATTAAGTGACAACAGTCTGCTATAAATCTCATCGCCCCGGTAAGCAGGGAGCAGGCCAGAGCATATTACAGTGTCTGACATCGTATTTGCAAGTCCACACACCTCTTGTAATATGAGTGTGGATGTAATAGGCAGTGTGGTGTGAGAGTCAATGAGAAGGGAGAGTGACCTCTGGTGGCAATCGGCCGGAAGGCTACAGACCAGATTTGTGACAATGACGGTAGTTGTATCTGTCTGCTATATCTTGTGTTTTATTTACAGATGGTAGGTTTAGAGGCAGGGGTTGGGTTATGTGCTCATACATGTGTAAATAATGTAATATAAATAAAACAATTTTGACTGTTTATATTGAATAATCACACCCCTACATATATACAATAATGGCAATGTTATTACCCAATATATAATTTAATTATGACGATAAAATCCCCAGTATCGCATCAGCATATTGACGCTAAGGGTTTCCTATTTAAAACAACGGAGGACCCTTCATGTCGAAAAGTGATGCTAAAGGGGTACCTTGAGCGTCAAAAAGCAACGCCAAAATTGTCCTGACCAAGCTTCAATATGTGATGAGCAGTGTTGGGAAGGTTACTTTGAAAATGTAATAGGTTACAGATTACAAGTTACTCTACTTAAAATGTAATAAGTAGTGTAACTTTTCAATTACTTTATTAAAGTAATGTAACTGATTATATTTGATTACTTTTTGATTACTTTTTGAAATGGCCGGGTTAACCTTACAGTAGTGCTCAACACTCATTACTGTTAGACTTTCAAAATCCTTCATCACTTTAATCAAAATTGGAGGCAAAATATCCTAATTTGCATATAATTCCGTAGACAAAACTACCCTTTATCACTCAATGACAAAAATCCATTAACTTTTTTTTAAACCCCCAAAAACCTAAACAGTTATCAAGACAATATGATGTCATATTGCTTAGGCCCCTCCCATGACCACTTACGTACTGTCCCGTATTAGCATATTTCCGCCCTCAGCCAGTTGTAGGAAGTCTGTCATTTTCTCCACGCTTGAGCAGCTGTAGCAACAACAATGTCTAATCTAAGCAATGCAGGTGTTTTGTTCAAAGGCTCCAAACATCAGAGCCACTGAGGATGCAGTGTATTAGCCTTTGATTTTGATGGTAATGCGACAACGAATACACCTAAATTAGTTTATGTCTGCGCAAATCATTTTCCTCCTTTGCTTTCTGAATGAGGGACAATTCAAGGCAGGTTTTGTTAAAAAGTTAAAACTCAAGAATGGATCAGTATCCATTGTTCGTGATCCAAATGCACTTCCAGAAGTATTAAGTCTCACACTTTACAGTATATATATTTTTTTTATGATTATTTGCTAATCACCTTTGCTCTTCCACGGAAGAGAGGGGCGGGTGAGCAGAACTCATTATCATGTAAAGAGGTATGCACTGAAATGAGTTGCTGTGAATGGAGCTGTTTTTGACAAGGTAAAAAGGGTGTTGTTTTATACGACCACTGAGGCCATTTAAAAAAGACCCTAAACCAAACCATCTTGTGGAAAGTGGGCATCCGATATCCCCTTTGAAGCACAGCCACCACAGAATCAGACTTACTTTGAGATCATTCTGACTCAGAATTTCTGAGGTTAAATGCACATTTAAAATCGTAACAAGAAATAGTTGAATAGCTATGATACTGTTTTTGAAATCAAATATTTGCATAGCTATGACAGGAAACACTTTAGTCTAACAATGCCTTTAAAAAAATAAAAACTATTAATCTTAAAAAAGCAAGCATTTACATCAAACCATTTAGGAAATAAAGATTTATCAAATAAGCATGTTATAAACTCGGTGTTTCATTTTAAACTCGGTGTTTAAAAAATTGGTGTTTCATATTTTAGAGCACTCATAAAACTGCAATTTATGAAAGAAATCAGATAAATCTGTATGTGAGTGTGTAAAAAATAAATACAAATCATATGTAACCCCATAGTAATCTTTAACATTTTCATAAGTAACTGTAATTTAATTACACATTTTTTTCTCAGTAACTGTAGCTGATTACAGTTACTTTTATTTTGTAATTAAATTATGTAATTCCATTTGTAGCGCTTGCTCTAATGGCGAATAATTTGTAGGTAATATAATGGCAATCTATTGACCAGTGTCTCAGAAGAATAGATTCGCTGCTGAGAAAGATGCCACAACAACAGTGAACAGACCAGACTCTGAAGATTTGTTTTAACTTAAGATTTGTATTTTAAAAACTCACAGCTGGTAAGTTGCTTCAATTCATAAAGATCAAATGAAAATAAAAAACAATACTTTCCCAAAATTTGATTGTGGGTACTTTACTCTCTGTTGTTTTTGTTTCTTTAGACCTCACAATATTTTCCTTCGTTTTCAACAAGGTAAGTTCTTCATACTTTACAAGATTTTATGTAATCCAAAAATACTGGATAAACAATTACATTTCTGTTGTCACTATTTGTTCATTTAAATCAATCAGTGTTCAATCATAAAAAAAACATACAACACCAGTTGTAAATCAAAATAGAAAACCAACCATTCTCGAGGAAATATAACAGATAACCTTTGATTTCAACACTGAATTGTTCAATGTTTAAAGAAAAACTTTCCTTTGAATAGTCCGCAGAGAGATTTAAATGTCTTTATCTGTTGACGAGGAAAAATGTCTCCATCCGAGAAAAGAAGAGTCATTTGATTTCCTACCATCCGCAGAATTCAGAAAACAACAGACTCTAGGTGGCATCACTAGAACATCACATCAGACAGATGGCATCAACATGGAAAAGGACAGAACTACAAAACAAAACCTGACCAAGAAGATCGCTAAACTCACAGAAAGTTCCAGAAAGGCATAGCTGTATCTCATCTCCTTTAAATCATTTTCTTCCGCATTTTTCCTGAAGCGTCAACGAACACCGCGCTCATTAGGAATCCGTGCACGAAAGAGAGCTGCTTCACACTCTGCGTGTGTGAACCTCTTGATAAACCCCGGAATCATTTTTTTCTGCTATGCCACATTTCACATTCTCATTGGCCATTACCAAGTTGAAGACGGCTCGCCATTGGCCACATTAATAACCAAATAAGAGCCTACATTCACGTAAAATTTATATTTTCTTTTAAACATTTTCTTCTTTTGAGTAGTTTTCAATAATTTGTAATGTTATGTTATAAATTAATAGCATTCTTTTTTTTCTCTGTTACTCCCTGGTAACCTTGATTACATGTTACATGTAACTAGTTACTCCCCAACACTGGTGACGAGTTAGGATGAGATTGTATTGGGAGGATGTGTTCATCATGCAAACATTTAGAAGGCGGGACATGCTTTGAAACTGCAACATTAATTGGTTAATGTTGCAGATTAATGGCAGATGAGTGACAATTCAACTATATCCAATGAACAATGAGGCTAGTATTTCTGCCTGTCTAGACTGGTGGACTGGCATATATGCTATGTTACGGTTATGGAGGTCCCTCCTCAAAGCCCAAGGCCCTAGGCAATCGCCTGTTCTGCCTATAGTTAGCGCTGGCCCTGCGCAAATGCCAAATTTAAAACAGTTTTCCTGATAAATAACGAGCCGGAAGATATTGTGAGGATTGTTTTTAATTAATCGAGAAAGGTGGATATCGTTATCGAGATTAAAATACAATTAATCAGCCCTAGTTTCTAAACTATACAGCACAGCAAGAGCACGAACAACATTTTTACAACAACTACACTACCGATAATGCACTTCACTTGGAACTACAACAGCCGTAGATAGGAATCTTCTCCCACAAAACTGTCATTGATATAACCAAGTGGCAACCTCCCACTTGAAACCAACACGGAAGAGACTTAAACTGCAATTCATTGGCTGACTGCTAGAGACTGGCTCCAAATTGGAATCAGTCCCATAGACTCCCCATATTAAAATGCCCAACTTTACAGCAGAAAAAAAAAATTGTTTACAGCCTGATACAAGGGATTTTGGTCTATATAGATAAGTTTGCCCTTCATGACAACTGTGAAGGGGTGAATTTTTTATAACTCATACGTTTAAATTATATTAAGCCTTAAAGCACTGCATAATTAAGGGCGTGGCCACTTGAGTGACAAGTGGATTACCGCTGTTGTCACCAATGTCACGCTTGGCAGGCGTGGTTGCAGCAACCAGCTCCACCCACATCCCGTCTTTTTGGCCATTTTCGATTATGCGCTGCCAAGATGGCAACGGCCATCTACGCACTTTGAACTTTCCAAGATGCTCTTCAGAAACCTACGGGTGACTTCACGGACACTATGTAAAAAAAAAATTAAAGTCTATGGATATAACCGCGATAAGCGTGTGCTTCTGACACTGCGCACAGCTGAATCAACCACACTCTCATCACAATGAAACATCAACTTTAGAAATAACAAACGTGAACACCGAGATAAAGCCGATGTATATGGCTAACCCCCTTTAAAATGCATACACAAGAATTTCATATTTTTCACATTTCTATTTCAAGATATTTCATTTAACTGTTTCATGTACGTTACTATCGGCGTGTCTTCAGTGATTACATATGCTCTAAACTGCATTTTTCTCTAGCTGTATAAGCCCAGATGCATTTAGGATTTAGCTGCTAATTGCATTTAGATGCTGATCATAAGCTTAATGTTTTGCTCCTGCATGCAAGCAAATGGCTAACGTTGATTATGGTTGCTCATTTTTTTTATTCAATTAGGCACACCACACAATACACACACCGATATGGATGAGAAGAGCATTCACTACAATATGCACTAGTCATATATTTTAATGTTGAGCAGAAAGCTCATTGGCTATCAATACAGGAGCGAAGCAATCAGCTGTGCCATGTGATAATGATGTCATTAGGTCAGATTGAGTTAAACCTATCAGATTTCGCCTTCTAGAGTTTCATTCCAGAACTCTGTATATGTTGGTCAATAGCTACTGTTATGCCAGAGCATTTCTTGCCTTACCAAAAGTGATGGAGGTGTTGTAAACTCTGTTCTTCTAAAGTGTAGAAAACTCAGAAGAGAAGACCAGGATACTTCGGATTGGATCGTCAGCAGAATTCTTTATTCTATGACATGTCATTGGTATCTGTAGTCATCGAAAATCTCATCTTAAGTAATTTTTACAGGGTATCTTATAGGCAGAATTGGAGGAGGGACTTTTGGAGGTTGAGACAAAACATCAAATAAAGCAAGCATCTGAGGGAGGCGTTAGTTGGTTACGGGAACTTCCCGTGGTTCAATAAACCTAACGAATCCACGTCTGGCCAGGACAAAGCCATTTGCAGAACAAAGGTTGAATCTCTCAGTAGTCTGACTCATTGATCTTACCATTATCATAGAGACAAAAGGCCCAGCTGTCTCAAGCTCAAATGTTCAGGAAGCGATCTCAAGCACCTGAATTTGTCTGACACTTCTTAGTCAGGAAGTGAATTTAAATTAAACATTTAAATAAAATTTGTAATCCCTCAGAGGGGACAGAACCAAAAGAGGGCACTGTGCTGTTTCGAAGCAACAGATCCACATCTGTCCTTCTGAATCTCTGCCAGATCAGACTTACTACATAAAAGTGTAGCCTCCACTCTCTGGGCCTTAACCCGTGCCTTGAGAGCAAGTCTGCTCCCAGGATTAGCCATCCTGAGCGATAGACCACCCTCAATTACAGGACTTGCTCTGTGCCCAGAACAGAACACAATTTCCTAACTTACTCAAGGGATAAGAATGCATTCCCCCTTTGATGTTTCAATTACAAGAACATTGATCAAGGACAGAGACACAGCCATCTTCTCCAAACAAATTTACCCAGAGATGCGCATGAGAATCAAATTTGATTAATTGCACAGCCTTACCGACTGGCATTACATGAATGTGCTATTGGACTCTGTTACCATGAAAACAGCCTCACTACTTCTAAGTACAATCTGCCATTGCAAGATTATCATCACAGATGCCTCTGGGCAATCATCTCATTTGTAGAAAGCCAAACTGGGGTGACTATTTGCCGTGACACAATACGGCGTACACTGCAGAGGAATGGCATGCATGGGTGCCGTCCACGAAAGAAGCCTCTCCTAAAGCCCAGGCACAAAAAAGCCCGCCTAGAGTTTGCCAGGGCCCATGCTGACAAAGATGAAGACTACTGGGACTCTATACTCTGGAGTGATGAGACCAAGATAAATGTGTTTGGAACTGATGACTTCAAAACTGTATGGCATCGCAAAGGTGAGGAATACAAAGAAAAATGCATGGTGCCTACAGTGAAACATGGTGGTGGCAGTGTCCTTATGTGGGGCTGCATGAGTGCTGCTGGTGTCGGGGAGCTGCATTTCACTGATGGCATCATGAATTCACAAATGTACTGTTCTATACTGAAAGAGAAGATGCTACCATCACTCCGTGCCCTTGGTCGTCGTGCACTTTTCCAACATGACAATGATCCTAAACACACATCTAAGGCCACTGTTGTATTTCTGAAGAAGAACAGCGTGAACGTGATTCAGTGGCCAAGTATGTCTTCTGATCTGAACCCAATCTAACACCTATGGGGAATTCTGAAGAGACAAGTTGAGCATCACTCTCCATCCAGCATCCAATCTCTAAAAGAGATCATTCTTGAAGAATGGAAAAAGATAGATCTGGCAAAATGTCGCCAACTTGTTCATTCCATGCCTAGAAAACTTGGTGCTGTCATTAAAAATCATGGAGGCCATACAAAATAGGCCTACTAGATTTAGTAGTTTTTGTTGTGGGGTGTACTCATTTTTGCATCACCCTAATTTGAGTAAAACTGAAAAATGTGTAATCTAAGTTATATTATTAACCTTACTTTCATGTTATAAGTTAAACAGATGTTATATTAAACTTAGTCTTGTCAACATTTTGGAAATGGTTTTTGTGTTCATTGAGATATTGTTTAAAATGTTACTTTTCAAAGGGGGTGTACTCATTTACGCTGAGCACTGTTTATGTGAAGCCAGGGCAAATCCAACTGAAAGAACACAAAACTGGTAAGCCTGAGAAACTTCCTGTGTCTCTGGATGATCTCAATACAGAAATATGCAGATGGACCATCATGAACAAATCTCTAGTTTGAATCTTAGACAGAATGATCATCAGTGTCAGAATGGTAAAACCTCACACACTGTTTGTGCAAGGCATCAGTTTTTTCTTTCAAGTTCTTTCTTTCAAGGATCAGACAAAAAAAAAAATATATATATTGCGACCAGAAAATACCGGCTGTAGAAGCTGGTGTCCCGGTAAGAAGAGGGCATTTATTATATGGCTCCTTTCTCTAACAGCGAAAGCATATCTTGCATCAAAACTTGAGCTTTCAAATAACCAACAATTGTGGGGAGTGTAACGGAGGCCAGCAGGTAGGCACTGTGCAGGTAAACCTCACTCCCCTGATCTCAAGAGGCGCAATAGCGACTGACTCTAGTAAATATAAAGCAGTATTATTAAATTGAACATACTGACACTATTAGATGAAAACTGAACTGAGCTAGTTGAAATCACTTTCGACAGGGCTACTTTACAGCTAAATTAAATTAGTTCATAATTGACTATCTTTACACAGTTATTGAACAAAGAATTGATCTCTGTTTGTATGAATCATTATTTTCCTGGTTATCCTTGTAAAGATGTATTGTATAAAGTGCTATATAAATGTGACTTGACTTGCTGTATGGTTAGAACAACCAGTAACACTTTAGTATAGAGACCAATTCTCACCAGCCACCCAGACAGCTGCTGCAACAATCGGTTTGCATAATCAAATATTTTCTGCACAAACTGTCAGAAACCGTCTCAGGGAAGCTCATCTGCATGCTCGTCGTCCTCACCGGTGTCTCGATTAAGTCAACGAATTAACTGCAATTCGTCGTCGTAACCGACTTGAGTGCGCAAATGCTCACATTCGATGGCATCTGGCACTTTGGAGAGGTGTTCTCTTCACGGATGAATCCCGGTTTTCACTGTACAGGGCAGATGGCAGACAGCATGTATGGCGTCATGTGAGTGCTTTGCTGATGTCAACGTTGTGGATCGAGTGGCCCATGGTGGCGGTGGGGTTATGGTATGGGCAGGCGTATGTTATGGACAACGAACACAGGTGCATTTTATTGATGGCATTTTGAATGCACAGAGATACCGTGACGAGATCCTGAGGCCCATTGTTGTGCCATTCATCCACGACCATCACCTCATGTTGCAGCATGATAATGCATGGCCCCATGTTGCAAGGATCTGTACACAATTCCTGGAAGCTGAAAACATCCCAGTTCTTGAATGGCCAGCATACTCTCTGGACATGTCACCCATTGAGCATGTTTGGGATGCTCTGGATCGGCGTATAAGATGTATAAGACGTATAAGCGTGTTTCAGTTCCTGCCAATATCCAGCAACTTCGCACAACCATTGAAGAGGAGTGGACCAACATTCCACAGGCCACAATCAACAACCTGATCAACTCTATGCGAAGGAGAGGTGTTGCACTGCATGAGGCAAATGGTGGTAACACCAGATACTGACTGGTTTTCGGACCCTGCACATTTTATAGTGGCCTTTTATTGTGGCCAGCCTAAGGCACACCTGTGCAATAATCATGCTGTCTAATCAGCATCTTGATATGCCACACCTGTGAGGTGTATGGATTATCTTGGCAAAGGAGAAGTACATAGAAAAAAGTCTTCGATCTTTGAGTTCAGCTCATGAAAAATGGGGGCAAAAACAAAAGTGTTGCGTTTATAATTTTCTTTAGTATAGAGTTAATGGTTTGTTAATAAAGAGAAGTGGATTTTAAAATAAAGTGTGACCGAAAAACCTAATGAGACATCATTGGCAGAAGTCACCATGCCAAACAATCTGAAAGAGGATTCAGACAATCCACAGCAGCTGTAACAGCATAGCCACAAATCACCAAAAACACAACTCTGAAAGTCTGAAATCAAGGCTCAGAATCACAGCAAGGAGATTGTTAAAATAATTAATCAATGGTCTAACCGTAATTTTACGAAGCTACGAGAATACTTTTTGTGTGCAAAAGAAAAAAATAAAACAACTTTATTCAAATTTGTCTCCTCCGTGTCACCCTACCGCCATTTTGGAGAATATCCACTGAACGCTAACAGGGTATGCTGATCTGTGTCAGCTGCGCCACATGGATATTAATAATTATAAAAATATCTTAATTTGTGTTCCGAAGATGAACTGAGGTCTTACGGGTTTGGAACGACATGAGGGTCAGTAATTAATGACAAAATGTTCATTTTTGGGTGAACTAACCCTTTAAGGACCAGGCACGTGAAAAAGGGAGGGCTTTGGGGGCTCCAGCCCCTGCCCTATTTCAAAATTATACAAAAGTGCCCCTGTCTGACAAATAGCAATGATATTGTGGTCAATAAAACAAAATGCATTTGAATTCTAATTAACATGACAATTTGTACAAACATCCCTGTTTAGTTTTTACATATCTGTCAATCTGAGGCGTAGCTATGGGTTGCGTGCGTTTTGCTCGACTGACTAATTGGCTATTCCACAGTTTGTTCGGAAACCATAGCCTCTCAAGCCATATATGGTTCTTTCAGTGAGTGTCTTTGGGTCGACGTAAGGAAAAAATAAACCAAATATTATATATATATTTTTTATCAATAATCAACGCTAGTGTGTCAGTTTATTTAAAAATCCATATATTACATAATTCATCAATGAATAACCCTCTCATTATCTGCCGCCCATTCTATCTGCCCCACGAGATTTCATCGATCATTGTTACTGCTGTTTACATTCCACCACAGACAGACACTGGCTTGGCTTTGTCCAAACTCCACGATGTGCTCGGCAGCTACATTAACAAACATCCTGACGCTGCCTTTATCATCCTGGGGGACTTTAACAAATCCAACCTCAGGCAGGTCATGGCAAACTTTTATCAACATATATACATATTTTATCAACATACAGACGACGATTTCTCAGCTTTGGGAGCACGCAGAAACATGTAAAATGGTCTCGTTTGAAAGAAGAGATCCTAATATAAAATATTATATAGAGTTTGTGGCTTTTTGCCGCTGACTGAAGCAGTAGTAAGAGTAGGGAAATAACAAAAACAAAGTTTGTGCAAAGGTGAGAAAAAAAACATCGCAATTCTATTAAAGATAATTCGATCTGTGATTATCACACAATGAACTAATCTACAGTATATAGTCAGATTCCTGAGAATGAGAGCTTTCTTGTGATATATGACTTGACTGTATTGTGAACAATATAAAAATATACATTCTTAGGAAAAAAATCTTTGCAATCATTAGGCGAAAATTTGTGTGTGGGATGTATACAATTCTAAGCTTAATTTTACTGCTTTATGTATCATAAAACCAAAAGTCATGGTATTGTAAGTCTATGGGGTGGTTTCTGGATCGCTATAACTTGTTGCAAGGGCATGGTTAGGAAGTTGGCATGTCACCACTTATTGGCTGCTTGCTGGGCAGAGTCAAAGTCAAATATTCTGAACTAGAGATATCATCTTACAAATTCCTTATGGTATTCATTGTAAAGAAGAGGCTCTAAGCTTTCAAATGAAACCATATATGGTGAAGGATCACAAATGTTATTCTATGTTTGATTTGAATTCACGTCCTGACTAAGAGGTGTCGGGCAAGGCAAAGGTGTTTGAGATTGTTTTCTGACCATTTGGGCTTGGGACAGCTGTGCCTTTTGTCAATGAGATCAATGACTACTGAGAGATTTAGGTTTATTGCCCTCAGCTTTGATGTTTTGTCTCAACCTAAAAAAAAGTCCCTCCTCCAATCCTGACTATAAAGATACCCTGTAAAAATGACTTAAGATGAGATCTTCGATGACTACAGATAACAACACATGTCATAGAATAAAGAAATTCTGCTGACGATCGAATCCGAAGTCTCCTGGTCTTCTCTTCTGAGTTTTCTACACTTTAGAAGAACAGAGTTTTCAACAGATGGTGCCGTGACCCGGATAGAGTTCCAGCTTCCTCACCTGAAAAACTTCAAGCTCAAACAAAGATCTGCATCTTTTGGAATCCAGCGAAACTTCAAGCTGAAAAGATTCCCAGACTGATTTTTTCTCTCAACCAAGGGTTGTGGTGAGTGCTGTCTCTAATCCAAAAGAACCTAAGACCAGTGTATCCTCTGTGCCGTCAGAGAAGAGTTAACATACATCTGTAGGGTTTGTTTAACTAAATGTATCCTCTGTTCTGTTAGGCAGGGAAGTTTATCCTCTGTTAGGCAGGGAAGTTTATCCTCTGTTACAAGCAGGGAAGAGTGTTATCCTCTAAAGTTTTTATTTTAGAGATGAAAGTATCCTCTGTTCTTTCAGGCAGGGAAGATTTTGGGCATTACGTGCTAAAAATTAGTTACCCTCTGTTTCAGGCAGGGAAGGTTAGCATTTCGTGCTAATAATTTAGTTTTATCCTCTGTTTCTTGTAGGCAGGGAAGTTAAGTGTGAAGTGTTGGTAATTTGGAAATTTAACAATAGTTAAGTTCTTTTTTACAAGTGTACCCTCTGTTGATCAGAGAAGTGTTTGTTTTGTTTGTGTGGTACAGAAGAAACTTGCAAAATGGTCAGAAGGAATGCTAGGCTGATTCCAACCACAGAAAAGAGTGGTCTTGCGACTCCTCGGTGGTCAGATAGCGAATTCAAATCACTTTTAGGAGTGCAAATGAACATAATAGTCACTGAGAAAGTTAGACAAGAACTAACTCAGAAATATGAGATCCATCCAGACAAGACTTGGTCTGTAGATGAGTGTAAAAAGGTACTGGGAGCATGTATTCGCAAGAACAATGTGAAAGGCATTATCTGCTGCCACAGAGAATTTGGTTTAGCGCTCGCCACACAACAGTCTCAGCGTAACTCAGAGCTAGAGAAACAGAACAATGAGCTCCGTGCTAGAATATACACTTTGACCAAGAAATTGAACCTCAAGAAAGAGGCAAAAACTGATGTGGAGGTTAGTCAGCCTGATAACATTTACCCTGATTTACAAGCGTTTTTTGAAACAGATGTAGCTCTCCAATCAGTAACTGATGTGCCTGTAAATTCCTTCAATGTGTGTGGTGCGAGGAGAAGATCTCAGGGGATTGAGGAAACTGATAGTGTTCCTCTCAATTCTTCTGTGGTGCAAATACAAACTGTTGCCAAAGCTTTAGGTCCTAAAGATATAGAGAGACTATCTCAAAGTTTACCAGCAGCACGCACACATTTTTCTGAATTTAGAAGAACATTGATCAGTAAAATGCGTCTTTATGACATGTCGTTGACAGAAGTCACGCAGCTGATGTCACAAATACTAACTGAATCTGAATTCAACAGTTTTGAATCTGCTGTCACTTCTGAACTGCGAAATGCCAGTAAGGGTGATTTAAGAGAAGGTATTTTGAAAATCCTAAAGAATATCTTAGGACCCAAAATAGATTGGTCTAGAATTACTACCTGTGTGCAAAGGAAAGAAGAAACTGTGAGTGAATATACTGAGAGATTTTGTCAGTCAGCTGTAATCTACAGTGGAATTGTTGATGACCCTGAAAGTGTGCTAGATGACAAGGGACCCTTGGTTCGTATCTGGTCAGATGGCCTTGTAGCCGAATACAGAAAAGCTTTACCATTCTTAGATCTAACTTGGTCTAACAGAACTCTCAGAAGTAACCTAGACAGGTTAACTACATGGGAAAGAGATGCTGATGTCAAGGCAAAAGTAAGAGTAGCAGCAGCTACGTTTAACACAACGAAACAAGACAATAGATGGTCTAAAAGAGAAAGCAAATGCAAATACTGTGAAAAATTTGGACATTGGGAGAAAGAGTGTAGGAAGAAGTTGCAAGATAGTAAAAGAAATGCTATGCATAATTCTGCTCCTTCTCAGCCTGCACACAACCCTGAAGTAGTTCCGCCAGTGACCACTGAAACTATAGGACAGCTAGTTCAGGCTCTTCTAAGAGCACAACAAGACCAGAAAAAAAAACTAATTATTGGGGCTGTGAGTAGCTACCTTTCCCCTGTAATCCAACACAATGACCAAAGAATTTTTGTGAAAGGTAGCATAAAAGAGAAAGAGATTGATTTTTTGCTTGATACAGGTGCAGAAATTACAGTAATTCCTACAAAATTGGCACAAGGTTTAAACATCCCATACAAGAAAACCAAACTTTGTTTAACTGGTGTAATAGGTGAAGATTCTGTTTTGTATGAAACTCCGCCCATAGAGGTACAATTTGGCCCAAAAACTCTGACTACAAAATTACTATGCGCTCCATTAAATACAGGTGCAATTTTAGGCATGGATCTTCTGAGACAAATAAATCTAACTTTAGACATGTCCTCAGAATCTACTAGCATAAAAATTTCCTCAGCACAGATTTCTACCAATAATGCAACCCCTCCCGAGTATGCTTTCTTACAGAATCATCCAATTTGGGCTAAAGACAAGGATGATTGTGGGTTGTTGACAGGTGTAGAACCAGTTAAATTGACAGGAACTCCACCTCCGGTCACCAAACAATATCCGATTAATAAGGAAGCTATACAGGGAATCAAACTTATTGTAGAAAATTTGCTGACGCAAGGAGTGCTAGTTAAAACCAACAGTCCATGTAATTCACCCATATGGCCCATCAAGAAATCTAATGGGACATGGAGACTTACAATAGACTACAGAGTAGCCAATAAACATATTGAAAAAATCACCCCCCTAGTGGCAGATCCATCTACAATTTGTAATGGCTTACCATTAGATTGTAAGATTTTTTCAGTAATTGATATGTCTAATGGATTCTTTTCTGTACCGTTGCACTCTGACAGCCAGCCATGGTTAGCTTTCACAGTTGACTATGAAACAATCAAAACTCCCCAACCATATATCATCAGGCTGTCAGACGTGATTTGTGTGACCCAGAATGTCCGGTAAAACAGTCCACTATGATCCAATATGTTGATGATATTTTGATTGCCTCAACAGATCATGAGGTACATCAAACTGAATTGGCATCATTGTTGGACTATTTGCATAAAAAAGGACACAAATGCAGCTTTCACAAAGCTCAAGTTGCTAAAAAGCAAGTCACATTTCTGGGTCAAACAATTGGTGCAGGAAATAGATCTATTACACAGGATCGAGCGGCTTCAGTCAAAGCCATACCTCCGCCTAATACCATTAAAACACTCCGCTCATTTTTAGGAACAACAGGTTATTGTAGACCTTGGATTGAAGACTATGCCTCGATTGCTCAGCCTCTCTATGATTTGTTGAAAGGCCATGGTAAAGATTCAGATACTGTTTGTATGGAAGAACTTCATCTCAAAGCTTTTAATGATTTGAAGAGAGCACTATGTCAAGCACCAGCATTAGGAATTGCCCAATCTGATAGACCCTTTGTGCTTTATGTCCATGAACACTTAGGCTTTATGACTGCATGTCTAATGCAAGATCATGGGGGCAGCTTACGCCCAATTCATTACTATTCCGGTAAACTTGACATAGTCGCTCAAGGTATGGGCCCATGCCTCAGAGCAGTACAGGCAGTTCATCTAGCGCTTCAGGCTTCATCAGGAATGGTGTTAGGTCAGACTGTAAACGTAAAATGCCCTCACACAGTGTCCGCACTAATGAATCAAGCAAAAGTCACTTCTGTCACCTCCTCCCGTTGGGGAAATTGGTTAGCAACTCTCACAGCCCCGAATATTGTTATACAGCGTGCACCAGTCACGAACCCATCCTCATGTATGATGTCTGCAATGACTGAATTTGTGTTAGAGGATGAAGGCGAAATGACTCATGATTGTGTTACGCTTACATATGCAGCGACAAGTGAAATAGCAGAAACTCCCATAGAGAACGCAGAATTGGAGTTGTTTGTTGATGGTTCAGCTCAAGTTATTGAAGGTAACAGACGAGCAGGATATGCAGTAACTTCCACCACTGAAGTAGTTGCTTCAGGTCGTCTTCCAGATCATTTTTCAGCTCAAGCTGCAGAACTAGTAGCCTTAACTAGAGCATGCACGCTAGCTTCAGGATCGGTTGCAAATATCTACACAGATTCCAGGTATGCTTTTGGGGTAATTCATGATTTTGGTGTCATTTGGCAAACCAGAAAATTTCTAACTTCTGCTGGATCCCCCATTAAGCATGCTGGATTAGTGAAAGATTTAATGTTTGCCATGAAACTCCCAAAGAAATTAGCAGTGATCAAAGTGAAAGCACATCTCACAACTAATACTACGGAAGCTAAAGGTAATGCTCTTGCTGATGTAGCGGCTAAACAGGCTTGTTTCTATGCAACTGTACAAGTGTGTTCAGGTAGTACAGCACAGAAGATAATTCTACCTCCTGAATCAATCGTTGATCTGTATAAAGACGTTCCTCTATATGAAGCATGGACATGGTTAGACAAAGGAGCCACTGTGGATTCATCCGGCTGCTGGACCAAAGGGGGAAAGTATGTTGCTCCCGAATCACTGTTGCCATATTTGGCTCAACAAATACACAGTTTGGGTCATAGTGGTCCAGCAACGATGAATCACAGGTTCTCAAATCAATGGTGGAATCCAAAATTCAGAAACGCAGCCACTGAAACAGTCAAGAGATGTGTTACATGTCAGAAAAATAATGATGTACCAGCAGCCATTACACCAGCAGCACATACCCCAGCTCCACCAGGGCCATTTCGTCACCTGCAAGTTGATTACATATCGTTGCCCCCTTGTAAAGGAAAAACTGACGTTTTGGTAGTAATAGACAAGTTCTCAAGATGGGTAGAAGCTTATCCAACAGGGCGCGCTACAGCTGCACATACTGCTAAATGTCTTGTCACTGATTTCATTCCCAGATGGGGATTACCAGATTGCATTGACTCAGATCAAGGTACCCACTTCACAGGACAGGTAGTCAAGGAAGTGTCTAGAATGTTGAAGATTAAGTGGAACCTTCACTGCCCCTATAGGCCACAAGCATCAGGACAGGTTGAACGATCAAACAGAACAATCAAAACCAGGCTAAGCAAAATGCATCAGGAAGGAGTACCATGGGTTGAAGCACTGCCCGCAGTACTGTGTAGTATGAGAGCATCACCTAACAGATCAGTAGGACTGAGCCCTCATGAGATTATTACTGGACGCCCAATGCAGATGCCAGGTGTGATTGATCTTAGAAATGCTGATGTGCACATTGCTTCAGATGCCCTGATCGCTTACTGTGAAAACCTCACAAAGGCAGTGCAGAGTGCCAAAGAGAGAGTTGAGTCGTGTTGGCAGACTCCACCAGAAGGTGGACACACAATCGTCCCAGGTCAATGGGTCATGATAAAGGCATTCAAAAACAAGCCATTAGAGCCTAAGTGGTACGGACCACATCAAGTGATGTTGATTACAGCAGCTGCAGGTATTGTGTCAGGGAAGGAAAACTTGGACTCATGTGTCACATTGTAAGGTTGTTCCTCCCCCTGCAGGGATAGGATAGGGCAGACACAAGAACCAGTGAGGAGCCCAGGGAAGAACCGAAAGCAACAGGCTTCGGGGGCCAACCCTGAGGTGAAGATTTCCTCATAGGCCTTTCCCCTCCATTAGTCCATCCTTTCCTCACTGTTCTTTAGGTGTCGCAGGAATTGAGAAATAGGGAAAGAAGGAACAACCATAGCAGACTATATTTTGAACAGAGGATACAACCCTAATGTATGCAGACTCTACAAATACTGCTCTGTGCCGTTAGTTCTCTCTTGTTTGTGTTTCTTTCTTCCTCTGTGCAGATACCATTTGATGGCTGTCCTGAGATCCATATGCACCACCCTTCTCACCTGCGGATAAAGCCACAACCTCTAGAAAACAACTAGACCCATCGCCGAGCCAACTATCACACAAGAAAGAGAAAAGAAAGAAGAAGAAAAAGAATAAAAATACACAACGCAGAGACTATTACCCGTAAAATCTTCACGGACCCTAATTGCATGTTTTGTTTCTGTGTCAGCATGCAATTACATATAAACAACACAGAACATGTACTATTTGCCTGTAACGATTACAAGTTACAAGAATTAACTTTTAAGTGTCTAAATTTGTATTTTTGTGAGAGTTATTAGAACTCTCAAAGAGGGGATTGAAGGATCACAAATGTTATTCTATGTTTGATTTGAATTCACGTCCTGACTAAGAGGTGTCGGGCAAGGCAAAGGTGTTTGAGATTGTTTTCTGACCATTTGGGCTTGGGACAGCTGTGCCTTTTGTCAATGAGATCAATGACTACTGAGAGATTTAGGTTTATTGCCCTCAGCTTTGATGTTTTGTCTCAACCTAAAAAAAAGTCCCTCCTCCAATCCTGACTATAAAGATACCCTGTAAAAATGACTTAAGATGAGATCTTCGATGACTACAGATAACAACACATGTCATAGAATAAAGAAATTCTGCTGACGATCGAATCCGAAGTCTCCTGGTCTTCTCTTCTGAGTTTTCTACACTTTAGAAGAACAGAGTTTTCAACAGATGGTGCCGTGACCCGGATAGAGTTCCAGCTTCCTCACCTGAAAAACTTCAAGCTCAAACAAAGATCTGCATCTTTTGGAATCCAGCGAAACTTCAAGCTGAAAAGATTCCCAGACTGATTTTTTCTCTCAACCAAGGGTTGTGGTGAGTGCTGTCTCTAATCCAAAAGAACCTAAGACCAGTGTATCCTCTGTGCCGTCAGAGAAGAGTTAACATACATCTGTAGGGTTTGTTTAACTAAATGTATCCTCTGTTCTGTTAGGCAGGGAAGTTTATCCTCTGTTAGGCAGGGAAGTTTATCCTCTGTTACAAGCAGGGAAGAGTGTTATCCTCTAAAGTTTTTATTTTAGAGATGAAAGTATCCTCTGTTCTTTCAGGCAGGGAAGATTTTGGGCATTACGTGCTAAAAATTAGTTACCCTCTGTTTCAGGCAGGGAAGGTTAGCATTTCGTGCTAATAATTTAGTTTTATCCTCTGTTTCTTGTAGGCAGGGAAGTTAAGTGTGAAGTGTTGGTAATTTGGAAATTTAACAATAGTTAAGTTCTTTTTTACAAGTGTACCCTCTGTTGATCAGAGAAGTGTTTGTTTTGTTTGTGTGGTACAGAAGAAACTTGCAAAATGGTCAGAAGGAATGCTAGGCTGATTCCAACCACAGAAAAGAGTGGTCTTGCGACTCCTCTGTGGTCAGATAGTGAATTCAAAACACTTTTAGGAGTGCAAATGAACATAATAGTCACTGAGAAAGTTAGACAAGAACTAACTCAGAAATATGAGATCCATCCAGACAAGACTTGGTCTGTAGATGAGTGTAAAAAGGTACTGGGAGCATGTATTCGCAAGAACAATGTGAAAGGCATTATCTGCTGCCACAGAGAATTTGGTTTAGCGCTCGCCACACAACAGTCTCAGCGTAACTCAGAGCTAGAGAAACAGAACAATGAGCTCCGTGCTAGAATATACACTTTGACCAAGAAATTGAACCTCAAGAAAGAGGCAAAAACTGATGTGGAGGTTAGTCAGCCTGATAACATTTACCCTGATTTACAAGCGTTTTTTGAAACAGATGTAGCTCTCCAATCAGTAACTGATGTGCCTGTAAATTCCTTCAATGTGTGTGGTGCGAGGAGGAGATCTCAGGGGATTGAGGAAACTGATAGTGTTCCTCTCAATTCTTCTGTGGTGCAAATACAAACTGTTGCCAAAGCTTTAGGTCCTAAAGATATAGAGAGACTATCTCAAAGTTTACCAGCAGCACGCACACATTTTTCTGAATTTAGAAGAACATTGATCAGTAAAATGCGTCTTTATGACATGTCGTTGACAGAAGTCACGCAGCTGATGTCACAAATACTAACTGAATCTGAATTCAACAGTTTTGAATCTGCTGTCACTTCTGAACTGCGAAATGCCAGTAAGGGTGATTTAAGAGAAGGTATTTTGAAAATCCTAAAGAATATCTTAGGACCCAAAATAGATTGGTCTAGAATTACTACCTGTGTGCAAAGGAAAGAAGAAACTGTGAGTGAATATACTGAGAGATTTTGTCAGTCAGCTGTAATCTACAGTGGAATTGTTGATGACCCTGAAAGTGTGCTAGATGACAAGGGACCCTTGGTTCGTATCTGGTCAGATGGCCTTGTAGCCGAATACAGAAAAGCTTTACCATTCTTAGATCTAACTTGGTCTAACAGAACTCTCAGAAGTAACCTAGACAGGTTAACTACATGGGAAAGAGATGCTGATGTCAAAGCAAAAGTAAGAGTAGCAGCAGCTACGTTTAACACAACGAAACAAGACAATAGATGGTCTAAAAGAGAAAGCAAATGCAAATACTGTGAAAAATTTGGACATTGGGAGAAAGAGTGTAGGAAGAAGTTGCAAGATAGTAAAAGAAATGCTATGCATAATTCTGCTCCTTCTCAGCCTGCACACAACCCTGAAGTAGTTCCGCCAGTGACCACTGAAACTATAGGACAGTTAGTTCAGGCTCTTCTAAGAGCACAACAAGACCAGGAAAAAAACTAATTATTGGGGCTGTGAGTAGCTACCTTTCCCCTGTAATCCAACACAATGACCAAAGAATTTTTGTGAAAGGTAGCATAAAAGAGAAAGAGATTGATTTTTTGCTTGATACAGGTGCAGAAATTACAGTAATTCCTACAAAATTGGCAGCAAGGTTTAAACATCCCATACAAGAAAACCAAACTTTGTTTAACTGGTGTAATAGGTGAAGATTCTGTTTTGTATGAAACTCCGCCCATAGAGGTACAATTTGGCCCAAAAACTCTGACTACAAAATTACTATGCGCTCCATTAAATACAGGTGCAATTTTAGGCATGGATCTTCTGAGACAAATAAATCTAACTTTAGACATGTCCTCAGAATCTACTAGCATAAAAATTTCCTCAGCACAGATTTCTACCAATAATGCAACCCCTCCCGAGTATGCTTTCTTACAGAATCATCCAATTTGGGCTAAAGACAAGGATGATTGTGGGTTGTTGACAGGTGTAGAACCAGTTAAATTGACAGGAACTCCACCTCCGGTCACCAAACAATATCCGATTAATAAGGAAGCTATACAGGGAATCAAACTTATTGTAGAAAATTTGCTGACGCAAGGAGTGCTAGTTAAAACCAACAGTCCATGTAATTCACCCATATGGCCCATCAAGAAATCTAATGGGACATGGAGACTTACAATAGACTACAGAGTAGCCAATAAACATATTGAAAAAATCACCCCCCTAGTGGCAGATCCATCTACAATTTGTAATGGCTTACCATTAGATTGTAAGATTTTTTCAGTAATTGATATGTCTAATGGATTCTTTTCTGTACCGTTGCACTCTGACAGCCAGCCATGGTTAGCTTTCACAGTTGACTATGAATACAGTGACAAGATTGCCACAGGGATTTCAAACTCCCCAACCATATATCATCAGGCTGTCAGACGTGATTTGTGTGACCCAGAATGTCCGGTAAAACAGTCCACTATGATCCAATATGTTGATGATATTTTGATTGCCTCAACAGATCATGAGGTACATCAAACTGAATTGGCATCATTGTTGGACTATTTGCATAAAAAAGGACACAAATGCAGCTTTCACAAAGCTCAAGTTGCTAAAAAGCAAGTCACATTTCTGGGTCAAACAATTGGTGCAGGAAATAGATCCATTACACAGGATCGAGCGGCTTCAGTCAAAGCCATACCTCCGCCTAATACCATTAAAACACTCCGCTCATTTTTAGGAACAACAGGTTATTGTAGACCTTGGATTGAAGACTATGCCTCGATTGCTCAGCCTCTCTATGATTTGTTGAAAGGCCATGGTAAAGATTCAGATACTGTTTGTATGGAAGAACTTCATCTCAAAGCTTTTAATGATTTGAAGAGAGCACTATGTCAAGCACCAGCATTAGGAATTGCCCAATCTGATAGACCCTTTGTGCTTTATGTCCATGAACACTTAGGCTTTATGACTGCATGTCTAATGCAAGATCATGGGGGCAGCTTACGCCCAATTCATTACTATTCCGGTAAACTTGACATAGTCGCTCAAGGTATGGGCCCATGCCTCAGAGCAGTACAGGCAGTTCATCTAGCGCTTCAGGCTTCATCAGGAATGGTGTTAGGTCAGACTGTAAACGTAAAATGCCCTCACACAGTGTCCGCACTAATGAATCAAGCAAAAGTCACTTCTGTCACCTCCTCCCGTTGGGGAAATTGGTTAGCAACTCTCACAGCCCCGAATATTGTTATACAGCGTGCACCAGTCACGAACCCATCCTCATGTATGATGTCTGCAATGACTGAATTTGTGTTAGAGGATGAAGGCGAAATGACTCATGATTGTGTTACGCTTACATATGCAGCGACAAGTGAAATAGCAGAAACTCCCATAGAGAACGCAGAATTGGAGTTGTTTGTTGATGGTTCAGCTCAAGTTATTGAAGGTAACAGACGAGCAGGATATGCAGTAACTTCCACCACTGAAGTAGTTGCTTCAGGTCGTCTTCCAGATCATTTTTCAGCTCAAGCTGCAGAACTAGTAGCCTTAACTAGAGCATGCACGCTAGCTTCAGGATCGGTTGCAAATATCTACACAGATTCCAGGTATGCTTTTGGGGTAATTCATGATTTTGGTGTCATTTGGCAAACCAGAAAATTTCTAACTTCTGCTGGATCCCCCATTAAGCATGCTGGATTAGTGAAAGATTTAATGTTTGCCATGAAACTCCCAAAGAAATTAGCAGTGATCAAAGTGAAAGCACATCTCACAACTAATACTACGGAAGCTAAAGGTAATGCTCTTGCTGATGTAGCGGCTAAACAGGCTTGTTTCTATGCAACTGTACAAGTGTGTTCAGGTAGTACAGCACAGAAGATAATTCTACCTCCTGAATCAATCGTTGATCTGTATAAAGACGTTCCTCTATATGAAGCATGGACATGGTTAGACAAAGGAGCCACTGTGGATTCATCCGGCTGCTGGACCAAAGGGGGAAAGTATGTTGCTCCCGAATCACTGTTGCCATATTTGGCTCAACAAATACACAGTTTGGGTCATAGTGGTCCAGCAACGATGAATCACAGGTTCTCAAATCAATGGTGGAATCCAAAATTCAGAAACGCAGCCACTGAAACAGTCAAGAGATGTGTTACATGTCAGAAAAATAATGATGTACCAGCAACCATTACACCAGCAGCACATACCCCAGCTCCACCAGGGCCATTTCGTCACCTGCAAGTTGATTACTATATCGTTGCCCCCTTGTAAAGGAAAAACTGACGTTTTGGTAGTAATAGACAAGTTCTCAAGATGGGTAGAAGCTTATCCAACAGGGCGCGCTACAGCTGCACATACTGCTAAATGTCTTGTCACTGATTTCATTCCCAGATGGGGATTACCAGATTGCATTGACTCAGATCAAGGTACCCACTTCACAGGACAGGTAGTCAAGGAAGTGTCTAGAATGTTGAAGATTAAGTGGAACCTTCACTGCCCCTATAGGCCACAAGCATCAGGACAGGTTGAACGATCAAACAGAACAATCAAAACCAGGCTAAGCAAAATGCATCAGGAAGGAGTACCATGGGTTGAAGCACTGCCCGCAGTACTGTGTAGTATGAGAGCATCACCTAACAGATCAGTAGGACTGAGCCCTCATGAGATTATTACTGGACGCCCAATGCAGATGCCAGGTGTGATTGATCTTAGAAATGCTGATGTGCACATTGCTTCAGATGCCCTGATCGCTTACTGTGAAAACCTCACAAAGGCAGTGCAGAGTGCCAAAGAGAGAGTTGAGTCGTGTTGGCAGACTCCACCAGAAGGGGGACACACAATCGTCCCAGGTCAATGGGTCATGATAAAGGCATTCAAAAACAAGCCATTAGAGCCTAAGTGGTACGGACCACATCAAGTGATGTTGATTACAGCAGCTGCAGTATTGTGTCAGGGAAGGAAAACTTGGACTCATGTGTCACATTGTAAGGTTGTTCCTCCCCCTGCAGGGATAGGATAGGGCAGACACAAGAACCAGTGAGGAGCCCAGGGAAGAACCGAAAGCAACAGGCTTCGGGGGCCAACCCTGAGGTGAAGATTTCCTCATAGGCCTTTCCCCTCCATTAGTCCATCCTTTCCTCACTGTTCTTTAGGTGTCGCAGGAATTGAGAAATAGGGAAAGAAGGAACAACCATAGCAGACTATATTTTGAACAGAGGATACAACCCTAATGTATGCAGACTCTACAAATACTGCTCTGTGCCGTTAGTTCTCTCTTGTTTGTGTTTCTTTCTTCCTCTGTGCAGATACCATTTGATGGCTGTCCTGAGATCCATATGCACCACCCTTCTCACCTGCGGATAAAGCCACAACCTCTAGAAAACAACTAGACCCATCGCCGAGCCAACTATCACACAAGAAAGAGAAAAGAAAGAAGAAGAAAAAGAATAAAAATACACAACGCAGAGACTATTACCCGTAAAATCTTCACGGACCCTAATTGCATGTTTTGTTTCTGTGTCAGCATGCAATTACATATAAACAACACAGAACATGTACTATTTGCCTGTAACGATTACAAGTTACAAGAATTAACTTTTAAGTGTCTAAATTTGTATTTTTGTGAGAGTTATTAGAACTCTCAAAGAGGGGATTGAAGGATCACAAATGTTATTCTATGTTTGATTTGAATTCACGTCCTGACTAAGAGGTGTCGGGCAAGGCAAAGGTGTTTGAGATTGTTTTCTGACCATTTGGGCTTGGGACAGCTGTGCCTTTTGTCAATGAGATCAATGACTACTGAGAGATTTAGGTTTATTGCCCTCAGCTTTGATGTTTTGTCTCAACCTAAAAAAAAGTCCCTCCTCCAATCCTGACTATAAAGATACCCTGTAAAAATGACTTAAGATGAGATCTTCGATGACTACAGATAACAACACATGTCATAGAATAAAGAAATTCTGCTGACGATCGAATCCGAAGTCTCCTGGTCTTCTCTTCTGAGTTTTCTACACTTTAGAAGAACAGAGTTTTCAACAATGGGCTGATACCATATAAGGAAGGCTATGTAAATAAAGCATACATTTTTTTGTGATTTTGGAGTTTGTGTTTTTTAAGTAAATAAAGTATATAAAAAATGTAATCAAAAAATGAAGGCTTGATAACTATAAGTGACTTCTTGCAAAAATATAAAATAGTATTGTGTCCAATCTTTTAACCTATATATTTTGTTTCCTCATATTGTCCCTTTTTACATTTGAGCCCCTGCCCCTGACGAACTCTCTGCAGGTCCCTGTTAAGGATATCTGCCTGTAATACACTCATAGTGCATAGAGCCAAACTTGTCTGTCAAGCAGACATATAAGACTTGCCGATCAGTGCTGATGTAACTGCAGGGATTTGAAGACCGAGGCTGTAATTTTCAAGCAGGTGCCAAAGCTGTCAGCAGATGAGCAGCAAGCATCTCTCGGACCACCGGCATCTTAGCATATCCCTTCTCCACCGTTTTAAAGATAATGGTGAATACAGAAAGACCTGAGTTTGTGATCCATACCAAAGATTTAATGCTGTTTTCTGGATCTTAATATTACCTGATGAAAATCATGTTAGAAAATAGAAAAACAGTAGAAAAAGGCTATACGGCAAATGTGGGCAAAGGCCAGCCAAGAATCACTCATCCATCTTGGATTGAGTCTGAGGGAGAGCTGCCTTCACAACATGAGAAGCAATGACCGACAAACTCATAGGATAAAGAAGAATATGCTTCCTGGCTGCTGACAATAGCATCATCTATTGAAGCATCATCAAGTAAACCAATGAAAGGAAATTCCTGTCATGATATCTTACAAAAATGTTTTAATACAATAATATGATTACTCATTATGTGGGAATTTCAATGATTATAATGGGCTTATTTAACAAATGGAATTAGCTATAAGCACACAAAAATCATCCATTGTTCTTCATGTATTGTCATGGATTCAGACACCAAAATCATAAAATGTGATACCTTTGTTATCAGCAGCAATAAAACCCAAAATATTCTCATGGCGTAGCATGATGGTCTGACAAATCTCAGCCTCACGAAACCAGGAACGCTCATCTCGTGAGGAGAAGATCTTCACAGCGACGTCCTCCCCTCTCCATTTGCCTCTCCACACTTCCCCGAAGCGCCCCTTCCCAATACTCTCCTGCAGGACAATAGTTCGAGCAATCGTTCTCTGGACCAATAGGGGCAATCCTAAAAGAATATAATGTAAGCTGTGAGTTAAAGGGTTGAAAAACATACACTATCTAACATTTGACAGTAATCTTTTTTTTTTTTGATGAGCACAGACAGCTCTTACCTGATCCCGAGCCAGAGGTGCTCATGTCATTGATAAGCTCTTTTAGGCATTTGTCAGATGACACCAGAGTCTGGTCATCCAGGGGTTCCTCTGGATCCTGTTTGTGGGCTCTTATGTGGTTACACCGGAGGTTTTGTACGGCACACATTCCCAGAATGACACCTACACACACCAGGCACGATGGCACAAGAATTACGGCTGCTAGTTCCAGCTGACTCCACCCAGACCCTTCAGGCGGTGGTTCTACACCAAATACACACACATAAACATAAGTTGGTCATCTCATGCAATGCCTTTTATATGGTGATGATATTTGAGAACCATGTCAAATTATGTAGCAATTCTTTGACAAGTTTTTGACATGTTTAATTATTATTAATTTGTGAAGAAAATAAAAAAACAGGGTGGATATGGTGCTGAGCGAATACACAACACTTGTGGAGAGAGGTGGCCATGTGAAGTAGCAGCATATATACCATGACATGATGCATGACATAGTAGAGCCACTGCGTGTGTGTGTGTGTGTGTGTGTGTGTGTGTGTGTGTGTGTGTGTGTGAGAAAGAGAGTTTTGACAGTTGGCATTAGAAATTATGAGAATTTCTTAATGTAAACCAATGAGATTTTTTCATTTTGCTGTTTGTAGCTCTAGGAGGAGTTACTCTTGAAAAATAAGGGACTCAGAATAATAAAATAAAAAAGTTTGTCAGAACTTGAAATGCCTATTATTCTTGAATGCATACTCAGTCCTGCTGTAGCTTCCTTTATCTGCTAATCTTAGAGGTGATGGCACTGGTGATATGCCTTAGTGGGCTTTGCCTGTGCCACCAGCCAACAAATTGGCAAGATTCATGGCTTCAGATAATTTTCACACCTGGACAGCATTCCCATAGTTAGCTATTGATGCAGTGTCTCGTTCCCTACTCAGGAAATCAAGGTTACATATTTAACAGAGACAATATCCCTGTCACCTTTTTTGCAATAGAAGTCTATGGGGTGGTTTTTGGAGTGCTGTAACTGGTTGCAAGGGCATGGTTAGGAAGTTGGTATGTCACCACTTATGGGCTGCTTGCTGGGCAGAGACAAAGTCAAACATTCTGAACGTCTCGGTTACTTGTGTAACCCTCATTCCCTGAAGGAGGGAATGGAGACATAACGTCAGTGTGACTAACTAATGGGATTCCTTGGAAAACACCACTATTGCTGACCCCCTCTAGTGCCCTGCAGAAGCCGGCAAGTCCCCCCACACCAGTTGAGATGGAAGATAGGACAGGGCTTAGGCAGAGATGACAGCCACTGCTGTTCCGTACAGTGGGTAGAATAACACTGGGATAGCATACTCCAAGTAGGGGAATGCTACGGAGCCACATCCTGCGTAAGGAGGTACCATGTGGAGATTACACATATGGACTGGCCAAGGGCAGTACTACATATGGGAGTCTCTGAGGTAGACTCAGCCAGCCTGGGTGAGATAGCTACACAGCAGAGAAGGCAGAATGTCTCTGCCAGGGAAAGACACGGGCTCACCGTGAGGGGAGCTGTACCATGGAAGAATACACATGTAGGATCACCCGAAGGGGAATCACTACACACGGGCACCTAGCCCAGCACAAGGGCTGACCTTGGGCAACACACGAGTGCTGGACCTTGCATCTGGCGCTCCGCCACGCCTGACTGCCGATGGTGCGGGAGGAACTTCAACAGGGTTCGCCGTGGGGAACTGAACTGAGAAGCAACAAAGCGCACGTATCCGGTCCATAGAGGGGAATGGCGCAGCAAGCGTGATTAACACCGAGCAGGTTCCAGTGTTACTGGCCATCCGAGACAAATACACGGAAGGACACCGCCTCTATACGAAGATTATAAAATCTTGCAAACGTATTAGGTGTCACCCAGCCAGCAGTTTTACAAATGTCTGCTATCGAGACGCCCCGCGCCAAAGCCCAGGAGGAAGAAACGCCCCTCGTAGAGTGTGCTCTCACACCAAGGGGGCACGGTAAGCACCAGCTATAGCCTCCACTATCCAGTGGGCGAGTCTTTGTTTGGAGACAGCTTTCCCCTTCTACTGTCCTCCGAAGCAGACAAAGAGCTGGTCTGAGGTCCTGAAGCCCTGCGTGCGGTCCACGTAGATGCGCAAGGCGCGGATGGGACAGAGCAGAGCAATGGCTGGGTCTGCATCCTCCCGGGGTATCGCTTGCAAGTTCATCCCTGAAGGGCGTGGTGGGAACTTTGGGCACATATCCAGGCCAGGGTCTCAGAACAGCTTAAGAGTTACCCAGTCCGAATTCTAGGCACGAATTGTCGACCAAAAATGCTTGCAGGTCCCCTACCCTCTTGACCGTGGCCAATACCACAAGGAGCACTGTCTTCAATGACAGGAACTTAAGCTCTACTGACTGAGGGGAGATCCCAAGAGGGTACCAGATGAGGACGTGGATGATTTAACCTCCTCGTCCCTCTGAGGAACCTGATGACCAATTCGTGTTTCCCCACAGACTTACCGTCTACTGCATCGTGATGTGCAGCAATAGCGGCAACACACACTTTGAGGGTGGAGGGAGACAGCCTTCGCTCCAACCCATCTTGCAGGAAAGAGAGCACGACTGCGATCGGGCATCTACGGGGGTCCTCCCGGCGGGAGAACAACAAACAGGTTCCACTTCAGCCTGTAAGCGTGTCTTGTAGACTGGGCCCTGGCAGAAGTGATAGTGTTTACTACCGCTGGAGGTAGCTCACCTAGAACCTCCGCGTCCCATCCAGGGACCACACATGGAGATTCCACAAGTCTGGACACGGGTGCCAAAGGGTGCCCCTCTCTGAGAAAGGAGATCCCTCCTCAGAGGAATTTGCCAAGGAGGGGCTGTCGCGTGGGGCATCAGTTCTGGCAACCAAGTCCGATTGGGACACCAAAAGGACTTGCTCCTCGTCCTCCCTGACCTTGCACAGGGTCTGTGCGAGAAGGCTCACTGGGGGAAACTAATATTTGCGTAGGCCCCGAGGCCAGCTGTGTGCCAGCGCGTCTGTGCCGAGGGTCCCCTCGGACAGGGAGTACAACCAGTAAAAACTGTATTTTCTAATACAGAGAAAACCAGACTTGTATTTGGCTTAAAAGCACGAGTGTTTTATAATGGATTTATTGCTCTATATATAAATTGTAAAAGGTATAGCGGAGTGGAGGGGGGGGTGGGTTACATTTGCCCGTCACTGCCATGGGAGAAACAGTCAGTCAAACATAGGAATATGCACAATTCTGGATAAATTGATCACTTTTCTTTTTTTCCAAATAGAGATCATATTCTCATACGATTCTGAATAGACAACTAAACAAATAGCTTGTAATTTACTAGAGGTTCTGACAAAATGTTTATTAATTAAAAAATATTATTTATTGCAAAATTTGCACCTCTAATATTAATTTCATAATTATCCTTACTCTGTGAAGTAGCATAAGTTAAGTGAAAATTTGCAAATGGCCCATTTTGGGCTGGATTAACTGCAAGTCTTAAATATCACTGTTTAAAATATAAGGCGGTCATCTCTTTACTTAAAAAAAATGGGGGCATAAAAAGAGTACACCAGAGTACACTGTACCCACTTCTCCAGGCACCACTACACCACTGCTCCTCACTCTCCACCCGTGATCAGTCTAATCGGACTGTAACAAGACTTGTGTTGGATGCAGGATTGTCAAGTCTGGGGTATTTTTTTTTTCCTACTGAATTGAGCTACTTTTAAACTGCTGCCATGGATTGATTTCCCCCATGTGAGTTAAAGGCTTGAAATATAGAAAATAGGGCCTAACTTAAATTTCACTGAAATGCTTTTATTAAAATATTTTTATACCATTCTACCATAAAAATATTCTGGATGTTAAGTTTTGTGAAGGAGGGCCACTGGTAGGAAATATTTGAGTGTTTATGAAGCATAACAGCATAACAGTGACTGTAAAATATGTATTTTAGGTATGGAAATGAGTTTTGATATTTGGGACTACTTTGTGCTACTTTTCACTGGCTATTGGGTTAGTTTTATCACCTGGCAACAATGTTGTTGAGTAGATGCTTTCAGTTTAGAATTGTAGTGTACATTTTCCAACTGATCTAATTTATTTTTATATTTATAAAAATATAGTGCTTCGTTTTATTTGCAGGGTCTGTGCGCAGCATGTGCATAACGATGCTAAGAGCAGGCTAGCCGCTAGTCTACCAGAGGTAAATATATACGGCTCTCAGACAGAACGGGCAGGTTGTGATGAGTGACCAAGCAGAATAAGGATGGAGCAAAGTGTGGATGTAATGTCCTTGAAGGATGTTCAACACTTTTTTTGTGTATTATGCTTAGCCTATCATTTTAAATGATAGACTGTGTCGAATTTTTTTTTTTTCTGCAACACTTTTCCTACTATGTTAAATGCAAGATGTTAAATGAATTTAGTATTTTGACAAGTCTAATAAAATAGCTATTAGGCTAAACCTAAAAATGTTTCATATCGTGTGGCTTAATGTTAGCCTAAACAAATTATATCCTGACAAGAGGAATAAAAATAAGGATTACAGTTTTTGTCTAAGTTTTTTTTTTCTCTGTGACACTTTTTTCTGTGTTGCAGCAAAATGTTATTGACCTTTTGTTGTCAATACATTCAAGACTCTTGACAAGACGAATAAAATAACAAATACAAATATAGCTGCGAGCAGCAATCATCAGGGTTCAAGCATTTGAAGGGATCAGTGGTATGATTTTAGGGTGCAGGCCAACCTTGATGTATAGCTGACAGTGAAACACATGAAGAATTGACAATAGGCTTACAGGCAGACAGACACACACACAATATAGATATTTGAAATACGTGATAGGTGACTAAACTTATTGCAACTCTTGTCTTTTTAAGCGTTTAGATGTCACTTTCAGGTTTCACTGTAATCATAATCTGGTAAAATTGGAAAAAAATATATGTCTCTATGAACAAAGTGGTAAACTTTGACTGAATGAGATTTAAAATGTTATAACAGCGATTTTGTAATGTTTAAGCCTGAATCCATAAGTTTACCCTATGAACAGTACTGTTTAATAAGCCCAATAGTGGTCTTCCGCTGACATCTAGGTGGTTATAAATTGCAATTTCTCATACAACACTTTATTACTATTATAGTGTTATTTTTTGCCCAATCGCTCTTACATTTTTTTTAAGTTGCTCAGAATGAGAAGATCTGTCGTATGATATGAATATATAGTGTATAAGTGAATATTATGAACATTTTATTAAAATTTGTGTTCATTTACAATAGAGATTCTGTGTTCTTGAGGGCTTTTTAACTTTTATAGTACCACCTATGGTACAATCTCAATGATGCCCTGTATGCTTTTTAAGAGTCATCTGAAATATGCTTTCACCAAGTTTCGTTTAGGTTTTATAGGCATTTGGGTACATGTGGACACACCCCTTTTCTAAATGACCCCATTATAGCTAACCAAAAGGACAAAATTCAAATCTTTTGATAATTATTGATCTAGGGAGTCCAGAGATTATTACTGCAGTGGTTTGATCGAGATTGAGCGAAAAAACAGAGACTAGTTCGCAAAAGTAGGTTTTTAACATTAACAGCGTGAATATTTAATGAATGATTTGATGAACAGCATTACTCTCAGAGACAAAGTTGCTCAGAATGAGGAGATCTAACATATGATATGAATATCATGTGTTTATTTGATTATATCAACATTAATTACTATTTGAGGTCATTTTATACAGAAATATTGTGTTTTTGAAAGCTCCTTTTACTGTAATAGCACCATCTGTTGTCCGATCTCCATGAAACTTTGCATGGCTGTTACGAGTCATCTGACACATGTTTTCGCCAACTTTCGTAAAGTTTCAAGTTTTGTTTAGATTTTATAGGCTTTTGAATATATGTGGCCACGTTGCCTTTTTAAATTAGCCAATTATATCTAACCGAAGGACAAAATTAAACTTTTTTTGGATAATTATGGATCTAGAGAGTCCAGAAATGATTACTGCAGTGGTTTGATCGAGATTGAGCAAAAAACCAGAGACTAGTTCGCAAAAGTAGGTTTATGACATATGTCTGAATAATTAATGAAGGATTTAATTGACAGCAATGGTTCTTGAGGCAAAGTTGCTCATTATGAGGAGAACTATCAAATAAAACACCACGTGATTACAGAGCCAAATAAAATCTTTAGTGCTAACTAGTGGCCGATTTCTTTCAAAATTATTACAGATATTTAGGGTCATGAGTCGAACATGCCCATCGAGTTTCGTTCTGATTGACCTCCGTTAACAGTGTCTAATAGGTGTTTAAAAAAATGAGGCCAGTGTTTTTTTAGATACGCGAATGCCCTCATAGACATTTGTGCCTCTTCGGACAAAGACACTGTATACCAAATTTCAAGTTGATCGGACCAACGGTTTTTTCATTATTATAGCGCCACGAAGGGGCAAATATGCACGATTATTTTTATTTGACGAAAGATTGTACTCATACATATGTGTACCGAGTTTGGTGAGGATATCTCATTTCGTTTATGAGTACAATAAACGAATTTGTACTTTTTTTTACAAAAAAATCTTTTTTTGTAAAAATGACCCACGACTTTTAAACATTTTTGGACACCATTGCGAGATTAAGTCGAAATAAAAAAAATTGGTTTGGTTCCGATTGAGCGAAAAACCTAGAACTAGTTCGCAAAAGAAGGTTTTGAACAAATGGAAAAACACATTTTTCCAGACGGAAATGAAATCGGAGATAACATTTTTTTTTTTTATTGAGCCAAGGATAACAATGATATAAGACACTTAAGTATAAGACAAGCGGTTTAGGAGTTTGCTGTAGCGCCACCTATTGGCTGATTTGGGCAAGCCTTTGGATCTGACAAAAAGGCTGGAATACTACCATCTGACAAAGTTTCAGCTCTCTAGGCCATACAGTTTGGGCTGCACGATCAGTTCTAGGGAATAATAATAATAATAATAAAAATCCTAACAGATACAATAGAGTTTCAACACTACGTGCTTGAACCCCTAATTTTGTACAGGCTAAACTTTTCTTTGTTAGCCTATCCCTCTTTCAGCAGGATTGTAAGATTATTCAGATTGAATTTATCATGTGAAGAGAGCTGACTGGCAAGAAGAGTGAGGTGAGACAGACAAGAAGATGGCGGAAGAGTTTCAAAACTAAATGTAAAAGCGTCTGTTTGAAAAATATGTTGGATTTTGAAAAGTTGACTTCTGCCATTAATCTAAGTCAGGGGTTCTCAACCTTTTGCAAGCTGGGCCCCCCCAAAGCTGGTTCATTGCAGTTGGTGCCCCAGTACCCCCCCCCCCACCACCACCCACACCACCTTGTATAGATAGATAGATAGATAGATAGATAGCCCTAGGCTATTATTTTTAGGCCCACATTATTATTATTATTATTATCATCAGTAGCGGTAGGTAGGCCTATTATCATTACTAGGCTATTGTTATAATTGACAGTAGCACCAGACTTCTAATGTGAGCTTGCAGACATTATTATTATTATTATTATTATTATTATGAGTAGTAGTAGGCCTATCATCATTACTAGGCTATTGCTATATAATTATATGAGGTTACATGCTTTATTGTTGTTGTTGTTGTTATTATTATTATTATCATCAGTATAGGCCTATTATCATTACTAGGCTATTGCTATAATTGGGAATTGGCACCAGACCTCTGATATTAATTTATGCTTTATTATTGTTATTATTACTAGGCCTAATAGTAGGCATCATTTGCATTTTTTTACAGAAGCTTGCAGGTAGGTGATGTTAATGTGAGACCTGAGCCTGCTTTGCCTTGCAAAGATCCTCTATTATTGGCTCAATGTTTGATAAACATAGCCTCAAATCATCCTCGATTTGTGCACGATTGCGGTATTTCGTTTTGAGTGCAGTCATTTTTGAGGATCCTGCCTCACACAAATATGTCAACGCGAAAGGAAGGAAAATCTTCAAGGCGACGTTACAGAGTTCAGGATATTCCTGCATCAATGCTGCCCAGAATGACGAAAGAGGGCAGGAGCTTAAGAGTTCCTTCAGTCCCTGACCCCATCTCCTGGCAGAGGACCCCAAACAAGCGAGAGTTTAGCGGCTGTGATTTGATGAGATTTATCATTTTCACGGATTGATTCAGCACTGAGTCAAAAAGAACCGGCATTTTTTTAGCAGCTATCGCTTCGCGATGGACCATGCAATGTGTCCATTTCACAAGTGGAGCTACTTGCTGAACGCGAGCAGCTAGGCCACGCTCATGCCCCGTCATTGCCTGCATCATTATTCTGCACATGTCTTGCGCTGCCAGCAAAATGAGAGTCTCGGCGATTGTATGCGGTTTACCCAGTTTACCGATTCTTTTGGCCACTACATACGATGCCTCCAAACACTGTTTAGACACAGTGCTGTGCACTGAAATGGTTGCCTGTTGCTGATGGAGGCCATCAAGCTTTCTTTTAAAATATTCGGCCGGTTTATTTTTAATGCCAGCATGCTTTGTTTCGAGGTGCCTTTTTAATTTGCAGGGCTTCATACTGTCGTTTGCCAGCACTTCGGCACACACGACACACTGAGGTCTCAGATCAGCCGTGACTGTAAACCCAAACTGCAGGTATGCTTCATCGTACCTTCGAAGCTTTTTTGCAGCTGGTGGTGCGTCGGTTGGCTTGTTGGTCCTCACAAGAAATTTCTCCATTTTTGTTATGTTTTCAATAAAGTTTAGGCAATATGTAACTGTGTGTGTCGCTATGTTGAGAGACGTATCAGGGGCTAATCAGTCGGGACTTAGGCACGAACTTTAATTAAATGAACAAAATAATTATTTTGCAGACAATTCAGATTTTATTTTAATACTTAACGATTGTAGTGTGTGTGTGTGTGTGTGTGTGTGTGTGTGTGTGTGTGTGTGTGTGTGTGTGTGTCTTAGTCACGTCACGTGGGTAGTTTTAGCTAAGTGTAGCTACTGCCTAGCAGTTAAAAAAAATCACTGGCTAGGGCTGAGATTTGATCTAATCTTTAACAAGAATGTTTGTGGGTTTAGTCTTTAAAAAGACTGTTGGGGTTTTGTAGTAAAGGCCTATGTAAATCGAGATTGATAACAGACTAGCGAGAGCTGGCACAAGCGAACTTGGTAAGAGACTAGACTAGAGTGAATGGAGAGCTATGTCGTGAGTCAATTTAAATGCAGTGATTTATTTTTGTGTGAGAGTGAGTGAACATTTACATTTAGACCCCGCTCTGTAAGCCAGGGCGGCAACGGCGGCGGCCATGCGCATGCGCGATTCATTTGCAGCCTGAACGCGGAGGGGTGTGTCTCCTCTCTGCTCTGACTGCTGCGCGAGGCTACTGAGAGACTGACCGCCTGTGAGTGCTTTTGGACGGGAGAGGGGCTCACGGCAGCACCCGCTGCTCGTTGAGCACAGTAGGACTAACTGCATAGTGATTCGTGCTTTCGAGTCTCCAAACACAACAAAAGTCTCCAAAAACACCAGTAAAAGTCACTGGATTTGTCGCTTTTGACAAAAAAAAAAGTCGCCAGGAGGATGATTTGTTTGTGTTATAATCAGTGCTTGAAGTGGGAGAAAAAGGTGGCGGTACTCTCTTTACATTGGCAAATCATTACATTTTTACAGTGAAAAACAAAACTTGGAGATATTGCTGTTACAACAATTTATTGTTATTTATTTATTAACAACATAAATGTATTTAAACATGTATGTGTGTGCGTGGCTGCGTGCGTGCGTGTATTTCACAAAAAATAAAGGAAAGCTTTAACTGTAGCCTATATTCTGACTAGTTTATTCGTTTTATATATATATATATATATATATATATAAAACGAATATTTTATAATAAACGAATAATGAATAAATGAAATATTCATATATTTGTATGTATATATATATATATATATATATATAAAACTAAATACGACCTCACGTTTTATACGTTTGCAGCCTCTGAAACTTCCGTCCGTCATAAAAATGTATTTGGATGGTTCGATTTTCTGCATTTTCCGCATCGGTAGCAAATATTTTGAGGGGTGTTTTTGACAATTGAGAGCCACCAAATGACGAATATGAAAAAACGAATACGACAGTTTCGGACTCAGTCAGGGTGAACCTTAAACTTTTTAAACTTGTTAAATTTCAAAATGTGGTATTTTTATATTTATAACATTTGAATACAGTTCAGCAACATGCATCACACGACCTGACGACCAAGAGAGCTTACAATTGACCATCACTTAATTTACCATCACCTCACGATTGAAAATGTGACTGATTTCATATGACAGTTCAACAAACAAGTTAATAATATTAAGTCACTTACATTTTAGACGAAATAATGACTGTTTTGGTCTATTTTAGCAGCGAAAATAGATCCGATGAATCCAAACAAAGATCACAGCATAGCGCATCTCACAGCAACACTCAATGGTGTTTTGAATGATTCAGTGTTTTGAACGAATCGGTTGAATCAAAGATTCAATGACCCATGCACAAACATCTGTCTCATTCTTGATGAATCGGCCGTTTGAACGAATCGTTTGAATGAACGACTCAATGACTGGCTTAATAAAACTGCTTATCACCTGCATTTGCGCTCACTATCGACAAACCAATAAAATTTGTTCAAAACTCTTTTTTTTAAATCAGTCCAAACACATTTAAATTTGTATTCAGGAGTTATGTATATACAAAACTATAACTTTTTATGACAGTAGTTTAGTGATAAAAAAAATTTGCAAATTTTTCTTTTTCAGTTTTTTTTTCCTCCCATCCTGTAGCCTACTCACGCCCCCCCCCCCCCCCCCCCCACATACATAATAATAAGATCCATTGTGCAGTGTAGATTAATTGTTTATAATGGAACTTCCTGAGATCAGACAGTAAACTGAAAAGAGTGTCAGCTTTCTAGTAATTATAAAGGGAGCTTTCTTGGCTTTATATAGGCTAATCAATTTAGAATTTGAATAAAAAGTTTTGTTTTTCATGCTGCTAAGAGGACCAATGGCCACAGTACATGCTGCAAGTTTTGGGGAGTCAAAATAGATGTGCATGAAGGCTAAAGCACCCTCACTAATTTCAGAAGCACCCTCAGTTATTGATTGGGACTGATCCTCCCAGAGCTATACATATATTTGTGTTCATTTACATTACATATAAATTATTGCATATACAGGTCAGGTAAATTTAAAAAGAAGTTTCTTAAAAAAGTGTAAAAGCCACTGTGCAAGTCCACCAAGATCCATTGAAATGTAGCAAACCTTTCTCCACTTTTGCAGTCAGATAGGGGCATGGAATGTGTTGTTCATTACACAGTCTTTCAGATAGAAAGACAGACAAGCCAGTATTATAAGATTATAAATACATATTTTTGACAGCTTTGGCAAAAGCACCCTATGGCCTGTCCATCCCAGACCACTATGACCCCGTCTGAACTGTTTTCGAAATGGACTGGATATGAAATCTGAACTCTTTCCAGTTAGGCCAAACAGTGAATGACATTTATCATCTTTTAAACCTCTAAAAATGTTCTAACTTTTTATATATTGGGTCAAAAGTTCTATAAGCAACTATACAGACTATGTGAGCATTAAATCACATTTAATGCTCACATAGCCTGTATAGTTGCTTATAGAACTTTTGACCCAATATATAAAAAGTTAGAATGTTTTTTTCAAAAGTCTTTGAAAAAGTTGAGTTTTTGAAATTGCCCAGTGGGTCATGACCTGACCGCATATGTACAGGGTCACCAATGAATAAAACCAGAGTAAGTTATTTCAAAACACCCTTTTTCCTTTGTGCCTCCCCTGTTAACTAAAACAGCCGGTAAGTCAGTCCACTTGGGACACAAATAGTTTTTAGCCAATGAAGGAAACTTCATAGAGCATCTGCAGAGATAAATGGAGAGGTGTCAGCACATGTTTCAGAGAGATGCATTTCAAAGATGAGCTCAGCTGCCTAGTGCCTACAGGACCAATAAAAACCAGACAGTTTCAAATACAATCTCATACATGGCTTTAAGAATTCAGTCATTCATAACCTTCGTATTGATATTCAGTGGTGTCTGCTAATCTCATCTGTCCAGGATGTGACAATATTTTTTTCCCATGTTTCCCTGTTTGTGCACGTGAATTGATTTTTGTGAATATACAGGTGCATCTCAATGAATTAGAATGTCGTGTAAAAGTTCATTTATTTCAAACTTTTATATTTAAAATATCAAAACATTATTTATGCATTTGTAACTGCAGGTTAAAGCATTAAATGTCCCTCTGAGCTGCATTAAACACTGTGTAAAAGCATCTAAATTCCATTCAGATGCAACCTCTATGCTTCCTCTGCATTGCAAAGATTAATTTAGTCAATACTGACTTAATTTGCTTGGTAACAGCCCAAATGTCTTATTGACTTATTAAATGTAAAATATTTACTCAAAATATTGATGATGCATACAATTAGAAAAAAAGGCTTTATATACTTTATATGACAATAGGCTACATCAGATGGAATACTTCAAACCGGAGCTGTTTTTATTTGATATGCTGCTAAGAAGACACCCCAGAAGAGGGGTCAAGTACAGGTGCATCTCAATAAATTTGAATGTCGTGGAAAAGTTAATTTATTTCAGTAATTCAACTCTAATTGTGAAACTCATTTTTTTAATAAATTCAATGCACACAGACTGAAGTAGTTTAAGTCTTTGGTTCTTTTAATTGTGATGAATGTTGGGTATTAGATGTTTTGGGACACTTTCAAAGCGTGAGTGGCACTAAAAATTGCATTCAGTTTTATCCTAAATAATGAGCATGAATAGGGCAACATTTTATTTCGTTGTTTATTGTAAATGTCAGGCAAAGGTGTAAATCTTTAAAACTTTTATTGCAAAATCCAAAAATGCATCGTACATTTAACACTGATAGTAAATCTTTCAAAACCTGACCTCATGCTTTCATTACAGTTATTGCAGTTAACACTTATTTTATACTGTGAAACTCTTTGTGATACTTTCTGATTTTATTTTGTACTAACGCAATTAAGAACATGCTTAAATGTTTGAAAATTTGAATTTTCATGATTTGTTGTGAGATGAGTACCAATATTTTTTAAATTGTGCAACTTGTTCAGTGCTGAGTTATGCAAGATAACAAATCCTCTCATTGTAACAAACAAGGTGTAGACATGAATAATACATAATAATAAGATCCATTGTGCAGAGTAGATTCATTGTTTATAATGGAACTTCCTGAGATCAGACAGTAAACTGAAAAGAGTGTCAGCATTCTAGTAATTATAAAGGGAGCTGTCTTGGCTATATATAGGCTAATCAATTTAGAATTTGAATAAAAAAGTTTTGTTTTTCATGCTGCTATGAGGACCAATGGCCACAGTACACACTGCAAGTTTTGGGGAGTCAAAATAGATGTGCATGAAGGCTAAAGCACCCTCACTAATTTCAGAAGCACCCTCAGTTATTGATTGGGTGACAACTTTCTTGTCAGAATCCCACCAAAACGACCTTTAGTATGTAAATAAACAACCTTCATTAAAAAAGAAAAATTATATCTTGCTCAATTTTTTTTAGAGACTTTCAGATCATATGTAGTAACCGAAAATGCAATAGTTGTAGTCACCATGGTAATAGTAATTGTAGTTATGAGCCCTGTGATGTTACAGATGCTGTGATCAGATTTTCAACAGGGCCTTAAGTTTCACAATGCTTGACCTACAACCTTGATGAACTCCAGCACCAATAACTGTGAAAATGTATTTGCACAACAACAGAGGCAGAACATACACTGTTCATTGGCCAAGACTGGAATAGTTTTATGGAAAATCACATTTTTAGCCAGTAATTTTATTGGAAGAAACACAAGCGATGTCTTATGCACAAGCAAATATTGGAAACGAACCATTATATTGCAGAATGCTCCCACTACATAACATTGATTTTGCTCTAGTCAAAAATTATTTAAAAAATGTTATACAAATTATTTATAAAAATCCTTTGAATTTTTATGATAATCTTGTCAGGGTGCGTGAGGAGAGAGAGATGAGGCGAGGACTCAGATGCAGAAGAATGGCTCTTTGTAATAATAAAATAAAACAAAAATGAACTAAAACCAGCCCTGAAGGGGAAAGACAGACAGGCAGGCAGGCAAAAATATTTCCAAACACAGCCACAGCACAATTTTTGTGTCTCTGAGGAACATGACAGTGTTTCGTTCCTAAATTAATCACTCGTTAAAATTATTTGGTTCAATCGCAATGACTCACTAATTTAACTGTGACTTGCTGCCACTGGTGATGCCACTGGTGATATTAATTTAACATTTAATGTATCTTTTATTTTTTTTTATTAATTTCAAGCATCAGTTGCCAAACTTTTATATTTAAAATATCAAAACATTATTTATGCATTTGTAACTGCAGGTTAAAGCATTACATGTCTCTCTGTGCTACATTAAACAGTGTGTACAAGCATCTAAATGCCATTCAGATGCAACCTCTATGCTTCCTCTGGCTCTGCATTGCAAAGATTAATTTTGTCAATACTAACTTGATTTGCGTGGTAACAGGCCAAATGTCTTATTGACTTATTAAATGTAAAATATTTACTCAAAATATTGATGATGCATACATTTAGAAAAAAAGGCTTTAAATGCTTTATATGACAATAGGCTACATCAGATGGAATACTTCAAACCAGAGCTGTTTTTATTTTATATGCTGCTAAGAAGACACCCCAGAAGAGGGGTCAAGTACAGGTGCATCTCAATTAATTTGAATGTCGTGGAAAAGGTCATTTATTTCAGTAATTCAACTCTAATTGTGAAACTCATTTATTAAATAAATTAGATGCACACAGACTGAAGTAGTAGTTTAAGTCTTTGGTTCTTTTAATTGTGATGATTGTTGGGTATTAGATGTTTTGGGACACTTTCAAAGCATGAGTGGCACTAAAAATTGCATTCAGTTTTATCCTAAATAATGAGCATGAATAGGGCAACATTTTATTACGTTGTTTATTGTAAATGTCAGGCAAAGGTGTAAATCTTTAAAACTTTTATTGCAAAATCCGAAAATGCATCGTACATTTAACACTGATAATAAATCTTTCAAAACCTGACCTCATGCTTTCATTACAGTTATTGCAGTTAACACTTATTTTATACTGTGAAACTCTTTGTGATACTTTCTGATTTTATTTTGTACTAACGCAATTAAGAACATGCTTAAATGTTTGAAAATTTGAATTTTCATGATTTGTTGTGAGATGAGTACCAATATTTTTTAAATTGTGCAACTTGTTCAGTGCTGAGTTATGCAAGCTAACAAATCCTCTCATTGTAACAAACAAGGTGTAGACATGAATAATACATAATAATAAGATCCATTGTGCAGAGTAGATTCATTGTTTATAATGGAACTTCCTGAGATCAGACAGTAAACTGAAAAGAGTGTCAGCATTCTAGTAATTATAAAGGGAGCTTTCTTGGCTATATATAGGCTAATCAATTTAGAATTTGAATAAAAAAGTTTTGTTTTTCATGCTTCTAAGAGGACCAATGGCCACAGTACACACTGAAAGTTTTGGGGAGTCAAAATAGATGTGCATGAAGGCTAAAGCACCCTCACTAATTTCAGAAGCACCCTCAGTTATTGATTGGGTGACAACTTTCTTGTCAGAATCCCACCAAAACGACCTTTAGTATGTAAATAACCTTCATTAAAAAAAAAAATTCTATCTTGCTCTATTTTTTTTTAGAGACTTTCAGATCATATGTAGTAACCGAAAATGCAATAGTTGTAGTCACCATGGTAACAGTAATTGTAGTTATGAGCCCTGTGATGTTACAGATGCTGTGATCAGATTTTCAACAGGGCCTTAAGTTTCACAATGCTTGACCTACAACCTGATGAACTCCAGCACCAATAACTGTGAAAATGTATTTGCACAACAACAGAGGCAGAACATACACTGTTCATTGGTCAAGACTGGAATAGTTTTATGGAAAATCACATTTTTAGCCAGTAATTTTATTGGAAGAAACACAAGCGATGTCTTATGCACAAGCAAATATTGGAAACGAACCATTATATTGCAGAATGCTCCCACTACATAACACTGATTTTGCTCTAGTCAAAAATTATTTAAAAAATGTTATACAAATTATTTATAAAAATCCTTTGAATTTTTATGATAATCTTGTCAGGGTGCGTGAGGAGAGAGAGATGAGGCGAGGACTCAGATGCAGAAGAATGGCTCTTTATAATAATAAAATAAAACAAAAATGAACTAAAACCACCCCCGAAGGGGAAAGACAGACAGGCAGGCAGGCAAAAATATTTCCAAACACAGCCACAGCACAATTTTTGTGTCTCTGAGGAACATGACAGTGTTTCGTTCCTAAATTAATCACTCATTAAAATTATTTGGTTCAATCGCAATGACTCTCTAATTTAACTGTGACTTGCTGCCACTGGTGATGCCACTGGTGATATTAATTTAACATTTAATGTATCTTTTATTTTTTTATTAATTTCAAGCATCAGTTGCCAAACTTTTATATTTAAAATATCAAAACATTATTTATGCATTTGTAACTGCAGGTTAAAGCATTACATGTCTCTCTGTGCTACATTAAACAGTGTGTACAAGCATCTAAATGCCATTCAGATGCAACCTCTATGCTTCCTCTGGCTCTGCATTGCAAAGATTAATTTTGTCAATACTGACTTGATTTGCGTGGTAACAGGCCAAATGTCTTATTGACTTATTAAATGTAAAATATTTACTCAAAATATTGATGATGCATACATTTAGAAAAAAAGGCTTTAAATGCTTTATATGACAATAGGCTACATCAGATGGAATACTTCAAACCGGAGCTGTTTTTATTTTATATGCTGCTAAGAAGACACCCCAGAAGAGGGGTCAAGTACAGGTGCATCTCAATAAATTTGAATGTCGTGGAAAAGGTCATTTATTTCAGTAATTCAACTCTAATTGTGAAACTCATTTATTAAATAAATGAAATGCACACAGACTGAAGTAGTTTAAGTCTTTGGTTCTTTTAATTGTGATGATTTAGGCTCCCATTTAACAAAAATCTACTGAATTCACTATCTCAACAAATTAGAATACTTCATTAGACCAATAAAAAAACAAACAATTTGTGAATTGTTGGCCTTCTGGAAAGTATGTTCATTTTCTGTATATGTACATAATACTTGGTATGGGCTCCTTCTGCTTTAATTACTGCCACGATTCAGCGTGGCATGGAGGTGATCAGTTTGTGCACTGCTGAGGTGGCATGGAAGCCCAGGTTTCTTTGACAGTGGCCTTCAGGTCATCTGCATTGTTAGGTCTGGTGTCTCATGTAGATTCTCTAGTCTATGAGGTTCAGGTCAGGCGAGTTTGCTGGCCAATCAAGCACAATAACACCATAGTCATTGAACCAGCTTTTGGTACCTTTGGCAATGCAATTCATTCAAAATTGTATTTCATCTGAAAAGAGAACTTTGGACCACTGAGCAACAGTCCAGTTCTTTTTCTCTTTAGCCCAGGTAAGATGCTTCTGACGTTGTCTCTGGTTCAGAAGTGGCTTGGTAGCCCTTTTCCTGAAGACGTCTGAGCGTGGTGACTCTTGATGCACTGACTCTAGCTTCAGCCCACTCCTTGTGAAGCTCTCCCAAGTGTTTGATCAGCTTTGCTTGACTGTATTCTCAAGCTTGCGGTCATCCCTGTTGCTTGTGCACCTTTTCCTACCCAAATTCTTTCTTCCAGTCAACTTTGCATTTAATATGCTTTGATACAGCACTCTGTTAACAGACACACCTTTCAGTAATGACCCTCTGGGACTTACCCTCTTTATGGAGGGCGTCATTGTACATCTTCTGGACCATTGCCAAGTCAGCAGTCTTCCCCATTATTGTAGTTTAAAGAACAAGAGATACCCGGAATTTATACTGTAGGGATGGTCATTATTTAAAAATCAAATGTAAATATTCTAATATTTTGAGATACTGATTTTTGACTTTCATGCAAAGCAAGCTCTTATCCTCAAAATTAAAACAATTTTGTTTTTAAATGTTTTTAAAAACATTTTAAATGTTTTAAATGTTTTTGAAACATTTTAAATGTTTTTGTTTTTAAAAAACAGCACAAATCTTTTTTACATAAATATTTATGGTTATCAACCAGTGGAATATTACATTATGCATTCAACAAAAAATGTGAATGCAGCGAGCTCGTCACGACTTCATAAAGCTCAACTTGACTTGACTTGATAAGTGGGAAACAGGACATTTCAGATAGCACGTGAAGGTGGCAGAGAAGCGCTCTCGCTCCGCACAGGGGAGTGCAACTTTATGGTTTATTATTTTGAGTTGTTTGGGATGCTGAAACAAACGGCCCTCTCACTATATATTACTTAACAGGTCTATTGTTCATGCAATCAGGCTGCACATATCAGAAGTTCCGTGCTCCGGCGCGTTTAGCGCTCACACTACATATGTACATATGTGCACGGCATGGAGCGATCACATTAGTCAAACGAGCAGGGCTTTGGGGCTCAGGACCTCGGGGATTGTTCAAAACACCCAGTGTGGGCCCACCTTTAGAAAATAATCACACAACCTAATCGATATTCTATAATTAAATTGACTAATCGAAAATTGTGACCCATCCCTACTATATATACACACACATTTAAGAAAATGGAGAAATTAAATATAAATATTTACTCTGTATATAAAATATAATCCACGCTACATGAACCTTTTCATATAGGCTACTGTAAACTGGAATAAATACAAAACTAGAGCTAAACTAAAACTGAAATGAGACATTAGTAATAAATAGTATAGTGAATAAATGAAATAATCTTTACTTAAGGATATTTAAAGCACGTATTTCTGTACATTTCGAAATAAGATGCATTAAAAGTCAATAAATCCTTGATTAATATGAATTCAAATGTATCGCTGCTTATTTAATCTTTTAACAGCAGAGTGAGCGAGTTTTTGGATATAAGATTAAACTTATTTTAGTGAACAAAGTACCACATTTCAGCTCTCATTTTGTTAGGGAGGTTACACATTTTTTTATTTTATCCTTGCTTCTAGGTAATCCATATGCTTTCTAATAGCTTAATGTGGCCGTAAATATTTAATTTGAACGTGGCTTTAAGCACTATGCATCATTAAAGTTTCACTTTCACCACGTAAAGCTGCCAAATGTGGTGTTTACATGTAATAATCATAGTATGAGTTTACCTTACGGTGCGAACCCAGAGTCTCCGCCTCAGTGAGCGATAAAACGAGCATCTTCCACCCCAAGACGTATTGCATTTCAGGGCAAATTTTCGAACAACAACATAAAATGTGGAAAACTATTCATTGGTTATTCTAAAATGAATTGTATTACAAATTATACTACAACTGGAAAATACTATAAATTGATAAACTGTTTAGCATGATGACCTTAAATGTCTCCGACAGCGCGTGTAGTCCCATTTAGCAACGTCTTAGCAACCGTCTTTTTTACAAAATGTAACAACTTGAAAAAAACACAAGTGGGGTGTAACTGGTGTGTTTTATGTCGTAGAATAAAACGTGAAAGTATCTTGAGCTTGTGTGAACCACGGACCTTATTTAAGGAATTTTACCAAAACCCCATTCAAAAAACCCATTGACTTTGGGAATATGGAACCGGAAGTGCTAAAATGCTAACTCGCTTCCGGGTTTTCGCCTAAAAAGTGACATCACTCTATTAGAGCGTGCTGCAGTTCCCCTTTTCACCACAGATTTACGTTGCAAAATTGTGGAGTGCTGCTGAAGTCGGGAGGTCCCAGGCACCGTCTGCCCTGCTTAGTATCATGTATACATGCCTGCTGCTAAAGCCATGCACGGGATTTTAATATATACTGCTTACTTTACGATTTAAAATATTATCGAAAATCTGAAAAATATTTGTTGCAGAATGATGAACATATTTACAATTTATCATTGTTTCAGTTTATATAGGTCTAAATTGTGGATATGTATCTGCGCATATAGACTGCGCCTGCATTTAATGAGAAAAAAATTAAAATAAACTTCTGTGCATTAATAATTTATAAATGGTTAGTGTGTCCACTTTACTTTAAAGTTCACTTCCACAGGTTAATTATGTTCATAACGCATTAATAAATGGTTCACAGGTGTTCACTTTTAAGGTTCTCTTTCACAGGTTTTTAACATTTATAATTCATTAAATGGTTCACAGGTGTTCACTTTACATTAAGGTTCACTTTCACAGGTTACTAACATTTTTAATTCATTAATAAATGGTTCACATGTGTTCACTTTACATTAAGGTTCATGTTCACAGTTTACTAACATTTATAATTCATTAATAAATGGTTCACATGTGTTCACTTTACATTAAAGTTCGCTTTTACAGATTACTAATGTTTATAACTCATTTCACTTTAAGGTTCGCTTTCACAAGCTACTATCGTTTATAACTCATTAATAAATGGTATAACTCATTAATAAATGTGTTCACTTTATATTACGGTTCACTTTCACAGGTTACTAACATTTATAATTCATTAATAAATGTTTCACATGTGAACACTGTACATTAAGGTTAATTTTTAGACGTTATTACCGTTTATAACTCATTAATAAATGGTTCACAGATCTTCACTTTACATTAAGGTGCACGTTCATAAATCATTAATAAATGGTTATTTACATTAAAGTTCACAGGTAATATTGGAATTATTTTTTTCAGTATTAATATCTCATCAAGTCATGGTTTTGCTTTTATGATTTTTCCCAAAAATAAAAATCAAGATGATAATTTAATCTTGATAAACAAAATATATCAGTTTCTAATCATTGCTGTGGATAGGCATCATGAACTTTTGCGGAGAATCATGAGTAAGGTACAGAGTAGATTTTGGAAAGAAACATTGTAAGAAAAGTGAAAAGAGTCATGAGATATAAATGAGAAAACCATAAATACAACACCCTTCAATCTTGCTATAATACAGGTAGTACAATTTTGCTGCATCATGAAATAAATCAGGAATCTGGTTTTGAGTGAAATAAGTATAATACATATATTTGTTAAGCATTTATACAATTTGATTTAAAAATGGCTCACTATTTGTCAGGTATTGCATTAAAATCACCTTTTGTACTCATGCATTTATAACTGCTTATATCAATGATGTATATTGCATTTGTAAGTGAGTTATTAGTCATTTATTAACACCTTTATAAACTCTTTAAAAAGGGTACCTTAATGTACAGTGTTACCAAAATACTTAATGCTATATAGCACTGTTTAGAACCAGACAGTTTAAAGGGGTCATCGGATGCCCATTTTCCACAAGTTGATATGATTCTTTAGGATCTTAATGAAATGTCTATAACATACTTTGGTTAAAATTGCTCAATGGTAGTGTAAAAACACTTTTTTTACCCCGTCGAAATCAGCTCTGTTTTCAGCGAGCCATTCTAATCCATGTTGCTTTACATGCTAATGAGCTCTGCTCAGCCCGCCCCTCTGTTCCGTGGGGTGACGAGCAGACTGTAAACTTCAGCTGCGAAACTGGCTAACTAGCACATTATTAGGAAAGGAAATTTTGAAAGATTCATAAAAAAAAAACTTATACTCACTTCTTCTGTAAATTAAGCTGGATCAGGAATGATTCACGCAAACATAGACGTGTTTAAGCAGATTACATTAATCATCTTCGTCTTCAGCGGCTCAGATGTCGGGAGTAAATGACGACTGCTATATTCATTTTTACATCCAACAACAAAAGGCCTCAATCGCTTAATCGGAGACATCTTGTCTTCCCCTGCACCGAAGGTGACAAAATGGCAGACATCTCACAGCTCACTCAGAGTCTAAGGTAAGACAACCTTGTCAATCAATTATCTTGGGAGCGGCCTGTACAGAACTACGTCATTCTGACAGGAGTCTCAGAACAGCCTGATTTGAGAAAGGGGAATTTAAAAAAGGAATAAAAAAAAAAAAACACTGGGTGGATTTTTATCTTTAAAGGATGAATGTGTACACATACTTCTAAAACTCATTTATGTTCAAACAACTTGTAAAGTGAATTTTGCATCCGATGACCCCTTTAAGAATGAGATGCAAATGATATGTCATACCTGAATTGAGGTGTAGCGTCTCATTGTTGCAGAAGTCTGTGAAGCAGCAATTGCGTTTGGAGACGTTTCGGGAGCTGTAGCAGAACACCTGACCCTTGAGCTCTGATGGGGACAGGCAAGACTTCACGGCCTCCTCCTTCCCATTTATGAGCATTACTGAGTTCCAACATGCTCCTTCTGCCTCTGTCTCACAGGTGTGGTTTACACACAAGTGACATACACACTTTAAGGCTGAGAAAAAATATGAACAGATTGATATTTGGATGGATTAATACATACATACATACATATGACATGCCAAAAATGCAGCCATTTTTTATAAATAAAATAAAAATCTAATATTTGTATTTATTTATTTATTTATTTATTTGTAATTATTAAATTATGGACCATGGTGTGAGAACAATAAATTTCCCAGAATATTCAAATGTATTCAATATATTTAAAAATGGCAATTCTTCTTATTATTAAATCATTAATTTTTTTTTTTATATACTGTTTAATTAAGCCATTTTGTTGTGTTGTATGGTGAAATAAAATCATGTTCTGATAGTTGTGTTGATTGTTTTGACAGTATAGAACTTAAAGTAATAAGTCTATGTCTGTCAGATTATGAAATGCATTCCACATGCCAGGGAATTTTTTGACCAGAAAAACGGGCCACCTCAGCTGAAGTCTTGTTTGGACCAGACATTTCAATATGGCCATGGTTGATGTTGTGAGAACATCAGAAAAGGAGTGGTTTGTTTGTGTATGTACAGTATGTATGTATGTGTGTATTTATTTATTTTATGCACTCATTCATTCATTTTCACAACTTTAAACTGTAAAATGTACAGCTTGAAAACTAGCAGACCACTCAGATAGAAATTCCAAGGGTTCACTCAAAGCCAGTTAAGTCTGCTTTTAGCAGGGGTGTGAAGTAACGAATTACAAATACTCAAGCTACAGTACTTAAGTAGTTTTTACCAGTAATTGTACTTTTTTTAGTAGTTTAAAAATTGTGTACTTTTACTTTTACTTGAGTACATTTTAAGTGATGTATCGGTAGCCTACCTAAATTTACTCTGCTATTTTCCTCCGTTTGTTACATGCTTGAGCACCTGCCCCTTTGCACCATGATGCCCAAAGTGCCCTTTTGTCAAGGCAATTTTTTTTTATTTTATTTTTTTTATTAAACACCCTTCTGTGAAGGCCTACCCAATGTAACTATTAGTACAATTAATGATTAATAATTTAGCGTAAATAAAATCACCCACATGATAACCTTTCACCTGACGACCTCATCCGAACGATCCCTCGTGCTCAGGCACCACTTCAATATCGTCCGCGCCACGGTTGCAGCTTAAGTAAGTGGGGTTCTCAGCGGAGTGGTATGCTTGTTTACTTATCATTATTATTATTTTACAAGAACAACGTGAAGAGAACATGCATTGCACAGCTTTTGTTTAAATCGCTGTGTTTAGCCTGCAGCAAACACCACTTCTAACGTTATACACAGCAGCAGCACCATAAACAAAGATGCATGTGTTCACTTCGTTCGTGCTATTTGAGGGAGAAAAGTTTAATGGGGGTGGAAGGGTCTGGTCTTTTTAATGTCATTTGACTAAAATCTATTCATACTTTTACTTTTATTGTTACAGTATTTATTTAAAAATGTAGAGTGCCTTAAAGTAATTACCTCAACACTGGTAAAACAAGGCTATACTGATTTTCTCATTCTCCGAATTTTACTTATCAATCCTGTTTTTAATTATCATCATCATTCAAAAATGAATAAATTCAGAACAGGATTAGAATACAATTATATTTTAAATATGACTTTTTTTTTTCTACAAAAGCATCCGTAGTGTTTACAATAGCAAAAACACCTTAGCCTGTAAAGTCAATAACATCTCTCTGGAAATAAATAAAAAAATGTCAATATAAAACGATTAATATACCTGACCTGACATCACAGTGCAGAGTGAAGATATGGCCCTTATAGATTTCAGAAAAATGTGTGAAATGTCCCTGTGAAATGTGTGTGTGTGTGTGTGTGTGTGTGTGTGTGTGTGTGTGTGTGTGTGTGTGTGTGTGTGTGTGTGTGTGTTCTGCAGTGCAAAGATGCCTCGCAAAGAGAGAAGAATAAAACAAAAAAAGAAGGAGCTGCTTGAGGCAGGTGCAAAGAAAATATTATTTAACTTTTAAACTTAAAACTTTTCTGTTTTGTTTCTTTTTCTAAACAGCATCATGGCATTTGCTACTGTATCATTACAGAAGCATCCGCATCAATACGCATATCAGCAAGGAATGCGTCACTATACATTGCTGTTATGATATTTTGTGCACAGCCCTATTTAATGTGCCCCTTTTATATTTTGAGCACCTGCCCCTCCAAAGGTCTCTGCACGGCCCTGAGCCTATGTGAAGGTAAATTTCGGATTTCTGCTCACTAAATGATTTGTATATATGCTTGCCTATCTACAAGGCCTGACATTTGGTGTGAGGTTGCGGGAATTACATATAGTCTCGCAAGTGCCACGTTCGGTATAATTCACACTTAGAGACGCGCGATGTGCGCTGCCTCCTCTCTCCCTCGCGTGCTTTCTGCAGCAGTCAATTGGATAACTCGTTGTTGCTTGTTGACTTTTGATGAGTTTGAGCGCGCGATGCGTGCTGTGAAAAAGTGTTTTGGAAACACTAAAACACTTGGAAAAAATGTACTCAAACTGAGGACCAATATGCACCTTATTGATGACCCATGTCGTTAATTTACAGTTACATTTATGCATTTAGCAGAAGCTTTTATCCAAAGCGACTTACAGTGCATTCAGGCTATACATTTTTCATCCGTATGTATATTTATCAGTTAATATAGGCTACTGCATCTGTGTCAGTCTGTGATGAAATAAAACTGCAGCTTGTTAATACATCTTTTTTTGTTTTGTATACAATCCGCCTTCATTTAGCAAGTGCATTCGCGCACCGAGACCACCGCGGCTCAGGAAAGAGACTTGCGTTTGCTTTCTATTGAAAAAGTTTCACCAGCAATACTTTTTAATGCATTTTTCTTACAATTTGTTTTATCAGCATAACAATTCGAGTAAATGTGTAAAAGGCATGGCATGATGTCATCCTTATAAGACAATGTGCATTTATGTTAAAATTTTATCATAAATTATCCAAGTTTAGTTATGTTCAGTGTTACTTTAAAAATGTAATGAGTTATAGTTACTAGTTACTTCTCACAAATAGTAATTGAGTTAGTAATTTAGTTATATCATTATAAAAGTAACTAATTACCAGGGAAAGTGACTATTGTGTTACTTTTAAAAATAAATTCAAATATGTCAAATAACTTGGATGCTCCCAATATTAAATATGTTAAATGCATGAAATGGACACTAAATAGAATAAATTATAAAACATTGTACGCTAATCTACACTATTTTAATGTTGCTGTGGGACAATGTGAGAGACACCTATCAAATTCAATATATTTTTGTAAATATTATCATTGCTATAGTGGAACAATAAAACACATCTAGATGGTTTATAACTTTTAATATTTATTGCACAGACCACAACTGGCCAACAAATAAGTCTAAATATAAATTATGCTTCTTAAGAAATATACCAAAAATAAATAAATAGGCCTACTAATAATTAATATACATACACTCTTTGTAGTGCAAATTAAAATGATAAAACTGTCGCACAACTTCACAACCGGTAGACATACTGTAGCTTACTTGAAGTATTTTCTTCCTCACAAAAGTAAACAGTTTAACAAGAAGTGCTTTTAATATAAAATGAACAATGTATCAATCTAGTTTTAGTTGCTTTGATGTCGTTTCTCCGTCTTCTCCTTTGGTAGCGGAGCTCACGTTATCATCTGCGTTCTTAGCCACTATTTTTGAGGCGCATGTGACGATGTGAGGTGCTTCTTTAGATTAGAATTACTTGCCACTGACGCGGAGAGACTCTTTCTTCCTGGGCATAAGTTGTACATTACATAAACATTCTTGCCTTTCACCTCAACAAGTGAAAAGTAGCCTAGTGCTTATACTTCCAGTTTGCAAATGCTACCTTTGAAATCGTTGGACTTGCCATAGCGCTGAATCCTGGACTGGTCGTTGGTGTGTGCAACTGTGCATGTGCTTGTGTGTGAACACCCGCACTACACTACTATCTGCCTCTGGTTGGCAAACGATAGAAATATACTCTACTGTAAGCCAATCATCACGTTCTCATACACACCACGTTCACAGACACACCAATCATCAGCGGTTGTGTGTCCCGCTCCACCTCCGAACACACAAATCAGAGAAAAAAGCTGTGCAAGTCCTATGGCTGAGAGAGAGTAATTTTCGGATGAAAACCGCTTCAGTGACCATAATTATAGCAACGCCGCATTTTATTGTCAGTAACGGTAACGGCGTTGTAACGGGGGAAACAGTAATTAGTTTGATTACTCGTTACAGAAAGAAGTAATGCCATTAGTAACTCCGTTTATTTATAACGCCGTTATTCCCATCATTGTTTATCTTATTCTTTATTGCCAAACGCTAAAACTGGCACTGTTTTGGAGAGAAATGGGCTCTCATTTTAACCCATATCTTATTTTTTAAATGGGGATGATTGTACTGAGAATAACTTTCATATTTTCTTCAACTGAATACTGTTTCTGTGCTGTTTTGATGTATTAAAAGAGTTCACAGTCAAAAATAAACTGCTGGGTGATAGATATTCTTTATGACAAACAAGACAATGTGAAGAATGTACAATGTTTTTTTTATATATATAAAAAATGCAGTGTACAGCGTTTATTATGAGAGGGTAGAATACACAGCTCAGTACTCACTACTCAATACTCATGAGTACTTTTAAATAGGCCACTCTTTTACTCGTACTCATCTATTTTTTTGGACAAGTAATTTTTACTCTTTCCACCACTGGCTCTTAGCTATAATGCCACCTGCCATTGGAACTAGCTTTCAGAAGAAGTCAGATGTTCTAAAACAGTGGCCACGTTTAAATGCCATCCCATGTTAATTTCATTTATCAAATGAACACAAACTAAGAGTTTTAGAAAAAATTAAAATATTACACTTCAAAACCTACACATAGTGATTAGGACAGTAACTCATGCAACCCCTGTTAATGAATCAGTGTCTTCTTAAATGAAACAATAGGCATATGTGATAAGGATACAAATACTAATTTAAATACTTTAAAATACTTTTAAACTTGACCGTCGTGTTCATTTTGTGTGGTTTCTGCAGTGGTGACATGAGGGTGAGTAAATGATGAGATACTTTTCTTTTTTGGGTGAACTATCCTTTTGAAGAGCAAGATGTGATGCAGAGAATAGAAACATATTCCAGACAGAATACAAGAATGTGTTGAATTAATGAGGAGAGTCATAGAATTACAATATTAACGTTTAGAAAGGCCAATATTTTGTGTGTTGTCTATTCAACGTCACTGTCTAAAAGGATAATTAATCTTTGAATTGATTATTTGGGGCATTTAGTTTTTTTCTCAGCAAATATTGATAATTATTGGCAACTAATTCGATTTTCTTTTTTTATCATTGACAGTCCTAATTCCTACTCAATGTGTCATCTAATTACATATTATAAATACAACGTATCCACTACCTGGTAAGAACATCACTAAACATGAATTACAATTAATTTAACATAAAATGTTTTTATTTTTATTTAATTAAAAAATATTTCCACAAAAAGGTTAATTGCATTTAAATTCTAATCACTGATTTTATTTGCACTCAATCTTGTGCATTCAATAATATATTACACGGCTAATGGCTCTATCAAAACAGAACGAATAATGAATAAACTTTTTGGGGGGTACGCAACTTTGCTACCTCAACATGCTTCCTCATATTTGATGGTGAACTTTTGAAGCCAGACATTTACCTGATGAAAGTCATAACTTAAGTATAAATGTGTGTGATTGATGCATGAAAACAATGATCATTGATTCTCACAGCAGGCACACACGTTTCAGCTTCCATTTACCATATTTAATGTGCATAAGATAAAATAAAAATGTATTGTACTTTTCAAGATTAAATAAAATTATGAGTAAAAAGTAGTTTTTTTCTTCAAAAAAGTAATCAAGTAAAAGTACAAGTAGTCCATTTAAATTGTACTTTAATAACGTACTAATCCCCCAAAATAATACTTAAGTACAGTAATCAAGTAAAATGACTCAAGTATTTTACACCTCTGCTGGTATTACAGTGTAAATTTGCTGTCCCCTCAAAAAAACTCCACACACAGCCATTAATGCCTAAACCGCTGGCCACAAAAGTGAGTGTCCAAAATGTCCAAATTGGGCCCAAAGTGTCAATATGTTTTGTGGCCACCATTATTTTCCAGCACTGCCTTAACCCTCTTGGGTATGGAGTTCACCAGAGCTTCACAGGTTGCCACTGGAGTCCTCTTCCACTCCTCCATGACGACATCACAGAGCTGGTGGATGTTAGAGACCTTTCGCTCCTCCACCTCTCGTTTAAGGATGCCCCACAGATGCTCAATAGGGTTTAGATCTGGAGACATGCTTGGCCAGTCCATCACCTTTACCTTCGTCTTCTTTAGCAAGGCAGTGGTCGTCTTGGAGGTGTCTTTGGGGTCGTTATCATGTTATAATACTGCCCTGTATGACTGTCAAATTGGCTAAAACTTGAAATTTTTAATAAAATATCAAAATTAAAATGATATTCGAATATAAACGGCATAAATTCAGTTAGGAAAAAAAAAGCTTTTGGATTCTCTCCTGAGGCCACAAGAGGGCGCATCGAGCAACATATTACCAAATGCACGTTTCTTCAAATTAGGGCAGGGCAATGTGAGCAAAAATTAATATCTCTGTTTGTTTTGGCTGATTTGCGGTATACGGTACATATCTAGGCATTTCGTATTTGGATTAAACCAATAAATAAAGTGAATGTAACCATGTAGGCATATATAATGTAGCATAATTAAATGAAGCTATTGTTTCAGCTCCGGGGAATAATTTATTAAAGTTTCAATATTGCTTTGATTAAAGTAATATTAATCTTTAACCTATGATTATACCGTGTTAACGACTCGTCCAACGACCATTAACATCAGCATATCTTTAGCAATCTCACTTCTCTTGCCTCGTGGCCACGATAACAATAAAACGAGATTAATAAATCTCGCAACTTTTGAGCGAGGTAACGTTATCTTTTATGGCAATACAAGTTTAAAATACTTGAAAAATCACATCCCCAGAGACAATTCTTTATAAAATGAAACAAGGTTTATTTACAATACTGCTATTCTACTACATGATCTAAACTATTAAAAACACAACATGCACACACACATACATACAGATGTTTTGCGGGTAACCTCAGAAGGTTCAAATAGCCCTACTTAAACCAAAAGGAAGATCACGAAGAGAATTGTACTCTTTCCTGCATTCAGATCAATTCACAGTTCAGTAATAGAGATTTTGTTTTATATACTTGCTTTACGTCGGATATCTTATTCGTTCCACGTGTTGCGTCACGGAAATGTCCGATCCTTTGTCTCGGATGCCATGTGGGTTGGTTCGTGTTTCTTCGGTAGCTTTGTTTGGGAGCACGTGGTTCCTTTGAAATCTCTGCTGCACGCTGCTGTTGCGTGACATCACCGAGAAGCCGTGTTGGAGCGCGGAGGCTGTTTGATGCTGGTTCTGCGTTGAGATGGAAATCGTCGTAACGCTGCTGGTTCTGCGATGTTATGGCTTTTACAAAGTCTTGGATTCGCCTAGATAGTTTGTCTCAGCCGATGTTAAGGCGAGAGGTCTGCGTCCAGCTTCCGGATTGTCAGCGGGCAGCAAGTTGAGGCACGAGGATCAGAGCGAAGCAAGAAGAAGGAACAAAGCACTGGCGCCCTGTTTTTAAACGGTCCGATTTGGAACCGCCCACAGGCGGCTGTTCGAATCAAAGTGTCTGTGTAGGGCAGAGCCCCGCCTCTCACGGTTTCTGTGCCATGCTTATGTCATCTGATATTTAATTCATCCCATGAAAGATATCCTTACAGACCTTTATATGTGCTGTAATCATACATTACGATGCTACAATTTAACAGGCATTTATACCACTTATTTACGGATAACGACAGCTTTTTTTAGAGACTACACACTCCGTATGGCAAACCAAGTATATATATATCTATATATATATGCTACACAGTTTAAGGCACAGATTTAAAATCATTCCACATTTCCTAAATAATTCATGTTTACATCAAGCATATGACAGGCAGGGTATGACATTAATATCCATATGTTTCTTGTGTAGATGGTTTTAATATTCAAGGAATAAATGTCTTGGGGCAACAAAGGAACCACATGTGGACTGGCTCTCCTTTGTCTTTTGACGAAAAGCGCGCGATTTGTGCTGGATGAGGAGGAGGAGGGGAGCTGCTTTTAAATCAAACAATAGTCAGTGACGTGGTTCGGCTTAATCTAGATTTCCTTCTGTGCGATGATTCTCTACAATAATGTGCAAAAAGGGATAAATCACATTACATTCTAATATTGCGATCTTTTAAAGGAGTTAAATTTAACTAAACTAAAAAAATTAAAAATATAATAAAAATCACAGACTAGGCTAATTGAGTAAAAAATGCTATTTTGAGTACCCCATTACAGTCACTTTACAGCTAGTGCGATCATACAAATACACGTACTTGTAGGTGTAAAATGTCCAACTACAAACATTTCAGCAAAATGTATATTTTGTTATTGCGCTCCTATTTCATTGCGCTCTGTCTGTTTGGCAGAGCCGCTTTAAACTCAAAGATTTATCATTGCTGATAATTTATTAACATTTAATCATATGATCGCAAGGTTCATGTTTACACTGTTAATATGCACTTTTGCTAGCAAGCTAATTTCTTAATCTAGTAATTACAAGTTTTTTTAAGTTGAACTTACATAAATTTTACATGGCTTTGGGCTCGCTTGTGTGAGACGCGAGTGCAACGATGATAAATGTCCCTCTAGAAAATGCTATAAATATGCGTTCTGTGTGAACGGCTTGGTTTCAGTTTTGAGGTAAACATCTTCTACACATTGATGTTCTCTTTTTCTGCAATATTTTGAATGTTCAGCACCGCATCGAGTGGGTTCAACTGGACAGGCTAAAACAAAAAGCATTACAATCCAACGACACCTCGTCATTGCATTTTGTATTGCATTGCACACTTCCGGCGCTGCGTTGTACAGTCAACGTTAGGGATGGCTCCGCTCAATTTGTGCTTTAATATACTTTTTACTTTCTCTTTTTACACGCATAACGTCTGCACTATTTATATACAACAAAAGAACACTTTTGGACATTGGGCACCACTGCACTAACCTGCTTCAGGACACTTTATCCACGGATCCAGCGTGGCCATTGGAGATACTTCGGAACACCGAGGTTAACAAAGGCCGCCTCAATAATCCCAGGAGGCGAAGGAAACACAGCGGGAGATGCGCTGGAATTCGTAACAGACTGAGAAAAAGGGCTCACAGTCCTCCTCTACCGAGTATTCTGCTCGCTAATGTCCAATCCTTGGAGAATAAGATGGACGATCTTAGAGCCAGGATAAGTTTCCAATGGGACATTAGGGACTGTAACATCCTTTGTTTGACTGAAACATGGCTCACTCCCTCGGTCCCAGATACCGCTGTTACACTGTCTGATAACTTTTCTGTTTTACGGATGGACAGAACAGCCGAGGCCGGAAAAACCAAAGGTGGTGGAGTGTATTTCATGATTAACAAGAAATGGTGTGACCCCAGGAATATCTCCATTCTGTCGCGTTCCTGCTCGCCTCATCTGGAACATCTCTCCATTATCTGCCGCCCATTCTATCTGCCCCGGGAATTTACATCGATCATCGTTACTGCCGTTTACATTCCACCACAGGCAGACACTAGCTTGGCTTTGTCCAAACTCCACGATGAGCTCAGCGGCTACATCAATAAACACCCTGACGCTGCATCATCGCCGGGGACTTCAACAAAGCAACCTCAGGAAGGTCATGCCGAACTTTCAACAACATATATCCTGTCCAACTAGAGGACAGAATACACTGGATCATTGCTACACCCAGTTTAAGAATGCCTACAAAGCTCGTTCCCTGCCGGCTTTTGGCAAATCGGACCACGCCGCCATTTTCCTCACACTGGAATATAAACAAAGGATCATTCAGAAACCCCCAGTGGAGAGGGAAGTGACGCGCTGGTCCTCCCACTCTGAAGCCATGCTACAGGCGTCTCTTGATGACGTCGACTGGGACATGTTCCGGGCGAGTTCAGCTGACGTCAGCGAGTTCACAGATGTAGCAGTAAGCTTTATCAACACGCTAATCGACCACGCCACTGAAACAGTAACAATAAGGACATTTTCTAATCAGAAACCGTGGGTGGACAGATCAATCCGTGATGCGGTTAACCATCGCACTGCCGCATACAACGCTGGTCTTTTGTCGGGAAACATGAGCGAGTACAAAACATTGCGCTACGCTCTCCGTCGGGCAGTTAGAGCTGCTAAACTCAGATACAGGGAGAGTCACATTTTCAGCTCAATGACTCTCGACGCATGTGGCAGGGACTGAAGTAGGGCTGCAACTAACGATTATTTTGATAATCGATTAGTTGGTCGATTATTATTTCGGTTAATCGATTAATCGGATTAAATTAAATTATTTTATTGACAAAAACAAACTATTCCACATTCAGCTCAATGTCCTTCAAACAAACTGAATGCTATGAAAACATACAGTGCTTAATTTATTAGACCACCTGTCATAAAGAGAAAACAAATATTTTAGGAATCTGTCAAAAAAAATTTTTATCTTAAAATGTTATTGTCATTTATTGGGCAAATTACAAACAGAAACAACTAATTAGTATTTATAATAACAAAAAAGGCCTCATAACAGCTTGCATTGTTGCTTGCATTGTTTATGTACTTTTTGACTGTAATTGCGTATCTGAAAAAAAAACACTATTAAGGGTTCTGCCTTTCTTTCATAGATAACAGCAATAATTATTTTATAGTATTAGAAATAGCCTACTACTGTTATTAAAGAGCTTATGCATTTTGGAGGACTAACCAATACAGAAAGCTAAAACATGATATTGGTAATCACCAATGCTGTTAGAGCAGCAGTGGCACAAACATTACATAATTTGTTAAAAACCTTACATAAATGTGTTTTAATACATTTGTTAAGTATGTGAATATAGTTTAAATTAGGACTGAACTATTTTAGAAAATAATCTAATTTACCAATCTTACGATTTAATATGCAATATTTTTTTTTAAAGCTCTTCATATTCATTATTAATCAAAGACATACAATAAATCATTGTATAGTATGCAGTGTTGGGCACGTTACTTTAAAAAGGTAATTAGTTATATTACTAGTTACTTCTCACAAACACTAACCGAGTTACATCGTTATAAAATAAACTAATTACAGGGAAAGTAACTATTGTTACTTAAAAAAAAAGGTTAAAATATGTCAAATAACTTGGATGCCCCAATATTACATATGTTAAATTAAATTAAATGGTCACCAAATATAATAAATTATTATTATAAAACATTACACTAATCTACACTATTTTAATGTTTCTGTGGGACAATGTGAGAGACACCTATCAAATTCAATTGATTATTTCAGTCAAACAGTATAATATGATAGTATGACAATTTAGCATTATATGATGATAGAACTTTAGTATAACCATGCATATTTGTCATGTTGTCTGAACTAAGGACTGGTGGTGGTGCTTAACATATTGTTTGTCATTTAGTGTTTCTATAAAAAAGGGGGAAAAAACCTACAAATAATACTGATAACATACTGCGAATTCTACTATTAATAACCATATAAAACGCACTAAGGATTATTGAGCTGCTGGGTTCATGAATATTAATCAGGTCGTCTGTATTCGCTCGAACTGATTCGCTGAAATAAAAACAGGGGCAATGATAGGTGAGCACCGGCCAATGAGATTGCCGTTTGCGCATTAGCTCCGCCCACTACAGGAGAACCCGGCAACCCGGATATCGTTTACATGTAGCGCGTCAATTCTGCATGTTATAAAAGACCCGCGGACACGAAAACAACCCGCGGCAAACTGCGGACTCGGCAACATAGCAGCGTGCCAACATGATGCTTTCTCTGAAGACCGCTTAGATGTGTTTGACTTGAAGCAGCACAGCTCGACCGATCGGTGTGTCATCAAAGTACTGCGAGTGCTGCTATAAGAGAGCGGACGTCTCCTAATGCTTTACACTAATGTATTAAATTAAAGCTCAAAATAAAGAATTATCATGCTGTGGGCAGCTTGGATCACATACTTCTCCCGCGGCATCTCATTCGGTTTCCTCCACTATTTTTAGATGCATTTTGTGATAGAAATGCGTTATTCAGTGCTGTAATTTGACAAACCGGCTGAAGCTGGACGTGCACTATGGGCAGACCCGACTAATCGATAATAATCGATTTTATCGAATCGTTGTTGCAGCTCTAGACTGAAGTCCATCTGTTCCTCTGGAAATTACTCCTCCGCCGAGGTGAGAGCAGATCCGTTGTTGGCCGAAGAGCTAAACACCTTCTACGGCCGCTTTGAATGTAACGGCGGTGCGACTCTGCCGATCAGCGCGTCAGGAAGCAGCAGACAGAGCAGCGATCATGTATTCACCCTGTCGGAGGACGAGGTTCGGAGGGAACTAAGGAGAGTGAACGTCAGGAAAGCAGCCGGACCTGATGGGATTACTGGCCGCGTTCTGAGGTCCTGCGCTGATCAGCTTGATGGTTTGTTTACTTCCATCTTTAATCCCTTTAATCCCCCTTTAGTCCCTTGCTACCTCTGTGGTTCCCACCTCATTTAAAAAATCTGTCATCATCCCTGTGCCTAAGAACATTAAACCCTCTTGCCTGAATGACTATCGTCCAGTTGCCCTCACATCGACAGTCATGAAAGTTTTTGAGAGACTTTTAAAGAAACACATTTTCTCCTCCATCCCTGCTACTTTGGACCCTCTTCAGTTTGCCTATCGCCCAAATAGGTCCAGGTACTGCACTCCTCCCTCACTCACATTGACAGCAAAAATGACAACTATGTCAGGCTGCTATTCATTGACTATAGCTCAGCTTTCAACACTATAGTCCCCACCAAGCTAGCTGTCAAACTCTCAGACCTCGGCCTAAACACTTAACTCTGTGACTGGATTCAAGACTTCCTCACCGGCAGATCTCAAGTGGTGAAAGTCGGCCAGTTCACCTCTAACTCCATCACCCTGAACATAGGACCCCCACAGAGCTGTGTCCTGAGTCCCCTGCTCTACTCTCTCTACACACACGACTGTGTGTCCTCTCACAGCTCCACTTCTATTATTAAATTTGCTGATGATACTGTGGTTCTGGGTCTCATTTCCAACAATGATGAGACCGCATACTTGGGTGAGGTAGAGAGACTTACATCATGGTGCCAGGACAACTGTCTCTCTCTGAACGTGAGAAAAACTAAAGAGCTGATTGTAGATTTCAGGAAGAGACAGCAGCGGCCCTACACTCCTCTTATGATCAGTGGGACCCCTGTGGAGAGGGTGAGCAGCTTCAAGTACCTCGGTGTAAACATCTCCGAGGACCTGACATGGGCTACACACATTCAGACTCAGGTTAAGAAAGCCAGGCAAAGACTGTACCATCTGCGACAGCTGAGGAAATTCAGGGTCTCACCAGCTATCCTGAAAACGTTCTATTCAGGGGCCATAGAAAGTGAATTGACTCAGTACATCTCAGTGTGGTATGGTAATTCCTCGAACAGGACTGCAAAGCTCTACAGAGAGTCATGCGCTTAGCTGAGCACATCTCAGGGTCTGCTCTCCCCTCTCTGCAGGACATCTACCTCAAACGCTGCAAAAGCAGAGCTGCTAAAATCATAAAGGACTCGAATCACCCTGGTAACCATTTTTTTATTTCACTGCCATCTGGCAAGCGCTTCAGGAGCATGATGGCAAAAACTGAGAGACTGAGGAGGAGCTTCTTCCCTCAGGCCATCAGGCTCCTAAACTCAGTCTCATAACATCTACATAACATCATAACATCTACAGGACTCAATTTAATAAACTGTAAAAACCCACTATTCTCCATCATCCGCATTGCTGCTATGTGTACATACCCGGTACAACCTATTTGCACATTCCTCTTGCACATCCATGTTTATATTGATATTTATTAATCCACAGTATACTGTATTGCACATTTTATCTCATTGCACATTTTACTCCTTATTTTATTTTATTATTTGTTCCTATTTTCATTTTTATTCTCACCTATATTTATATATATATATTCTCTTGTGTTATGTTTCATTGTTTTATTATTATATTTTTTTGCACTGTCCATTGAGCGGACCTGTCCTGACTTACATTTCACTACTGATTATACCCTGTATGATTGTGTATGTGACGAATAATAAGGAACCTTGAACCTTGTGTGCCAAGCTGCTTGACGGACACCTAAAATTTGAATGCAGCATTTTGCATTTTTATTTTAAATTCGACGAATATTCGAAATTTCATTTTTTGTGACAGCCGTACTGCCCTGCGGCCCAGTCTCTGCTTCAGTATGTCACAGTACATGTTGGCATTCATGGGTCCCTCAATGAACTGTTGCTCCCCAGTGCCGGCAGCACTCATGCAGCCTCAGACCATGACACTCCCACCACCATGTAGGCAAGACACACTTGTCTTTGTACTCCTCACCTGGTTGCTGCCACATACACTTGACACCATCTGAACCAAATAAGTTTATTTTGGTCTCATCAGACCACATGACATGGTTCCAGTAATCCATGTCCTTAGTCTGCTTGTCTTCAGCAAACTGTTTGCGGGCGTTCTTGTGCATAATCTTTAGAAGAGGCTTTCTTCTGGGACGACAGCCATGTAGACCAATTTGATGCAGTGTGCGGCATATGGTCTGAGCACTGAAAGACTGTCCCCCCCACCCCTTCAACCTCTGCAGCAATGCTGGCAGCACTCATACGTCTATTTCCCAAACACAACCTCTAAATATGACGCTGAGCACGAGCACTCAACTTCTTTGGTCGACCATGGCGAGGCCTGTTGTGAGTGGAACCGGTCCTGTTAAACCGCTGTATGGTCTTGGCCACCATGCTGCAGCTCAGTTTCAGGGTTTTGGCAATCTTCTCATAGCCTATGCCAAGGGTCGGCAACCTGCGGCTCTTTCATCCCTCTGCGGTGGCTCCCTGTAGCGTGGGTGTACAATACGCAGAGGAGGTCCCCCCCCCTACTTTTAATACAACCTAAACTCTTCCCCTGCTCTTTTTCTCGGTCAAGTATAGGTTTCAAGGGCCAATGTGAGTAAATATAGATTTAAATTAAAAGAGAAAGGATAGTCACGTCGTTTTGGATGCGTTTTTTCGTATGCATAACCATGTGAACATCACGGACCGCTGAACACTCTCACGCGCTGTATGTTTTGTTCATTCTCGAAGCCAGAGGGCGCTCTCGCGCAGAAAGTTAACTTTTTACTATTACTATTTACTGTTGGGCTGCAGGCTGGTGCAGGACAGGGCCAAGGAAGGTCTCCAGGGTGGATCAGGCAGTTCAGTGGGCCAGGGCGGACCAGACGGAGGAAGGAGCCAGGAAGAAAATAGGAGGGGCTTGGAGCAGGAGCCAGACGGGACCCAGGCCACAGCCACGATAACGGCCCATGGTGGAGCTGACGGAGGGAGGAGCCATGGGAGAGGCAGGGCTTTTGACTCCAGGGGGCCAACCGACAGCAGCGGTGCAGGTGGTGGAGGAACCCGAGGTGGAGCCGATGGCGCTGGCAACCGATGTGGAGGTGAAGATCTGAGAGGGCACAGTGGAGCCGAAGCGACAGAGGACAAAGGTGGAGCTGAAGGGATGGAGGAGCCTGACGGAGCCGGAGGGATGGAGGGACGAGGTGCAGCTGGAGGAGTGAAGTCCTGAGGCAAAGGATGGTCAACGCCAGATCAAAGGCGGAGCCGGAGGGACGAGGGAGCCCAGCAGAGCCAGTGGACTGCCGGGTCAAGGCGGAGAGGAGGGAGCTAGGAGCCATGGTGGAGCCGCTGGTTCGACTGGCTGAGGCGGAGTCCTGGACTCTGAGGCTGGAGGTGGAGACAGGGGATCATCCAGCCACGACCACGATGGAGACTGGTAGACCCATGGTGAGCCCCCCGCACAGATGGAGGGCTGGGGGTGAGCAGAGGGACTGTCAGACGACAGCGGAGGAGGAAACAGGAGTGGGTGGGAGGGTGATCATTTGTGAGCTCAGGCAAGGGAGCCTTCTCAGGGCTGAGCTCGGAGCTCAGGCATGGCAGTTTCAGTAAGATCCTATGAAGGTAGGAGGAGATGGGGAGGTCAGCATAAATGTTGTTACCCCCTTGGCCTCAAACAGTCCCAGATCCTCAAATCAGCCACGTCGCAGTGGGCAGAGCTCCCCTCCGCAATCTCACTGGCCATGATATTCTCCCTCGAGGCGGGCGTTGATGCCGGCTTACGCACCTGGACTGACACCACTAGCAACTCTGGCTCCACGGCGATCCTTGGCTCTGTCTTCCCGTGCAGCGATGACTGAACGGGGATACATTTCTCGCCAGAGTCTACTCCACGAATGCGGCAAAATCCTCTCGAGGGCCATCTTTCAATGACAGCGCTCTGCATGTGGTGTTTAAACTTGCGTCGTAGAACACACAGAGCATGTTGTCCAGGTAGCTGGTGGTGCTACAAAGTCAGCGCCGTACAGGAAAGTTCAAAATAAATATAAAGTTAAACTTTGTGCTCAGTCAAAACGATATGACCAGGAACAATTAATAGATTCATGAGACCACGGATGCCTGTTAAATATACACAAAACTAATTGTATCTCATGTTTAATCACTACAGAGAGATCGGAGCCAGTGGCAAATGTCGGAAGGACCAGCCGAGCGTAAGGCTACTCTAGGCGGATACATAAGCACTGAGCGCCCGGTGATCGCCTGCAGCTCCGAAATCGGTATAGCAAATATTCAAATAGGCACTATATCTTTATAAATAAACCACATATTTGCGTTTTAAACAACTACATTCTCGCCTAAAAAACTCAAATTTTTTTAACTCTAAAAACTAAATTTCATTGCACCATAACAGTTTTGAAAATTACGCAGGTTTTTGGGCAATGATGTTTCACAAGTCCACAAGAACAAACAAGAATGCATTTTGAGAAATGGCTATTGTCTGTGTGAAAATATAAAATTATAAAATACACTGTTATATTTTTTGTGTTTGCGCACTCTGATGTAATAAGCCGAACACAGCGGAAAGAGTGAGGGAGAAGCTTTATCCCCTTGTATCACGCAAAAGTGACGGTTCTAGTAAACCAATAAACTTCTGCAGTGAGTTTAGCTCCACCCTTTTGGTACCCTTTGCTGTGCTAGGTTCCCCAACAAAATGTTACCAAAAAAGTGGTACAGTTCGGTTGAATATTTTGGTACCATGCACAAATTTTGACAATGGAAATGGACATAATTGCATACCGTACTGTACCGAACCATTCAGTGGAAACGAGTCAATGATGTGCTTCCTTACCACCATAAGAAAGTCATTGCTCGCTTGAAGCAAGATCAAGGGCCCTATCATACACCCGGGCACAATGTGGTGCAAGTGTTTTTGCTAGTTTCAGCCCGATGTTCTAATTTTTCCGCCCTGCATTGTTTAAATAGCAAAATGCATTTGCGCCCATTTGTGTGCCCATGGATCTAAAAAATAGAAGTGTTCAGGCGCATTGTTGGTGCGTTGTTATTATGAGGAACTGAAAATATATAGACTTTATATATAATATATAATATAGATTTATAGATTTTATATATAAAATAGACTGTGCCATAGACCAACTCAAACCTGGTCTAAAGTTTTTGTTGTTATTTAAAGAGCGCATTAGTAGAAAATGCACCTCTGGGAGGGTCCAAAACGCGCATTCACTTTGCTTATTACACACAGGGATGCGCATCAGTACACAAACATGCCAAGTATAAAAGGATTACAGTGTAAACGAATATTAGGCTACATAAATATAAAAATGTCATACATGTTATAATGGATAGTCATTGCGTGCATCAGAATTAGCCTACCTATTTGCTCATGATTGAGCAGATCCATTTGCTCTCTGGAGACGCGTTAAGTCTGTGCGCCTTAAAAGACGTGTTCAGTCTGTGCGCCGTTTAAATAGCAAATCCGCCATGGCGCTAGCACAACTCGCTCTTAAAGGGAATGGGAGATGAGACTGATTTATTGCACGCTATGCCCAAAAACACACCAATAACTAATTAAGAGAATAGGGATAACCCTTTTAGACCATGCGCCGGGAGCACAGACCGTTTTTCCCGTCATTATACTAGCAAAAGTGGATTCGGAAACGCCCTAAGTGCACCTGTGCCGTGCGCTTTAGACCATGCGCTTAAATCATTAAAATAGGGCCCCAAGAGGCCATTTCACTGCTCGAGTCCAAGACTACTAGAGTTACGGTAGATGGAGAAGCCAGATATGCCACACCCTTGTTATAAGTGAAACGTGACTCCCCAACCAGCCTCCTCAAATACCTCTCTGCCCTGTCTTACAAGAATAGAGCGGTGGTTGGTCAGAGATCCACGAGCAGCAGCCTACCAGGTGGAAATATGACAAAATACGACAAGAACAGAGTCATTGTCAACTCTTTATTCCAACATGGAGAAAATAATCTCATCCAGTTGCTCCTCCCTGGTCCCACAATAGGACCTTCTCTGATGTCTGTCCTCCTAAGGTTCCATGTTTCATGTTGAGTGGTGACATTAGAGGAATGTTTCATATGGTGCAACAACTACCAGAGGACTGCCTTTTACAATTCCTCTGGAGAGACCTCGACCAAGATATACAAATAGCAAGTTATCTAGTCACGATCCAGTGCTTTTAACGGGCCAGGTGGGGCTAATAGCCCCAGACTTGTAGCACCGAGCACAAAATCATGCTGCATTTCCACTGTCGGGCCAGAAGCTCCACAGCGTTTCACTAAAACACACCCTTTACACCAGGGGCGCGGGAACAGGGGGTGCTGAGGGTGCTGCTGCACCCCCTGTTTTTTTCTGTGGGCAACTGTAAACTGTTGTGAATAAAAAAAATATATAGGCTAAATTTGTTATAATAAAGATTCATTTAAACATTTCTATGGTTGCTCCGATGTTTATAACATTTAGTTTACATTGGCTATTTTGCTATCTATTTCTATGTGATCTTCAACATATTTACCATTTGCCCATTAATTTAACAGTTGTAAGAATTAAAGTTATCAAAGTTATTAAACTGATGCAGGGCTATTTGATGCGCGCGTTGCGCACATCCTGCCAAATCACGCACGCAGCACTGCCAATGCTTGCTTTTATGTTTGTGAATGTTATGTTTGTGTTGTGGGATCTGTAGGTTGTGGCTTAAAAGCGGAACATGGAAATATCATGGATGTACTGGAAGAAAAAAAAAATGTTTTTTTTTTTGTTCTCAGCGATATGAGTCTTTCCTTTCTCCCAAAACAGCTTATAGCTACCCATTAAAATAGTTCAGTTTTGTATGTAATGGAAAAGTGATTAGACTATGTTTCGGTTTTTTTTTCTTCATAAAGTTAATTTAGAAAAACCTTGGGAGCATTTTTTGTTCGTTAAATGTTTTCTTTTTCTTTTAAGCAACGACCAAGCGGCCAGCATCAGAGTTGATCGCCTATGTTTGATTAATTTAGCCTTATCAAATCATCACGACTTGACTAAAATAAAATCGATAGATAGGCCTATAAACAGTTCAAGCATATTACAGTGTTAGTTTAAATGTTTAACCTATATAAATGTGCAATATCCAACAGTTTGTGTGGAGAGTGGAAGCTGAAGCGAGCTTTACAGGACATGGAGGCTCCAGCGTGGACACTTGGATTTTTTTCTTACAGTAAAAACAACTTGAAATATGCCGTGTGATTTTTTTCTCATAAAGGTAAGAGTAATATATCATTTGGAACTGTAAAGGCTCTTTTATTTGTGTGCATTCACAATATCAACATTGTGCTTTTATAAAATAGGAAAACAGAGAATGCTCTTTCTGCCGATTTTGAACAAGAGCGCTTCAATGATGAACCGAAACTCGGCAACTCGAAACTGGCTCAGAGATATGATAAATATATCTATAGAAAGCTTTAAAATACTACTTTAAAACGAAATAATTCAAAGCAAAGCAAAAACTCTTCATTAGCCTATGTAATCCGTTAAGATGCATATATTTCTCTCTGCGCGTCCAATGAGGAGATGGCGAGTCATTTTTCCCCGTCACCTCACCATCTAAAATATAAAAATAAGGGAAAGCCTAAAACAGGCCCGATTATAATTTGTGTTTTATTCTATAATTGTATTCAATAAAAAAAAGTATGTAAATCTTTGTCCTTGAAATTTAAAGGATTTGCTGCAATGCAATTTTATCTGACTGATAGGACTATGTAAATTATTTATTGGCCTATCTTTTTAATCCATGCAGCAAATGCTTTAAAAACAGCTTTAAAATTACTTTATTGCATTCCAGATGCTTTTAAAAGAACTTTTCACTATCCATTTTAAGGGTTTTTAAGCTTGAATGTAAAACATTGTTATGAATTCATTGTAGCCTATTCCCATTTGTAAAATAGCTAATTGTTGTCTAACACGATCTCATGAAAGTGCGTAGGCTATAGCACGATTTTCTGTTTCTATTTGGCGTAATATTTATACGCAGAAATTGACTCCCCCCCCCCCCCCCCCCAGCACCCCCTAGATAAAACACCTTCCCACGCCCCTGCTTTACACGCCTCTTTGGAATAATGTCACAGAACCCCATCATTTCACCAACAAATAGAAGATTTATCAGAAAACGAATAAAAAATAAATCACTAAAACTAGCAAGATCAGTAAAATGGAAGTTTGTATGCATTTTTGTTGTGTATTAAAAAAATGTAATTCAAAATCAATGTTTTACCAGTTTTACAATAATAAGTGATAGATTGATCATAATGGATTCATTTCTCAGGATTGAAAATTTGTCATACAGTTTGTTTGTCTGTAATTATGTCTTAGATGAAGGTCAAACCACATTTTATGAATAATTGATTCAGATTAAGATTTTATAGATGGCCTTTGGATTTATCAAAATACTGGCTGACAAGATGACTCCCAGTATGCAGAAGCTTGGTAGAAGAAGATTATTCCAGCATGATAACAATGCAAATCACACTGCCAAAATCACACAAGAGTTTCTAAAGACATAAAGTAAAAACTATGACTTGGCCAAGTTGACACCTGACTTTAATAGAATACCTTGGGGGTATCATAATAAAAAAAAGGTATACCGACACAACACTTGCAGCAAAAAAAATACAAATACAAATAAAACACACTCTCAGAAATGTGTGCTATATTTTTGCTTCACTGAATTACTTTGGGGCCTGTGTTTTTAATACAGTATATCTAAATTATTAGTTTTAAATTTTACGTAAAAGCAAATACTCCACAGTTCAACTTATAAATAATGAGAGGTGATACAATTTTGACATTGTGTCCAACACCCAAACACCATGAACAGTGATCAAAGTGGCTCTTTCTATCATTGTTGTCATTTGTCTTGATATTTCCTAACAACAAACAACCTTAAACAAAACGGGAATACATAAGTAATCTTGTTAACCTGTATATTTTTAGAACCCATGGTCAGTTGCTATTTGTGCTGTGTGACAGGAGGTTTTTAGGTTATGTAAGCAGGTTCTTACCCTCAGACTGCAGCGAAAAGCTCTATAATGCAGCTTAGTATAATCTAAGGCGGTCTGTAACACACCTGCATGGCTGTATGTGTGTGCGCTGCCTCTTTCTAAGGCCTTTTTTTTCAACCGAAGGTTTACAAATGTAATCTAGGAGGACTGATATAATATAATTCTTAATAACTTTAAAATAAATATATATATATATTTTTTCCCTAATATAGATGTATTTATTTCTAATATAATTGTTAAGGTGTAGAGGAACTTTAAGCTGCATTGTGACAAAATTATCACTACCATATAGTCTTTCAGAATGTAAACTTCATTTTAAACAGAACTTCTGTTACAAAATGGTTGCTCTAATATACCAGTTAACAAATTAATTCATCAAAGAGATGCCAAATACAAAACTAACGCAACCACCCCATCTAACTGAAGCTGCTCTTTCTCCAAAAAAACTCAGATGTAGTCTACTCTTGAAAACAAGCTCATAAATCTGATGATACAATCTAAAATTTGTTCGCTAAAACTTAAAGGGGAGGATATTTCAAACATTTTTACATAACTCTAGGTACTGTTCAGTATGTGGCAAGAGCAGCATATAACTGCATTCTGAAGTTACCTTTCATAGATTTGTATTTCTCTATAGCTCTAATATCTAAAAAAGGAGTTAAATCAAGTACAGAATTATAAATATGAAGCACATGTCTCCATTTATATACACTACGAATACCTCAACTGAAACATTAAACAGGGAACAAATTATAAGCACTCTAAATCTAGAAGATATTACTGTAGTTAGTTGAAATGTGCAAAATCAAGCATTCAAATATCTTCCATTGCATTTTCTGTGAAGGTATTATATGGGATGAACAAATGTGCTTTATAAATCCCAAAGGAGAGGTTAAGTAAAGCTTTACAATATAATAGTTACAATGCAATGCGACAGCCCCTAAGAACCAAATTATTATCTTTAGATTTAGGAGTTTGGATCACTAACCACTGAACTAAAAGCCATGGTCATGGGAGTTTTGGCCTTGATCACAAGTTGATTTTTCACACCTTAATCAGTGCAGCCTCTAAGAATATAAGTATCAACACAAGGTTAATGCTGTGACAATTTAAAAGTGCTTTGACAATGTAAAAAAGCTTTGAGTATCTAATAAATGCTCTACAGAATTGTAGCAAATTATTAGTGTCCAAGCACCGAAGTTTTGTAGGCACCTATTGTTATTGTTAGCATTCTTCTTTTTCCTGTGCTTCAGTCTATGGCAGCCTATAGAACTGTTTATAGGAAAGTTAGAAGCACATAGGGGAAAGTTTGATCATTAACCATAACCTAACTATAGCAAGTTTGGAGTCTCTATTTCAAACCCTCTAATGCTACCAACAGCTCAGAGTTGCACTTATTGCTCTTTTGCTTTATATAAAAGTGACTGCTAAATGATTAAATGTAAATGCTTATAAAAACAAAATATTTTTTCCTCTGATTCGCTGCCTCACACCAAATCAAATGGACGCTATGACGTAATTTTTGGCAAGCATGCCAAAGTGGGTATGAGACTGTATCTCCACAACACTTTGGCATATTGAGATGAAACTTGGTATACTTCATAGACTGATAACCTGTGATGAGTTTCAGCAGAGCACAGAATAATGCACAACTGATAACTTATTAATAGTTTGACCAAAATCATGATGAAATGTAAGCAAAAAGTTGTTTTTTTTGCCGCACCGCACCACCCAGCATCCGACATCACTGCGCCGCGTGACGCTGCGCTCTATCATTCTGCTCAGTTACCGCTCATGCTCACCGGAAAAGCAGAGTCCACTCAAATAATGCGCCGACAAGAAAGGTCTATGTAACGTTAGTATACTTGTTGCTGTTTGCCGTGAAGCTGCTGTGCTGTGACATGCAGTACAGCCAGGGCCGACCCCTGGCATGGGCGGAATAGGCAAATGCTAGGGGCGCCAAAATGAGTAAATATTTTAATTTTTTATTTTATTACCAATTCTACTTCAATGCTATACATTTAAAATGTTACAAAAAAAGTGATTGTCCCACAAAAATGACTTTTATTGCTCTCCTCAGTTCAACGCATGATCTTCCCCCGCACTGCCGCACTTAGTTCCACATACAGTACATCAGTTACCTGATTGTAAAATATGTTCAGTGTTCACTTATAAATGATCATTGTGTCCAAAATACCGAAGCCCTCTGGTGCCCAGGGAAGAAAATTAAATAAGAAAAGAATAAAAACTGGACAAAGACAGAGGTAATGTGATATAATGAATGATTATTTTCAAAGCTCTCCCTTAAATGCATAAATGTTTCACTAATCATAATATTCGTGTCTTTAAAGACCCTTATTTATCCAGCACGGGCGAATCTCTAACTGCTGCAATAGCAAAAAATAAAAATAAATAAATAAATAAATAACTCTTGCTATTTTAGGGACAATTACAGACGAATAAAATAAAGCATATTTTGTTACCTTTTGAAACTTGGAAGGGTTCAATTTGAGCAGATGGTTTTACCATCACTGTCATCGTCAGAGCGCACTTCCACAGTACATCTAGCATCTACTTCACATTCACGATCTCAACCATATTTCTCAAAACGATCATTTTCAATAACTTAGAATTCTATATTTTTATCACTGGCTGCTTATTCAACACATCCACCATCAAATGACAGTGAAATTGTCATTTGTCAAATTGTCAAATGACATCAAATTGTCAAATGACATCAAATGAGAATGAAATACAGTATTTGCTCTGCAGTAAAGCCATCCAAACCAGTTATGATGATATTCTTTTGTTTTATGCCTGGGGAAATTTTGAGTAAAACATCAAGTCGTCATTGTGTATTAAACAGTGCCGCCTCGAGTAACATAAGTGTAATTTGCCGTGTACTATGACAACACGTTTTAATCATATTTTTACGCTACAGTTGTGTAGTTTTTGGGGATTTATTGCATTTTTAATTTGAATTGGCAAATTTAGTAATATTTGTGTAGGAATATAACTGGACTTATTAAACAAGCAAAATTAATGTAAAATTCACTTTAAAGATGTACATTTCTCAGTAGGCCATAATGCATAGTGAAAACATTAGAATGGGCTAGTAGAACATTGCTGCCATCTACTGGAAATAGAACACTTTTAAAATGTTTTGGGAAGATTTAACAGTACTGTATGCTAATACAGTTTTACAAGAATACCAGATTTAATTATTCTTGATGTTTAATATATAAAGTGACTTGGGCAGCACCTATATTTGTATAGATTCACTGGAAATTATTTAAAATAAGGTTAATTGTCAATTACTAACACTAATAAAAATAATAAATACTGTTAAAAATGTATTGTTCATTGTTAGTTCATATTCACTAATTCAAGGGGCACCAGGTAAAATCTTGCCTAGGGCAGCAAATTGGCCAGGGCCGGCCCTGAGTACAGCTGATCTGGGCACCACTGGTAAAAATCTCTTTCACTGATCTGCTCACATTTGCTGATAATGCATGTTTACTTGATGTTTCTTTACACAGAATCATAATTTCTATTAATTTCCCACTGATTTACGCGATCTGATCTCTGTATGAATGGAAGACAGAGACGCACGTTTTCCTTTACCACACACACACTGAAGCGTGCGTGAAGTCTCAATGAGGACAAACACAAGAACAACTCTAGAACTGCTCTGAGAGTCACTTCATGAGCGTTTCACCGTTTCATTTGAGTGAAAGCGTTTCATATCCTCATATCATGAGCATACTCCAGCAAAGCTATGCAACATGAATAAATTATGCAGATAACAATACTTTTCTCAATACTGTCCTTAAATACAGTTATATTTTACTAAGGGTTACCAAGACTTACCGTCCCTGTGGTAATCTGTGTTTACTCATTTGTGAGATATGCTGTTGATTGTATTTTGCTAATCGAATCAAATCAAATTTGTATGTGGCAGTAACCCTGCTAAGACAATTACATGTATTTCTCCATGTAAGATTATCATGTAAGATCACCCAGGCATGTTAGGGCTACAGGGCTCTATTTGAAACTCCTAGACGGTTTGTGCAACCTACACAGAATTTTACACAGATCATCATCACATCATGCTGGTAAAATGCTAAATACTTTTTGATATTTCAAAGAGCTTTCATTTAACTACTTACCAAATTTGAAATCAAGGAGCTGCACAGTGTTTTATGGAATATATTGATAGCACTACTGCTTACTGCAATGAAATTAAAGTCTGCCGAATAATGAATGCGGTCTGGTGCACCATTGCCATGCTTTTTTGTTTAGCTCCTCATTTTGCCTGTTTTAGGCTTGACAAACTGCAGAAGGCAAACAAACAAGAATTATAATGGATATAATGTAATATAATTACACTATATTATTGTAATTATTATTGCAATCTATATTGAAACACCTGAGTACTTAGATTGAACATTCACTAACACTTTGCCTCACAACTCTTTTCTTGTTTTTGCTGCTTCTCATTCCAGCAGCACTGAAATAAAAAAAAATAGCATACAGTATTTGGCCATTTACTCATGTCTGTGAAAAATAAATGCTTTCTTAGGGCTAATTCACACTGCACTGACAGATTCTAACCAATACAGACAATCACTTCATTATACACACAGATAAAACATGTTCAGTCATTAATAACAAGTCCCCTTGGTAAGTGTCTGTCGGAGCAGTGTAAATGAGCATTTAGAGATGTGTTTTCCTAATTAAACACCCAAGTTTCTGCTTTTTAAGTGATCTGGAGGCACCTGTGAACGTCTGATCTTTTGACTTTAACCAGTTCATTACATAATGCTCAGAGTCCGTGTAAAGAAAAGTTAGCATAATCATAGCAGAATGAAGCGGTCATTAGGTTCACAGCAGTGTAATGTCATCTAAATACAGTAAGAAGATTACACAACATATGACTATGAACTTAGCTTTATTTACAGTTGCAGCTTTATTTACTGTTGCAGTTGTAAATATTCTTCCACTTATTGGTCTAAAAACATGTTTAATAGGGTACAGAGGGAACTGGAAAAGCAAAAAAAATTACCTGCAGTGAGTTCCACAAATGTGAAGAGTAAAAGCGCCGCTTCTGAGCACCTGAGATAAGACATGACATCTGTCACTCTCTGCGCATCGATACATCCACCTTTATAGGCAAAATCATCATGACCCTGTTCTGATGCATTTCCACAGTGACTGCTTGCATTGCTCCACTCAAAATAAGCCCCAGAGCAACGCGTAGACGTAAACTACGCACAAACACGTAGAGACTTGCTCCGACTCTTGTGGATTAATGTAAGAGCATTACACACACACTCACACACAGAGAGAGAGAGAGAGAGAGAGAGAGAGAGAGAGAGCAGCAGCAGCAGCTGCGCACCAGAAACTCAGACGCCATGATTGGGAAACACAAATAACCTTGGTAAAGGAATTATAGAATATAATATTTATTAATTTCCTGATAAGAAGAATAACCGGATTCATATACGTTTTAGGACCTTGCTGCTGTGATTGGTCTAGAGAGTTTATGGCTTTTAAGCGATAACACATGGACCCACTTTATATTAAGTGTCCTTAAGTATGTACTTACATTTAAATTAACGATTTAATACAATGTACATACATGTTTTAACATTGTACTAATATTTTAAAACCCCATCCTGTAATCACATTTGTGATTATTTCTGTAGTTACATCTATAAATATAGCTGCGAGCAGCAATGACGGGGCCAAGCACTACAGACGCAACCATGAGTCCAACTGCAGCAATGAGTAATTGAAGCCATTTTAAGATTATTGTAGTCCAAATGGCTTAAAAATAGTTTAAAACTACTAGTAATAAGATTGATTGTCTTCTCACTTTTGACCAACAGGTGGCACCGTTATCAAATCGAAGTTATGTGTTTTGTGTGAGGCTGTGTCTTTCCTGTGGCTCAGTGGTAGAGCATTGTGTTAGCAGTACAAAAGGTTGTGGGTTCAATTCCCAGGGAACACACATACTGATGAGTATAGCCTGAATGCACTGTAAGTCGCTTTGTATAAAAACGCCTGCTAAATGTACAAATGTAAATGTAAATATCCCAAAGCATCGCAGAGATACTGTCACTCTTCTCACTGGTATGGAACGAGGAGAATATTCAATTATACTTTCTTTAATTCCACAATCATCAGAGACTCCAACAGAGGAACACAGGAAGACAACAGACATGACGTATAACAACTGTTACGACCTGTCTAGGGCCAGCCATATCATAAAGTAAATGTGCGCTCACTCCCAAGATAGCATCAAACAAAAAGTACATTTATTAACATGTATAGTGAAACTACAGTAACAAACGGGACAATTTCAGGAGTGGACAAGGCCAAAATAACAAACATAAATGACTGGGTTTAATGTACCCTCTAAATTCCCTAACCAAAATAAAACACATAAAAGAAAAACATACAACACAACTTCCCTAACTCCCTTAACTCAAAACAAGGACCAAACAAGATATATAAAATAAATGGCGTCACACTCCCTACATCCCTTAAACTAAATATTTACCAATAGAATTAGAGGTTAACTAGAACTAAAGCAAATTTCTTAAAGCACACATACACAATCACATAAGAACTGAACTCAACTCAAATCAAATTAAATCAAAGCAAATGGCACACATTCGGCCTTCTAGAATGTTTGGGGAGGTCCTTTTCACTGGAACCGGAACAAGACCAATTAGGAGGCGGCCAATCAGGATCTCAGGATCTCCAATCAGGATGAAGTCAGGCTGCACCTTCTCCTGCACAGACACACTCAGAAATACATACACACTTCGGCAGACCGGAGATGTAACACAACCAACAGGAAACATGGGGCAAAACAGACTATAAATAGACAGAACTAACTAGACACACCTGGAACATAATCAACACACACAGCTGGGACTAACTGAATTAGTAATTAAACTGGGACAGGAAAGACCAAATTTGGGCACGGAAACACAAGGAGCACGAAACACAAGACACAGGGGAACAAATTCTGACAGATACAGCCTCAAGTGTCATTTTGGTATCATGCCTCAAATCCGTTGCTGTGGTATGCAAAAACTGTTTAATCTATCATCACAAAATCCATAACTTTTTGTCAGCATGGTCTGAAGATGATATGATTCGATTTTGGTGAAAATCGGACCAACGGTCTAGGAGGAGTTCCCAAGGAATAATTTGAGACCAGTTTCATTACAATAGGCTAACACAATCAAAATTTAGTAGCATTTTTGGAAATTTCATTATTAATAATTAATGAATGGTTTATTACTCTTGACCAATAGGTGGCGTTGTCACCAAACTGACGTGGCATGGTCAGTGTAAGGTAGGGATGCAACGATTATAGATTTTGTTGGGACGATTATAGTCTGAGGAATAATCATGGTTTCACGATTATTACGCATTTATTAATTTCACAACATAAAATCACATAAACACTCTTTAGATATTAAATTGTTATTTATTGTTGCCTTTTGAAACATAAATAACACCGTAACCAATAATACAGCACAAAATAACAATACTAAAGGAAAAAAAGTCCATCTCTCTTTTTGAAATTAAAAAGGTGAACTCTGCTCTGTAAACATCCCTCTCTGTATTTCCCTTTTGAAAATAACAAATGGAAATAGATCACAAATGTATTTGGTGTTTTCATTTTGTATATTATTTCTACATTTCTTTTGGACCCGAGTTACAGAACTTGGAAAGATGGTGATTTCTTTTTTTTTTCTTTACTTATGAATAATACCATAACAGGGATGAAAAAATCACAATGTTAATTAAGTATTATTAATATAAGACTAATATTAACTTTATTTATCCCACAGGTAACACTGTTACTAATGAGGGGAATAAACTAAACTATTATTGTAATCAACTGTCATCCATACTTATTAATAATCTTTCATTTGATTTTTATATGGCCTGAGAAAATCATGTCTATTATTTTGGTTTGAGAGATCGAGATCGAGCTGCCCACACAACATTTAGGAGGACAGAAACTTGTCAATGCTGCCCAGCGACTTTCATTAATAAAATAGCTTAGATACTGGATCGCTACAGTATATTAATCAGCAAAGAGGGGGTCAAAAGACTCTTTAAATATCTAAACTCAAATCTTTATTGTTTGTAGTGACGTACAGATGCAGGTAGGCTAATTCACACAAGCAACGGTCGCCTCTCTCTCTCACTCTCTCTGTCTGTCTGTCTGTCTGTTTGTCTCTCTCGCTCGCTCGTGCTCTCTCCGCACTATTTCATCTCTGTCTGACGCGGGAAGAATGCTAGAGCTAACGAACTTCACGTCAGGTGGTCCTTGCCTTCACACCGTGCATTAAAATCCTTTATTTCACAACGAGAACAGGTTGGCTAGCCGTGCATTATCCCTTATGTATACTCTTTAACAGCAATATTTAAATGACGCCATGGTCATTCTTGGTGTGCCTAAAATGGTCCCACACTATCGACTTCAGACATTCTCTGATGGAAATAAAGGATCTCTGTTTGGTTCCTCTGTCATAGTTAATCTAGTGTGTGTAGTAGCCTCCGTTCCTCTGATAAGCATGGCATTTTAAGATGATGCACCGCTAGTGTAACTTTGTTTTCGTTTTGCGCAAGTTGCAACAGTTCCATTCCGTGCAACAGAAACACTCGGTGTAGAGGAGCCTTTACGATTAATTAACGTGAAGTTTTAAAGTGTGGTTAATAATAAAACCGGTTAATCTCTGCATCCCTAGTGCAATGTGACAATGTCACATAGAAAGTTTGGTGTGAATGTCAAAGTTTCGCTGAGATACAGCCTCAGATGCAGTTTGGCATCTTTCTAGAAAACTCGATACGCTAAACAAAGAATGTCTCATATATTAACACGAAATCCTTACATTTCTGTCAGCATGGTCTGAAGATGATCCGAGTCAAAATTGGTGAAAATCGGACAAACGGTCTAGGAAGAGTTCGAAAAAGTAGGTTTTCAACATAAATCAAAATGGCGGACAGGAAGTTCAGCCAACTGTGGTAAAATTGGTATCGATGTTCTTGGAATGAACCAAGGAATCTATAACCACCAGTTTTATTACAATAGGCTAATGTAAGCAAAAGTTATTAAATTTCATTATAACTTTTGACCACAAAGTGGCGCTGTCCCCAAACTTTTTGAGTACCATCAGGGCATGGTGCCGAAGAAGCATACCATGTTTTGTAACAATGCATCAATGCGTGCGTAAATACAGCATTTTACTACAAAATTCAACATGGCCGACGCCCAAAATGGCTGATATGAGTTTTGTGATTTTTGGCCAAACCATTCACAAGTTATAAGCAAAAATATGTATTTTTCATATCTCCTGACCACTAGGTGGCACAGTGCCGAAACTCTGTAGGTAGCCTCAGGTCATATTTGTTATAACACACACCAAGTTTTGTGTCAATACGCCAAACCCTTGCGGAGATATAGCCTCAGATCCATTTGTGCATGGCATGCTTTTTGGCAAATTCGTTAGTGTGGTATTCAAGAGCGCTTGCATAAATCGACTTGCATTCCTGTAGATGATCTGAGCCAATTTTGGTGAGAATTGGACGAACCGTCTAGGACGAGTTCGACAGAGTAGGTTTTACAAACAATTCCATTTAGCGAAAAAACTAAACCTTATGATTTTTGAATTTTGGACTTGATTCGAGTTGGCCAGAGATACAGAGGAAAAAATAATTTTTATTTTGTGGTGTATGATTCAAAAGCTATTAACATAAATATGAGGGAAATTTGGACAAGTGGTGGCACTAGAGAGTTTGAGTTAGAGACTCAAAAATTTGGTGTGGTTACTATTTACAGTATCATCTATCAGTGTGCCAAATTTTACAACTTTCCCTCAAGCGGTTCTTTGGGCTGCCATTGACTTTAGAGCGGGAGAAGAAGAAGAATAATGCTAACGGATACAATAGGTGCCTACACCTTCGGTGCTCGGCCCCTAATTACACTGCTGAGTCTGACCTACCCTTACACCTAACCATATCACAGAACCTGCTCCTATACCCTTTTCCACCTCATTAGAAGCAAAAGTTTTGTTTTATTTATTTAAGCATGCATGCGTGCATGTATGTATGTATTTATTTATTTATTTTCATTTTATTGAAGTAATCAACTGCTTTTCTTTTTTTTTTAGTTAAACATTTTATTGATGACCTTGTGGCCTTTAAAGGGAGTATGATATACATTGACATGCAGAGACTTCCTCGGTGGCTCAAATATATTTATACAGACCTAACAGCCTGCAGGTGGCTCCTGGACTTTAATTAGCCAACTATGATAAATCAATATTCAGTACATAAATAAGAGTAAACTGACAAACTGTGACAGCAGATAAAAATCAATTGGATTTTATTTTTTAATAAAATATTTTATATATTTTTCCTATTTTTTATTTAAATTTTTTAATAGGATAACTTTTTGATGTGTAAACCACCACACAAGCAGACTCAGAACAACTGCTTGGGGTGTCACGCTGTCAACTGTTGTTGCTGATTTTGCCCTCCACACTTAGCCTGACACCAAAGCACTGTTTTCAAGTTCTCTCTCTGATTCATGGTCATGTGAAGCATGGCAAAATAACAACAGGAACACTAAGCAAACATAAACAGTTTTATAGACTAAACTGGGATGTAATACTCCAACTGCTCCCCGGGTGCCGCAGCATAAATGGCTGCCCAGTGCTCTGGGTGTGTTCACGGTGTGTGTGTGTGTGTGTTCACTGCTGTGTGTGTGCACTCGGATGGGTTAATTGCAGAGCACAAATTCCGAGTATGGGTCACCATACCTTGCCGTATGTCACGTCACTATCACCTTCTGTCACTAATATACAATATCTCACAGAAATGAGTACACCCTTCACATTTTTGTAAATATTTTACTATATCTTATCATGTGACAACACTGAAGAAATTACACTTTGCTACAATGTAAAGTAGTGAGTGTACTGCTTGTATAACAGTGTACATTTGCGGTCCCTTCAAAATAACTCAACACACAGCCATTAACCTCTGGCCACAAAAGTGAATACACCCCTAAGTTAAAAATGTCCAAATTGGGCCCAAATTGTTAATATTTTGTGTGGCCGCCAGTATTTTCCAGCACTGCCTTAACCCTTTTGGGCATGAGTTCACCAGAGTTTCACATGTTGCCAATGGAGTCCTCTTCCACTCCTCCATGACGACATCACAGAGCTGGTGGATGGTAGAGACCTTACGCTCCTCCAACTTCCGTTTGAGGATGCCCCACAGATGCCCGGTAGGGTTTAGGTCTGGAGACATGGTTATGGTTCCCTCAATGAACTGTAGCTCCCCAGTGCCGACAGCACTCATTCAGCCCCAGACTATGACACTCCCACCACTATGCTTGACTGTAGGCAAGACACACTTGTCTTTGTACTCCTCACCTGGATACCGCCACACACGCTTGACACCATCTGAACCAAATAAGTTTATCTTGGTCTCATCAGACCACAGGACATGGTTCCAGTAATCCATGTCCTTAGTCTGCTTGTCTTCAGCAAACTTTTAGTGGGATTTCTTGTGCATCATCTTTAGAAGAGGCTTCCTTCTGGGACGATAGCCATGGAGACGAATTTGATGCAGTGTGCGGCATATGGTCTGAGCACTGACAGGCTGATCCCCCACCCCTTCAACCTCTGCAGCAATGCTGGCAGCACTCATATGGTTATTTCCCAAACACAACCTCTGGGTATGACACTGAGCATGTGCACTCAACTTCTTTGGTCTACCATGGCGAGGCCTGTTCTGAATTTACACTGTTATACAAACTGTACACTCACTACTTTACATTGTAGCAAAGTTTCATTTCTTCAGTGTTGTTACATGAAAAGGTATAATAAAATATTTACAAAAATGTGAGGGGTGTACTCACTTCTGTGAGATACTGCATGTTGTGATGTATGATGTAATATATGTAATATATCTCCTCAACCACTGGTGGTGGTTGAGGAGAGACCCCCACATGATTGTAATGTGCTTTGGGTGTACACCAATCATGGGCGTCATGCACTTTTTTTTGAGGGGGCACAAGTGGGGGGGTATTAAACATAACAACAATTCGATCAAAATGTATAAGACATGAGACTCTTCTAGCTTCTCTGTAAAACCGTTAATCATCACAAATTAGCATCTTCAGTGTCTAAACCAAATCTGGAGTTGATCATATGAATCCCCGAGCAGGAGTATTTAAAAGTTCACTGTTTAAAAAAAACAGTTTAAAAAAATGGATGAACTATATCCACTTCTTTCCATTGTAGTAAATTGAAGCCAAAACAGGTATGGCCGCTGTAATCATACACTGATGATGTTATTTGGAGCCCGAGTCTGCAGCAGTGATAATAACAACTAACTAATACTCTAATAAAGAATCTGATGAAAAACTTGCGATAGCCTTGCGGTTGTGATTTAGTCAGAAAAGCTTTAATTAATGCCCAACCTGACACTCCGAAACACGTAGAGCTCGTGAGGCAGTCTGAATAAGCTTGTGGACATCATACGTCAGGAAAAAATCCCATCACAGATGTAGCATTTTAGCTCAAAAATTAAATGTATATAAATAATTACAATTAAGAAAGGATATTTTCATGGCCATAGAAAATTTATCTCCTAGAGTATTAATGCATTAGAACATGTAGCTGGATCAGAATCGTAAAGGGACAAAATTCAAAAGCAGGACAAGAAACTCATGTAATTTGTGCACAAACGTTTTATTAACTTAATACTATTAACACATAATTAATCTAAACAAACATACAATCACTCATACATGAGACAAATGAGACTTGGAACCATGAAACCATCAGGAAAACCAGTGAATGAAGCTTTGAAAACAGTCAGTTAATATCTGAGTAAAACCATCAAGCGCTGTTTCCAACGGGGTCTATAGCTTATACTAAAACTCGATGACGAGTGTCCGGATGCAGTCTTGTAGATGGTCTCTTCTTGATGGTTTCAAGTTTTTGGACTTGCGATCACGTTCTTCCAGGTTTGAAGAGTGATGAATTCCAAAGATGTCCTGACTCGATAGTGGTTGGGAGTTTCTTCCCAGGTAGGAAGTGACGAAGAGCTAAGAGATACATCAGCTGAGATCCTAGGATCTTTGTTGAATGGAAAGTCAAGGCTGAAGCCTGGCACATTAAAGGGTTCCAGATGAGTTCTAGCTCACATCTTCATCTCCTCTGAATCTAAGGGATTATTAAGTAAATATAACAAATAGTTGTGTCTGACAGGTACAGATGAAACACCGAGAAAGAGGCAGACAGCACTGTGGCAAAAAAAAAAAAAATACACACTGAGCATGTAACTAAGTGGGGATGTAAAATATGTCGAATAAAATCAAGGAAAGGGGGATATGTGTACAGCCAAAATAGTGTGGAAATGAAGGAAATGGGTCACTTTGTTGCAGTTACAACCCACATTCATGCTGCCAGCAAACCACAGAAATGCAGCAACATAATACACTTCCTTTTGTTAACTCACATTAATGGCAAAAGTGGAGGATGAGTATTCACAATCTTGATTCAAGAAACACACAGAGACTTTAAAATGGATTCAGACGCTGACATTAGTATAATTTCTGAGAACCTCGGTTTTGAACAAGCCACAACTCAAAAATGTCAATGTGAAACTTGAGAGCACATGGGTAGTTTGCACTGGACAATTCATAGTTATGACTACTTTTAAAGAAAGGCAGTATAGTTCTAAAGCATTTGTGGGGACTGATTCCTATGTAAAAATGATCTTCGATGTGATAAATCAAGTGCAATTGGTGTGATTAAGATGCTAAAGTGCTCCAACCTAATTGCTTTTGGAAATAGGATTAGTAAAGTGAAAACTGGAAAGAGGATGCAGCATTACAGTGTGCACATTGCAAAATGGCTTTCCATGGCAATCGTGAAGGTCAAGGATTGGAAATGAAAATAATGATCTAAAACTACTGCCATACCTTATTTAAATTTGAGCTTGGAATACTCAGAAGAAATCAGCAACATTTATGCCCAAAGTCAGTGACAATGAACCTGCACCTACTTCAGTTCCACAGACATTTATGTCAGAAGAACTACCAGGAACAGGTCTACCTGAGTCTAGACTGAATTCAAGTTACACTATTATCATTTAATAAAAAATGGGTGAAAACCAGGTCACAACATTACAGAGATACAAAAACACAAATAAATGCACTGTATAAAGATCTGTGTAAGAAAAGTCTGTATATTTCATGCTTCTATATGTAATTTCAGATGTGGAGATGTAAATTAAAAAATATCTTTAAAATCCGCTGAACCTATGTCTTGCCATAACATCACATTAAAAAGTAAAGTAATGGACACTGCATATGGTGAAGATGATTTTTCTGCATCACGATAACTCAGGCTATCACCTTTTGACTGTGATCGCTCTTGTTGCTCCTGCCCCTTTCTTTGAAGGTGTAGCCATTGTTAGTGATCAGAAATTTATGAGATGTGAAAATCTCTACATCAGAATGGTATGTTTATGCTGATTGGATTAGGGCAGGCAAAACAAATACAAGTATATGCTGATTAGTGCACCATATTTGCATGTTATTTTTGCCTGCAAATTGATTTAATCAAATTTGAACATGTAATATATTTGTACAAATTAAAAAAATACTGCAGTCCAAAGATACTTCACTATTTGTCATATTCCTGAAGACAATATATAAGAAAGACTTACTGACTTACAGTAAAAGCATATTCACATTATGCTTTTACTGTTGACATGTCGACAACTTACAGAAAAATCAGTTCACTGTACAATACTATGACCTTGACTCACAACATGTGCTCAGCATCCTTTACCAAAAATACAGCTCAATCTAAAATGACAATGTATGAACACACTTACGGTTTCCCTTTTTGACTTGAATTTGACTCGCCATTGCTAAACCGTTAGAGATATCAAAATACAGCATGCCCAGGCCTAGCCGTTTGGCTTTTAAGCTACATTTTGAGTTTGAGCAGGTCTTTGTTTTCTTGTTTTGATCATTTAATATATTTAAATAAAGACCAGAAAATGTTGTAAAAACTACTTCATGTATTAACACTTTTAAAACTGGCTTAAAGACTTCTTTATTCTCTTGCAGCCATTAATAGTCATTAATAGACACTTTTTATTTATTCTTTGTTTTAAATAAATATTTACATACAATTCTATTGAATTATCTATAAATGAAGATCCTAGGGTGGTCCAAGTATATGTCTGTTGAATAACTGTAAATTATTTGATAAACAAAAACACTTTGCAGATATCGGTTTCTTAAAATCAGGATCTTGTAGGGTTATTTAAGTTGTTTTACTCTTTCAGTCCTCATCTGTATTTACAAACAATATGAAACAAACAAAAACAAATACATAATGCTAAATGTGCAGCGATACAAAACTTTTTAGATGTAACATTAGTCAACAGAAGGCACATCAAGATTGAGACTAACATCATTTGTTCATGACAGATTGATTGAGCATTGTGTTTAATGTCTACTTACACTATAAATTACAATGATAAAGAGCCAGAATAAAAATAAAAGCTTTTTTTATTTTCTTTGGGTTGCAATTTAATCATTTGTAGGGTTGTAGTAATGTTGCTGTATTATGAACAAGAACTGTCTGATTTGTAAGGTCGTATGGTTACCTTTTTTTTTTTTTGGAAGTACACTATCATTAAAGCAGTTTCTTCAAATGTCCAGGTGTTGTAATGTGACAGAACGAGCGGTTTCAAAAATCCTATGTGCTAAAAGAAATAACTCCCATATGAACAGCACTTTTTCAAATGCCCGCTACAACATCTTTGGATGCCAAAACATGACCCATTTTAAATTCAAAATAAAAATGATGTGCCTATATAAGAGCACTAAATCCAGATTATCTCTTTTTCCGGTTTTAGACATCCACTGGGTGCGATAAAAAGGCCTTTATGGTCTTCGATAAGGAAAGTAGTTCATATGTTCGCTTTGGATTTTGGTCCAAAGAATTATCCATTTTTGTCAGAGTCTTTTTGATGCGTAATGCTGTAAGTCTGGCAGATGGGTTTCTTCGGTACCAGCATTCCTTCATGAGTTTACCGATTGATGTTAAAGTCTGAAAATGAAACCAAAACAAGAGACTGAATCAGACAAAGGGAGGGTTTGCAAAGACAAAACATTGGGTTTTTGCTAAATAATATTTATACTGCCATGGCTATTAGAGAGCAATCCTTTTCTTCTTACATGAGGTCACACATGTTCATGTAATAGATTCAATTGTGATGTGAGCTTTAGCATTCAGAATCTAAATCGGAATTTAGATAAGAAACTTATCAGTAACAGTATAGGAATAACAGAAATGTTTTTTAAATTAGTTTTACTTTATAAATGTATTTTTTTATATTTAAATTATGACGTGTGTACATTTGTTGCAATGAATAATCTTCTCTTTTGGCTTGTGTCCATCAGGCCTTAAATAAAAAGAGAAACTATTTAAATAATGAAATGAAATACCTTTCATGTATAATTTAATGTATAATTAAATTATCCAATAATAAAATTGCATGTTTATTAAATAAATCCCATTTTCACATTGAATTTCTAGCAAAATTCACTATTTTGTGTCCATTACAGGGACATATTACTCGTATTGTGGTTCCAACATGTCATACCACCTAGGGTGGATAAAAACAAAAAGTATCTGAAGCATCGTGAATCTTTCTCCAGTGATTCTAAATCGATGCATAATAAATGCAGTATTGATTTATTATATATATTTTTTAATTTACTAAAAATTTAATTTGATGTATTTAATGTCTGTGACAAGGACAGCCTTCTGTTCGCTGTGAAGTCCACTCAAAAAATATCTAACCTCACTGACAGACAGACAGACGGCTACTTCAAATAGCCATATGCACTGTGTGTGCGCAGGCTCTGAAAGGCAGCTGTACAAGACAGAGTGCCTTTAAGGGACTGTAAAAAGGTGACATTTAATGTGCTAAAATAGCTCTGCAGATTTTCACTTCAAACGCCATTAATCAGTGGACTGGAGTATTGTGGATTACTTGTGGATTAATGTGATGTTTTAAACCAGCTGTCTGAATTAATTCTGAAGGCACCCATTCACAGCAGAATGCCCTCTGAGCAAGTGTTGTAATGCTACATTTCTCCAAATCTGTTCTGATGAGTGTACAATATTTTTGAGCACAGCCATTAGACCTACCACTGTTTATTACGCATTTAAAATAACAAATAAATGGCAATAATGGTGAGAAAAAGAGAAAACAGCTGTTGCCTGGAAACTTTTAGATCAGGTGTCCACTACTCTGGACCTCGAGGCCAACTTTCCTGCAGAGATTAGCTCCAACCTGGATTAAACACACCTACCTGCAATTTTGTAGTAATTCTTAAGAACTTCATTAGCTTGTTCAGGTGTGTTTGATTAGGGTTGGAGCTAAAACTCTGCAAAGTTGAGGACCTCCGTTTTGAAACACTCATATATACTAAAAAACACTATGTCTGTTGATTGTAATGTGTTTCTTTGTTTTTTTTTTAATCACTGACTTTAGTTTATTTTATTTTGAAGCTATATTTAGTAATCATGTTACTTGACTACATACAACTGGTATTGAAATTGGCATCAACAATCATTGCATTTCATTGGAATTGGTAAATTCCACTAGGACTAACATCCTAATATTGTGACAATACTAATTCCTAGTTGGGAGGACAAAAATCCATTGAGATTTGTTTTGGGATTGATTTTTTTTTGTGAAGATTCATACCTTTAATACCACCCACCCTTTAACACTCTGTCCAGATGTCATATAATAAAAAAGCGATAAAACAATTTTGTCCTCATTAAGAGTTTTTATTTTCCCTAACCAACTATAGCTATGACATTTCTATTCAGTGTGTTCTGACTGATTACATTTTTACTTTCAATGGGGGAAGACACATTGCTTGCCACTTGATCTGGTTAGGACACAGTATAATGTTCTTCAAAGTACATGACTGATTAACTTGATTTATAAAGGTATATGAGTTGGTACTGACCGGGTCTGAGAACCATCTGTTTGGGATGTTTGGTCTCTGTTGGTCTATGCAAATCACTTTCTTCATGTCCTCAAAGCTTGGGTCGAACGGCACTACATCATGGAATGGAGGCTTGTAATCTTCAACAATACCTGCACAGTCAGTGTAGACAAAACACATTTGGAACTCCCCCAGAAAAAAATGAGTGGCAATTATTATCAGAAGTTATTACACAGATAATCACTGAGCATCGATGTGTGCCAGCATAGATGTGTCAACTGTAATGAGTCAGGTACAAAATTCAGCTCATCGTGACATGCCAGCAGTGCCTACTATATAATATAGTACTGAAGCTATTAGCCAAAGGACGCATAGGGACCCATTTCAGATGAGACACACAGAGGGCATCAGACAGGTCTCGGAAGACATTTATGTAATAACCCTTTCAATGTGAAGGGGGCAGAAGCCAAATAACATGTGCACCCACAATCATACATAGACAAAGTCAAAGTAAAATGTGCATAGTTTTGGCCCCAGTCATTGTAACTATAAAATCTCACATACTTTATACCTGCATACAAACCACAACTGGAACTAACTATATCTACACTTTTTCATAATGTTTTTTATTTTTTGTAAATTGTTTTGCAATACTGGAGTGATGTGCATTGGCTGGTATGTAAATTTCCCTTTGCACTAATAGTGAAGTACCGAAGTAACCTTATTACCTGTGCAATTTGCAGTATCCCTACATTTTTCTTTCACATTAGAGTAAGAATAATATAAAAAAAACAAAGAAACATCCTTTCACATTCAACTGCTTTTATTTCCAGCCAATTTCTGGTGTTTTTCAAAATCTGTATAAAAGGTCTGTTTTATGTCCCAAGTTATTAAATCCACAACCTTAATTGCTTACTGCCTACATTTACATGTATGCATTTAGCAGACACTTTTATCCAAAGCGACTTACCATTCAGGCTATACATTCCCTGGGAATTGAACCCACAACCTTTTGCGCTACTAACGCAATGCTCTACCACTGAGCCACAGGAAACCTATAAAAAGTTAAGGACTGTTCCACCAATAATTATTTATAATTATTTGAACAGGCATGTAAAACATCTTTAAAATACAGCATCCCGCAAGAACAGTACAGATCATGACATACTCATCGGTCGATTACAAAACTATACAAGTATTCAAGGGCAGGCTTTAAAATGGTTTAGATCCTACCTGTCTGATCGCTACCACTATTTATTCAAACGGGGAGTCATTTCAATTATTATCAGTGAAGTATGGAGTACCACAAGGATCTGTCCTCGGTCCTCTGCTATTTTCAATATACATGTTGTCCCTTGGTAATACAATTAGAAAATATGGGATTCGTTTCCATTGTTATGCTGATGATACTCAACTATATATCTCAACAAGACCAGATGAAACTTCTAAATTATCTAAGCTAACGACGTAATTGTAAAAATGTAAAAGATTGGATTACCAATAATTTTCTCCTTTTAAATTCAGATAAGACAGAGATATTACTTATTGGACCAAGAAAAAGTACACAGAATCTATTGGATTACAATTTGCAACGTCCTGTTACTTCCTCTACGGTCAAAAATCTGGGTGTTGTATTAGACCGCAATTTATCTTTTGAAAATCATATTTACCATAAACAAAAACAGCATTCTTCCATCTTAGATACATTGCCAAGCTACGGAACATGTTACCTGTTTCTGATGCATAAAAGCTAGTTCATGCATTCATGAACTCCAGAATGGACTATTGTAATGCACTGTTAGGTGGTTGTCCTGCATCTTCAATAAACAAGCTACAGAT